>CM035422.1:15473232-16068232 GCA_020310875.1 Ceratopteris richardii
TTCTTTCCGGCTCAGGGCGACAAAGAATAACATATTCATTAGAAGAATGTCGGGGAAACAATTGGATCATTGTGGCCATTGACAAATTAGGGCCATTCTCTCGACCTTCTAGAGAGAGTCGGAATGCATCAGCAAAGGTTTGTAGAGTGATTACGGTACGAGATGGTAAGGAGGTTATTGGCCAACTTTGCTCCATAGCAAGTGTGGCAGCGATGACGACAATGATTTGGGCGTAGAACGGGTGACAATCCACTGAATGCCAAGGCAATTCAGCAAAATTGGCCAACCCACGGACACGCAGGAACTCACCTACATCAGTAGGTAGTCTGTCACAGAACGTAGCAAAGTTTGTTAACGCTTCCATGATGCACACACGAATAACAAGCACAAGAACACAATTGCACAGGGTATACAGAGAGCACAAGCACACAAAACACACAGACACAATAGCGATTAACAGTGGAATGAAAAAGGTTAAGTAGATACTTGGCATCGAGAAGCAATTGAAATCGTTAATCATCGCGCGATGTTGAGATGATAACCTCATAACTACGGTGTGCATGCATGAGTGGAATCGATAAGAAAAGGCGGTGATTATTTATGGTTATGTATCCAAACGAGGAGTTTATAATTATGTAGCAAAACGAGGATTTTAAGGATTTTATTCAACCAATACGAAAACTAAAAGGAAAAGAAAAGAAAAGAGAAAAGAAAAAAAAATATGCGGGCAACCGCAGAACACTTCAGTGCGAATCAGGCGCTTGATGATACGGCCGCAACTTTGAACCATTTATCACTTTCGGAAGAGGAATTCCGGTCAAAGTAGCCAACCGAAAAGTTGCTGGGCCTACTTGTTCAGTAATCCGGTAGGGACCAAACAATCGTAACTTGAATTTTCCAGTAGAACGATTTGATTTTGCATTATAAAATAGCACAAGTTGCCCCACCGTAAAAACTAGAGTTTTTAGATACCGATCATGTGTACGAGCTTGCCGCAACTGAACTTCTTGAAGAGTCAGAAAGCTTTCCCAGCGATGCTCATCTAGTTCTCTAAGTGTGTCCAACCGAAATGGCAAAGAATCTTCAGGTAACAATTTCTGAGAGATGGCCACACGTAAGCTTGGCACTACGATCTCCATTGGTGCAATTGCCTCCATTCCATATGCAAGTTTGAAAGGAGTCAGTCCGGTGGCAACTTTGTAAGTAGTCTGATATGCCCATAATACTGCACATAGTAACTGATCCCATCTTTCCGGTGATTCCAGAATCAATTTACGAAGCATATTCAACAAAGTCTTGTTTGTACTTTCAGCCAATCCATTAGCATGAGGATAGTACGGTGAACTGAATTTGTGTAGAATCTGAAAAGAGTGTGTGAGAACTTTCATTAAATTGTTAACAAAATGTGTGCCTTGATCTGTCACAAGTTCTAGAGGTAACCCAAATCGTGGGAATACATCCTTCATCAAACATTTTGATACCAAAATAGCTGTAGCAGACCGTAAAGCCCAAGCTTCTGCCCATCTGGTAGCATAATCTGTACATGTCAGAATGTATCGAGTATCACTTAGTATTGTTGGAGGTGTGATTGGTCTAATAAAATCAAGACCCCACTTCTGGAAAGGTTCTAAAGGTAAGACAACTTGTAGAGGGAAGAAGTGGCGTTGTAACGGCTGTCCAATCTACTGACAATTGTCACATTGTTTGACAAACTGAGATACATCCCTATACATGGTAGTCCACCAAAGCCCACCTTGCAGAATTTTCCAGTGCGCTAAATCTGCTACAAAATGTCCACCGGAAGGTATGGAATGTGCCAGAGTGATAACTGAGTTTACTTCATGTGGATGAATACAACGAAGTAAGACTCCAGTGTGATCCATATAATACAATTCTCCAACAATCAACCGGAATATGCGACTGTAAACTGCAATTTTCCTACGCATTGCAGGAGAAGTTTGAGCAAGAAGATATCCATCAGTAAGAAAAGTTAACAACTGATCATAGTAAGTAGATGGCACAGGAGGTTCTGAAGATTCATCATGAGTTGGGTCAGTAACATAAATTGCAGGTGTGGTGTCATCAACACCGATTGGAGCTTCACTGGAATCCAACTTGGAAAGGAAATCTGCTAATGCATGTGCAGTTCCAGGTCGATGAATTACTTCGTAATCAAATTCTTGTAACAGTAGAACCCAACGCGCTAATCGACCACCTAAATGTTGCTGCCGAACCAAATATACAAGTGTAGCATGATCTACATGAAAAATAAATTTGCAGCCAAGTAAATAATGCCGGAATTTCTTTACAGAATATACCAAACCAAGACATTCTCTTTCAGTGACTGAATAATTTTTTTCAGCAGGAGCAAGCCTTTGACTTGCATAATAAACAGGTCTAAACCACTTATGAGTTTGTTGCATTAAATCACTTCCAATGGCAATATCTGATGCATCTACAAAAACATGAAATGGGCGTTCCCAATCAGGAGGTTGTAGAATTGGAACCTGCGTTACTAAGCCTTTTAGACGATCAATGTTTGACATTCCTGAGTCCAAACAAACTGTCGAGGAGTACTGGTTCTTAATCTATTGAGGGGTATTGCCAAATGAGCAAGCCGCCGTAAATGTCAACCATGCCATCTGACTTGACCCATGAATCTCATCACCTCTTTCGGTGTAGTAGGCATAGGTGCTTCTAACACAGCTGCAATTTTGTCTGGGTCGACTTCTATGCCTTGTGCAGACACAATATGGCCAAGCAGCTTACCACATGAAACCGCAAACACAGACTTGTTTGGGTTCAGGCAGAGTCTGTATTCTCGACACTTCTCAAAGCAACACCGTAAATGATACAGGTGTGCTACCATCTTACCAAATAAAGAGAAATCATCTAGATATACTTGCATGAAAGAAGTAAGACAGGGGGAGAAGATTTCTTGCATACATCGTTGAAAAGTACTAGGAGCATTTCTTAATCCAAACCACATAACTGTACAAGCAAAAACACCCCAATTCATAATAAACGCTATTTTTGGTATATCTTGTTCAGCCATTCGAACCTGGTTATAACCACTATAACCATCAAGAAATGAATACATTTCATGCCCAGCCACTCTATCCAGCATTGTATCAAGAAATGGAAGTGGAAATGGATCGGGTACGGTGGCTGCATTCAATTTTCGGTAATCGACACATATTCAGAGCTGCTTGTTTTTCTTTGGTACAATTACAATCGAGGAGATCCATTCAGCGTGTTCGATAGGAACGATGAATCTGACTTTTAATAACCTATCAAGCTCTGCCTTTACCTGTGCTGCATAGTTAGGATTCATCCACTAGCTGGGTTGTTTAATTGGTTTTGCCTCCGGTTTAAGTACGCCCCGATGCTGATATATGCGAGGGTCCAGACCCTTCATGTCACGGTAATCCCATGCAAAAACATCAGAGAACTCACGAAGAAGCTGGATCAAATCTGCTTGAAACACTTCAGACAACCCTTCCTTTATCTTGACAGGTCGCGGATTTAAGTTATAAATTATAAGTTATCAACTGATCTTTAGGAACATAGAGTTGACGAGGGTTTCCTGAATCATCGACTGACTGCAAAAGTTGTTGTATAGTAGCTTCATCCTTAGCAGCAGTATCCTCTGTCTCTACTTCTTCGGTCATAGGCACCACCGTACAAACTGCCAGATTCCAGTTATCTACAACAGATTGTAAGTCGACAGTTCCCAAGGAAATCAAATCAATGTTATTCTTTAAAAATTCTTCTTCTTCATCATCGGATAACCCATCTAGCATATGGACCGGTTCTACTACATATGGTCTAGCATGTAGTTCACAAGGCTGAATAGCATCTAATTTTACAACATATTTTCAGTTATTGTCTTTGAAAGTAAGTTCCTGTGCGGACCAATCCTGTATAACCTTAGCTTGTTTCAACCAAGGACGGCCAAAAAGAAGATTATAATCAAGACTAGACTCCGGTAGTTCTAAAACTACGAAAGTCATCTTAAAAGTTGTACCCTGCAAAGTGATTAGGACGTTCCGTACAAGTCCTACTGGGTGGACTTTGGATTGGTCGGCCATTCTAACAAAAAACTAGACAGGCTCAATTTCGGTCCATCCTAACTTTTTACAAAGTGCCGTAGTAGCTATGTTTACACCAAATCCACCATCAATTAATACTTGAGTAATTTTATGATTTTTGTACCATACCATAATTAAAGGGACCGAATGATCCACCGTAGAGTCAGTTTCCGGTTGTACTGTCGATGTTGCTGGAATGGAGGAAGATGCAGAATTGAACTGCTGCTGGAATTGTTGCCGAACTCCTGGTACTAATGCAAGTAACTGTCCAAGAGGAAGAGTAATGGACGCCTTAGATAAAATTTCCCATGCCTGATCTACTTGACTTGTACTTTTTACTGATTCTGAAGATGATGCATCTGTTACCGGGGTAGGATGTTTTTCCTGCGAACTTTCATTTGGCAGTGGAACTTGTGTCACCGGAATCGGATCTGGGAACACTGGAGGTTCTGTGGTGGTCCATTGACTAGCTTTGTCATATATTCTTTGTTGTTCATGTATGCTTGGTTCAAATATCTCAGCTACTGGTTGCAACTACTTACCGGATCTGGTCTGAATTACTACGGCTTGTGTTTCTACTGGTGTGATATGAACCATGTTGGTCATCGGGTTCTGCCGCTCTTTCTTCCTCTGATCATATTCAGCTGCATCTTTACAGAATCTTCTGATGTGACCAAACTCATCGCAAAAATGACAGCGAGGTGGTGGCAAGGCATTATCTTCTTGTGATGTTCCTGTCTACCAGCGATTTCCATTATAGTTGGTATTCCTCTGTCCTCTATAATTTCTGTATCCTTGCTGCTGATTATTTCTCATCTGAGGTGGTACATAGTGGGTGGCAGGCTGTCCTAGTTCTTGTATAATTGCATTTACTGTTGTTGTTCCCTGCACTTTGGCATTATAGGCACAGTTTTTTGAGGAATGTCCATTGGTATTGCAGATAGCGCAATACAACTGATTAAGGGCACAAGTGGCACAGATATGCCCTGAATTCTTGCACATGGTATAGTACATCTGTCTAGCCGGATCTTCTGCAATATTTTTACTAGCTTTTACCATTCGAGGTCTTCGGTAAAACCTCCAACCTTATTCTTGAGCTACAAAACCATTGCAATAATCGCATCTAATGTCATAGCTCCCACACAACGGATGATCATAATCTGTTTGAGCTACGGAGTTAAACCATTAATAAACCACTGAGTGATGTTCATCCGGTAAATTAGCATGTGCCGGAGGTAGTTGTCTTAAATGAGTTCTGAATAGGGTGGCTGGTGTAGCTCAATGATGAGTAGCACCTCCTTTAATGTCAATCCGGGAAGACGTGAGGATGGTATGATGACCTCGAGCAAGTGGCGGCACAAGTGCGTGAGTGAGCAGCACACAAGATGCACACACATGCACACACACGCACACACACAGTCAGACAAAGAGTGAGTAGCAATGGAGTTCTTAGGTTACTTTCAAAAAAAACTCTTACAAGTTTGTTTCAATTACAATCCCACCTCAAAAATGAGCTCTCTAGCTCCTTTTATAGTTTTTGACTAGCTTTGGCCCTGTCCAGACCTAGTGTCCGGCCTAGTTAAAAATTAGGTTCCAGGGCTTATTTGAGGGCTCAAACGAGATCTAAAAAATACGAAAATTGGCAGGTAGATACTTCTAAAGCTCCTCAAGCTCAAGGACTCCTTGGCTTGCACAAAATGGAGCTACAAAAAGATGAAATGGTATTTACAATGGTGTTTAGTGATGAGAATCACTTTTAGTTGGTGTAGAGGTTTTGAAACATTAAGGTTGCCTTAGTGCTAGATCTGCGTGAATGCTCATACGTACTTTCTTCCTGAAGAAAATTATTGGCCTATTTGCCAGATCTTCGTTGACTCCCTTGTCTGCTGCTAACACCCCCCCCTCTCTCGCGTCTGTCGTCCCTGACAGACCCTTGTTGTGAGGGTTTTTGAATGTAGTACTCGAGGACATCCTGCGCTAGGTGATGTTCGGCAATCCTCAATCCTTTGGCCAAATCTGTGAGTAGCGCATCCCAATCTACTGGCCCGGGAACCTCTGGATGTGGTATACGTAGCTTTTTGGAATGGAGAGCTTGTTCCACTGCAAACAACTGCAAGAGATGGGATGGTCTGGGAATGAATATCTCGGAGTGATATTCCCAGAATCCCGTGACGAACATCTCTTCAAACGTTTGTTTGAAGCAGGCCGGTAGATATTTGATGCGAGCGTGCCATGCATACACAACATTAATCGATGGGGTTGTGCTCATGTCGTATACAAGGTCCTGATTACCTTCATTAAATCCCAATGCTGAGAGATGCGGTTCCTTGACATTTTTGAAGGTCCTGAAGGTGACCAACATAAGTTCGAAAATTTTCAGGCACATTTGAGTCATGACATCAGGTACATTCTTGAACCGGACCCCCCAATGGCGAATCGTCGAAATCATATATCCAATCGTAGGTGGGCCCTTCGGGGGTGCGAAGTACACATAATTGAGCCACTTCTCACATCCTTTAATTGTCAGCACTGTTTGTGTGTATTCCGGCCATGATCTCCTTCGAAATACAGGGCAATAACATGGGTTATATTTGATGTACAAGGGCATGTTGTTCCATGTTCGGCCCATTTCTGGGTATGTTTCGAGCAGCCTAATTCTCCACATTGGTTGGCGAATATGTCCCTGCTTGGCACTTTCTGGGATGTCGTCAGGTGCAAATTGGGTGGCAGAGGTGGGTTCCCTTGAGGTGTGGTTCTTGATCTCTGCGTTGTAATCTGCCATTAGCACGCAGAAGGGAACATACAGGTCGTCCGATGGGCTGATCCACCTATGGTGTGAGAGATTTTGAAAATAATCAGACTTTATTACCCCCTCTTCTAATTTTGACATCAATGTGATTTGGACTGCCACCCTGTCATCATGCGTCGTGGCGACTTTCTCTAATTTCTGCATCCATTCAGGTGCCTCAATTTCAATTGTGTCCATGCCCTGTTCTGTTCGCTTACCCCCGGGTGTTGGCATCGGAACATAGGGATCCTCAAATGTTTCTTCTACTTCTATTGGCACAAGATCTTCCGGCTCTGGTTCTGCCAAGGGGGAGGGTTGGCGTTCATATACAAGCACTTTCTTTTCCAATTCTTCAATTTTTGCTTTGAGCGCTGCTACTTCGTCAGCTGTGTCAACTGTGGTCGGTACTTCTCTGGGTGGTGCTGGTTGAGCTGCCAATTGCCTTCGTAGTTCATCTCTTTCCTTTTCTAAGTCTGCATGGGCTGCGAGGAGATCCGCATGGGTTTCCAAAATGATCTGCATATTATCCGAGGGAATAGCCTTAAATCTCTCTGGGTCTATGTCCTGTGGGGAACCTTCCATGGCTAACTCCAAGTTCTCTTCATTTTGTGTCTGCAGCCGTCTATTTTCTTCTAGGGCTGCCGACATATGCTTCCGTAATAGAGCCATGTTTCGGTGGAGTTTGAGGTTCTCTGTGATTTGAGAATGTAGCAGCTCGTCCATGTGTCGTCGCTCTTCATCATCTGCTTGGGGTGGGTTGGCTACTAATTGTGCATGTTGTTCCTGTAAGGTCATGTGCTGCTGTTGTAGTAGCTGCTTCTGCTCTTCAAGATCCTTAAACCGTGCTTGGAGATCTTCGTGGCTTTGGAAAAGCCTTGTATGTTGGTTGTCAAGATGTTGGTAATGTTGCTGAAGTTGGGACATGCATTGATACATACTATTAAATACATTATTAATGGGGATGGATGCAGGGAGGGTGTTATGTGCAGCGGGGAAGGGAAAGGGGAAGGGGAGTGTGGATGCAGTGCTGGGAAATGGTGAAGTGGGTGGTGGGGGAATGGGAGATTGTGGTGGTATGGGGGGAGGGAGAGGTGCGGTGGAAGGTGATATGTCCATAAAATCTGTGGTGGAAGCAGTAGTGGTAGTGATTGTGAATAGTGGAACAGTGGGTGTAGTGATTGTGGTGAATGTGTACAGTGGTGTGTGCAGTTGTGGATGTGAACTGCCCGAAAGTGTGGGTGGGGGAATGGGGATGTCAGTAGATGCCGTTAGGATTACAGTGTTAGTGGAAGTATATACACGGGAGGTGTTGAGAGGGTGTGTGGGTTGATTGGCGGTTTGTGCTTCAGTCATGGCGGTGGGCTCGGAGGCGGTAACGGTGGTTGTTACATTGGTAATGGGAGGTGAATGTGGTGGAGAGGGAGGCGAAGGTGGTAAGGGAGGTGATGGAGGTGCGCTTGATATATGGGCTTCCTCGGTGTCGTGAGCGGTGTGTGCAGTGCCCGTGGTTGTGGGGGTGCCTTGTGGTCCTGATCCTAATACATTCATTTGTTTTCCCGTTCGTGGGGGGCGTCTTCCATATCTTTTCTCTGTCCTTCGTGATTGCGCTAGTGCAGTATGCATCGTTTCAGGTACTCCCAAAGCATCTGATATCATTTCCAGGGTGGCACGGTATTGCTCGTCCACGCCTTCCTCCTCCAGAATCTGGTTCATCAGGGCTTTACCTGCAGCTAATGATAGCCTGTGTTGCTCTTGGACTCGGTTCATCGTATCGTAGAGCTTCTTTAATGCATTAGTATAGGCGAGGGCACCTTCCAGTACTTGTAGGGCTTCCTGATCATACTCTTGTTCTTCTGCTTCTGATTGTCCACCCTGTGCCTCTTCATGTGCTTCTTTTTCATCGTCCACATTGACTACGTCCGGTTGGCTGGGCTGGGCTTGGTCTGGGGCAGTTTGCTGTCCACCAGCTTGCTCTGCTTCAACTTCCGCATTTACAGCGTCGATGATTCTAGCAACTTCTTCGTTCGTTAGATCCTCTAGAGTGAATCCATGCGGGAATTCCAGATCAGTCGGTACTGGGGGAAACACAAGATTCGGGCCATCTGTGCTGTGCCTGGGTAACCTGATGGTAAATGGTTGCACTCGTCGGGGAAGTCTTGGGGTTGTTTCCGGCGTTAGGGTTGCACCGCGAGCTTGTGCACAAGGCATCTGGACAGTGCCTCTCATCTTCTTTGAGGGAGGCCCCACAGCTGACAATCTACGTTGAAACTCCTGTGCTCTGGACCAAACGAGAGCCCTCTGCACCGGTACATCATATGCGAGACATCTGTATACAATTCTTGTAAGTGCGCAGCAACCATACAACACAGACTTTTGCTTCTTATACCATCTTTGATGAGCCATATGAATCTGGTCGATAATCCAGTGGGGCATATTGATGGACAATTCAAAAGCATCCGCCAGGTAAAGGCTAAACCAGATTTTTTTGGGAGGCATTGTGAACCTGTCTTGCGCGGGAAATGCGAAGTGTTGCATGACCATACGTAGATGAATGGCAATTGTCGGCGTCATCGCAACCATGTCCTTTAGCTTCGTCAAATTCTTGTTCTTCATATTATCTGGAACCATAGTCTCTTTCTCCGTAGGAATGTGCATTCCGTGCATATCAAGAGCTTCTCTCACTAAGTTGATCGTCAAGCGGAAACGCTTCAGCTCATTGCCCCTTGTGAGTGATGGGAGCACAAAGGAGCTGTATCCTTTCTTGTCTTTGCTGGGAGTGAGGGTACTAATTAAATATGAGCACCTTAGAAAATCTGGCTTTGGTAGTTGGAACTTGAAGTAATCATAAAGCCCAGCCTTCTTCCAGATTGGCTTCAGTCCCTCATTATTCTGTAGCTTTTCAAATTCGCTGGTAAAGAAGTGGTATCTGCCCCACCGTCCATTGAATTCTACTTCGGACTCCCACATATATGTGCCTTCACCCAGAGGTCCAGCAACGTCACTGAACCAGTGTGAAGCTTTGCCCACCGGCATTGTATGACCCTGTGGAGGATTCTGAATTGGTATGGCGTGCAATGCCCGTAATGCCGCTGGTCTTTCCTTTAATTCCTCCTCGACCGGAAGGCTTTCAATGTCCACAATTTGGGGGCTGGTGCCTGCCTGGGAGCTGGTTCCTACCGTATCGGCCATGTTCCTTCTTGCTGCCTGTCTCTGTGAGAATATACAAACATGTGTTAACATTGTACAGGACAAGAGAGAATTGTTGTTGTTCCCATTGCAACATTAACATGCGGGTCGGGAGCGAATAATGTGTTAGTAAGTGCTCGGTGCGAGTGTGTGTGTGGTTAGGAGTTCAGTAGACCTAAGAGCTAAGTGGAGTGATGTAGTGTGGTATTGATGTGGTTAGTAGGTTAACGTGGATATACAAATGGGGTCCGGGGGTTTGTTACAAGTCTTGGGCTGCCAATTGCAGCGGATAGGTTTTGCTCTAGGTTTCGTAGAGACTCTAGAGAGTTTTATCGGTGTCTCAGTTTGAAAATGAGGCCTTTTAGGGACCCATTTACAAGTGATTATGTGAGAGCTCATGGGTCTTGGTGTGTTCCTGATTGTTGAAAATGAGTGGATGCCAGCTGTGCGAGTGAATGGATCATACTGTATGGGGTATGGTCTTGGTGTAGCTATTTGAGCCCGCAAACAAGCCTTAGGCACCCAGATTTGTCTTGATTGTGGTCTAGCCTTCATCGACCTTTTGGGCACCCAAATAGACTTCATGTTAGCAGAAGAACTTCTGAAAGACTTCTTATTAGTGTCGTGTTGTTGGTTATTAATAAGAGGCTTTGCCCGTGTGGTTGGCTTGAGTGCCACCGGGTGTTCTCCTTTCCGCACCCACACTTGTTTCACTAGCTGAGACATTTTGCTGCGCCGGTACTTTTGATCTCCGACATAGAGAGTACTCTGCTTCTTCTGCCTTTGATCCACCTTTGGTTGCTGCCTCCCTCTAGCCTTTGGAAAAGAAGGGAGTTCCGTTGTGGTTCTGACTCCTTTTCTGAGATCTTCATTCTTCTGCATCACAGAGCCTTGGACAAGAACAGCATGGTCAGCTTCGTGTGCGCCCCTGGAAGGACCAGGAGTCTGTGCCTTTCCTAGTTCCTTGAGTGCTCCATTATTTAACTCCATTGTAATTCTAGTCTGATTCACCCATACCTGAAGAAGCCCACTTCTTAGGTTTAAGTTGACTGCTTGGTCATAAATCCAGTCTTGACCCAGGACAAGGGGTTCCGTGAGGTCCTCGTCTTGGCATACTAGCGCTTTAACTGTCATTGTCTCATCATGAATATAGAGTGAAAGTTCCACCTCGCCCATGCAAGGGGTTTCCACGCCTCCCAATCCTATGAGATATGCTTCCACAGGATTGACAGTTAACTGCAACTCTTGACAGTAAGATGATTTAACAGCACTAGTGGCTGCACCTGAGTCAATCAAGGCTCTTACAGTCCTTGCACTCTTTCCTTGTCCTATATCTAAGGTTATGAAAGGACGTCGATCAGTTATCCTATGTGAGCTAACACCTGAAACTTCACACATAGCTACGTCATATCCTTGATCTGCAAATGCATCTTGCCTAGGGAGCTCTCTACCTTGTCTTCTTAGTTTCATTCTTCGTATGCGCTCTAGGGCTTCTGCTTGAGCTTCTTCTCGAATTCGCTTTTCTTCCTCTTTGCGTTTCTTAGCAGTGTTGAGTCGACTTAGCATTTCCTCTGTGAGAGGTTCCTGATACAACTTAACCCTGCATCCGCTAATATAGTTTGGTAGAACATCGCCTTCTAATGTGGCTAGTTGCACTGCTCCACTTGTTGAGATCCTATTGATGATCATAGGTCCGTAGCCTCTCTTTTCTAGCTTCCTTGCATGTTGTTTCAATGTGTAAACTAAAACTAGATCTCCTGCTTTCAAGCCCTTATCCTTCACATGGGCATCAAAGTATGCCTTCTGTCGTTTCTTTGCAGCATATATCCCTGCAACTGCTCTCAGTCTTGTTTCTCCTAGTCGTTCAAGGTCAAAGATCCTAGAAGAGAGCTCATGACCTGTCCATTCGTGCTCTTGTGCTATTTTCAATGTAGGTATCAAAAAGTCTAAAGGTAGCACTGCGTTTTGACCAAATACCATCTGAAAGGGGGTGGCTTGGAGTACCGTTTTGTAGGCGACTCGGTATGCCCAAACAGCATGGTGTAGCTGTTTGTCCCAATCAGAGCGTTTAGTGTTCACCAATTTTGTCAGTACATTGCATAAGATCTTGTTGGTGCTTTCGGCTTGTCCATTAGCTTGAGGGTGATAGGGGGCAGACTTCTTATGTATCACCAAGAATTCTTGGAGCAGATTTTCAATAACTTCATTCAAGAAGTGAGTGCCTCTATCACTTACCAGCTCTATAGGTAACCCATATCTTGTGAACACATTCTCAAACAAGAATTTAGCAGTTGTTTGAGCATCGTTCTTTGTCGTAGCCTTTACCTCTACCCACTTGGTTAGATAGTCTGTCGCAACAATGATGTATTCTGCATGAGAACCCTTAGCTGGGGGATTAATAGGACCTACGAAGTCTATTCCCCATTTAGAGAACGCACGTCCACCCATCATAGGTTTCAATGGCATCTCATCTTTTCGTATAGGATACTGAGTTCTCTGACAGACACCACACCGTTTCACATAGGTATGTGCATCCATGTGAAGGGTAGGCCACCAGAAGCCCGCAAATAGTACTGCCTTGATCACCCGATCTGGTCCAAAGTGTCCTCCTGCTACACCTTGGTGAGCAGTTTCCAAGATCTTAAGATATTCACTTTCATGGACACACAGTCTCAGGTAACCATCTTTACCGCGTTTGTATAGATTATCACCAATGAGTGAGTAATCCAGGGCTTCTTGTTCTAAACTCCTTTTCCTAGTCAGAGTCATGTCTGGAGGGAATGTGTTTGTCCTCAGGAAGGATACTAGAGGTTCGCTCCAATCTGGCACAATGGATACTTGATAAAGAGTAGCGTGTTCCACCGGTGGTTTAGTGCAACAGATTGGGCATTCCTTGCACAACTTTTGGACATCAGCTTCCATAGTTGGCCAATGCACTCCGAGTCTCTTTAGAGTCTGTAAAGTTCGTTGCTTTGAGTAGTGTTGCTCTAATGCACCTACATGTGCTAATTGCAACCATTTAGCGTACTCATCCTCTTCTACGCAACAAGCCAAGATCCCTTGATCTGTGTGCTTGTACATGCTTCCTGCCATGATGTGGTACTTTTGGGCTTTCACAACCTCTCTATTCCGTGTGTTTACTACTGGATGGTTAGGCCCGTATGTCAATACTGGTATCAATGGCTTAGCCCACTGCGGCACCACTTCTAAATTGAACAAGTAAGCATCAGGGAGATCATCTGATACTCCCTGTGGGGCTTCTCCAGAGGTGAGCCTAGAGAGATGATCTGCTCTCAGATGAGTCCTACCTTTCCTCACCACAACCTCAAAGTCATATTCCATTAGTAAGAGAAACCATCTTACTAATCTTCCTGTATTGCATGGCTTGTTCACGAGATATAACAATGCTTGGTGATCAGTAAAAAATTTAAACTTGTTTGCAAGCAAATAGTGTCTAAATTTCTTAACTGCATATACCATGCCTAAACCTTCTCTCTCTGTAGTGGTGTAATTTCGTTCAGCTGCATTCAACTGTCTACTGGCATAGGCAATTGGAAGATCCATATTACCTTCACCAGTAGGTTGTGCAAGTACACATCCAATAGCATAATTGGATGCATCCACATGAACATGGAATGGCTTATTCCAATCTGGTGTGGTCAAGATTGGTGCTGAACATAATCGTCGTTTAAGCTCCTGGAAGGAATTCTCACATTCATCAGTCCACTCAAAGTTAGTCAGAAGTCCGTACATGGGCTTTGCAATGACAGCGTACATATGAATGAACCGTCGGTAGTAACCACAATGCCCCATGAAGGCTTGTACTTCCTTGACATTCCTTGGCCTAGGTAGCTCTGCTATGGCTCTCACTTTCTCTTCATCAGTAGATATGCCATTCTTTGACACTATGTGCCCTAGGATCTTGCCTTGCCTGACCATAAAAACGCACTTTTCTGGGTTCAGGCAGACCTGATATTCTCGACATTTGTCAAAGATTTGTCTGAGTTCAGGAATATGGGTTTGTCTAATGTTGGAATGAGCACAAAGATCATCAACATAGACTTCTAAATTCTTCCTCAGGAACTCCTTAAACACATGGCACATCAGCCTTTGGAAAGTAGCTGGTGCATTGGTAAGCCCAAATGGCATTACTCTGAAGGCGAAAATGCCCCATTCTGTGGCAAAGGCTGTCTTATGCTGATCCTCTGGAGCTATGGCTACTTGATTGTAACCCGAAAATCCATCAAGGAAGCTGTACACTTCCTTGCCTGCCACTCTTTCTAAGAGATGTTCTGTGATGGGAAGCGGATAGTTATCTCGAATCGTGGCTGCATTAACCTTTTTCAAGTTAATGTACACACGCAGCTTGCCATTCTTCTTGGGCACCACTACGATGGGGGATACCCATTCAGTGTGCTCAATTTCATAGATAAATCCAGCTTCAACCAGTCTATCTATCTCCTCTTTGATCTTAGCCGCATAATTATCGTTATACGTATATGGCTTTTGTTTAGAGGGTTTAGCATCTGAGGTCATGGGGATAGTGTGTGAACATATGTCTGGATCGACACCTTTCAAATCCTTGTAGCTCCAAGCAAATACATCTCTGTATTCCCTTAGCAAGGCTATTAACGCGTGCTCTTCTTCCTCTGTTAGGTCATGGCCTATGTACGTGCATCTCTCCTCTCCTTCTTCTAGGGCCACAACTATTTTCTTGGTGGTTTCTTTGTTATCATAGGCCTCTCCTGCTTGAGCCTCTCGTTTAGGCATTCTTATCATGACTCTCCTGTCATCTACCTCATATTTCTTAAAATTTTCTGGGACCTCAAACAAAGATTCTTCCTCTTCTGGTGAGACTTCTCTCTTCTTCCGTTTCTTTCCTTCTTCCTTTGGGGTCACATGTGTGGCTAATCTTACATCATTTGTAAGCTCTCCATGCCTCTGGGGTTGAAATTCTACTTCATGGAAGTATTCTTCATCTGATGCAAAGGGTGGGTCCATGATGATTGACTCTAGGTCGGAGTCACTTGCATCCTCAAAGACATCAGGGCTAGGTTCGCATTCTTCTAGAACTGCCTCTCCCATGATTGGCTCTATGGAGAAGACTGAAATATCATAGCCATCCTCATCACAGTGAGGTGTCCATTGTTCTTCATTGATGGCTACGTCCATTGTTGCTAGGATTTCTGCCCAGCCATGGGGTTCAAATTCCTCATCAGGAAAAACTACAGGTGCATAGGCTGGGTCTTGAATTGATCTATGTGTTTCTTTTGCACCTACCTCTCTGGCTTTCTCTCTCTTCTCTTCTTCTACTGCGACCTTGCACATCCATAAATGAGTGTCTTCATGCATCCATGAGGATCCAGACCCTATGGAATGCACAGATTCCGTGTCCTCTTTGGCTCTATGGATGGGATTCCATTGGATTGGAGGGACATCTGTATGAGAGTAATCCTTGAGATTGACCTTGGTCGTAACACCTAAGTGTTGCAGGTACAAGGAATTAGTTCCCCAATCCTGTACCACTTGCAACTGTCGCATGAATGGTCGTCCCAAAATCATCTCATAGGCATGATTTTTGCTAAAGTCACATATAGCAAAGGTATGTTCAAACTCGACACCACAAGTGGTGAGAGTTATTCCTTCTAGCAATCCTAGGGGTCTCTCTATGTGACCATCGGCCATCTGCAATTTCATTCTCGTTGGCCTGAGTGCCGGCTTGCCCCAACGCTTCCATAGAGAGGTGGTGGCAATTGCAACTCCTGCACCTGAGTCCAAAATTGCCTTAGTGGTGTACTCCTGATAAGTAATGGGAAGATATGTGTTCCCTTCTTCACCTTCACACATGTCTCCTATCTTATCCAAGGGTATTTCTGGCACTGTCCTATGTGATCCCACCTGGGAACGAGATTTTGCTATCTCAGGTACTTGTTTGGTTACATGTTTCCCCGATTCAGGTCTAACCTTGAGTAGCTCTTCTAACTTGAGATTGCACTGCACGTTAGTGTTCTTCCCTACCTCTGTGTTCCTAGGTATGACTGAATCTTCGTTTCTTACCATGACTGTGGGTGCTCTCCTACATGTGGACTTGGCTTCCCATGGGCCCGTGAAATGGGGTAGCTCTTGTATGGAATTGGATTCAAAGTCCAATCTCTCATGAGACTGAGCACTCTCATGTTCCCCGTAAATAGATGGGATGTCTTGTGGGAATTGGTCGTGTGCATCATCCACAAGTTCAAAGGGAGGGGCGACTTCACTTTCGTTATCCCATTTATCTTCTTGGATTTCTCGTAGGAAGTCTGGTGCAAACCGATTCATAGAAGAAGAAGTGTCTGGCTCCGTAGAATTAGGCACATAAGCAACCTGGGAAGGAGGGCTTATTCTATCGTTGGCTCTTTCCTCGCTCTCATAGATGTTTGGAGCACAAGCTTCCTGGGGAGGATTACTTATTCTATTACTTTTCCGAACAGGCTCATATGCTCCCTGAGAAGGAATGTAGGCAACCTGTGGAGGTACGTGAGCTTTCGAGGGAGGCTCATCTGCCTTTTGGGGGGGAAGATAAGCTTCTTGAGGAGGCACCTGGGCTTCCTGAAGAGGCTGGCTTATTCGTTCTCTTGCCCTTTCCTTTCTTTGAGGGGCAGGTTCCTTCTCTGATTGTGCAATTAGCCTCTCTATTCTTTCTAGCAGTCCGTCAAAATGTAACTGCGTCTTAGCTGAGCTAGAGATGTTAAAGAGGCGACTAGCTTCAAACATGGTCTGAGCCAATTCCACCATTTTGGCACAAATTTTAGTTCGTTCAAGCTCTAGCTCGGCTCTAGGGTAGCATTTTTCATGATCGGTTATGGTTGGCCCTTCTTGGATTCTGGCCTGATAAGCTTTAAGCATCATATTAAGGTCTTCGGGAGTGGGATCTGCTAGGACTGATCCTACTCTAGGGGGTGGTGGGTTTATGTGAGGCGGGTTGGAAGGTGGCTGGTCGGATGGCGATGGGAAAGGTGGTGGTGGGGTAGTGTGAGAGGGAGTTTGAGATGTGAGTTCAGTTATCCTGGCTTTGGTTTCTCTTATGCTTTCCTCAAGTTCACTCATCTTTTTAGCCCATTGTCTTTTCATTCTTTCTCGACTATCTTTCCACGCTCTCGTCCTTTTCTTGGTTATGCTCTCAGCTTCACTAGCTGTTGGACTCTTTTCCTGATCTGCCCCCTGGTTTTGCTGCAATGCTTGAGCTCTAGTGACTACCTGTACTGGTGCGGTGGAAGTCACGCTCGCTGTGGAGTCTACCACTAGTCCAACGACGTTGATAGGAGTGATTTTTGGCATGTTATTGGGATTTTTAGGGCAATCTCGTAAGAGATGCTCCTTCCCACACTCTTGGCAATATCCTTGGATCGTCACTGACTGGGGTTGAGTAGGTGGAGGTAAGGGACAATCACGGATGAGGTGATCTCCCTGACATCTGTAGCATGGTCCTCTAGGGAACGAGGGTCTTACTTGCCTAGGTTGAGGTCTAGGGTTGGGGTTTGCGTACATGACATTTGCATAATCCGATTCCCAACTAGATTCACTTGGTTCTTCACTATAGTAAGACTCACCATGTTCAGGAGACTGCATGAAGTAAGCCTGGGGACTCTCAACATGCGTAGAATCGAAGCTATGGTCACTGGGATCACCTTCTGAAAGCAAAGGTGTTATGGGGACTATAGCTCGGTTTAGGTTTTCTTCTGCTGCTGCATACTTTACTGGGATCACGTTGGATGGAGCTGGAGGTTGTTGGGCCAACACAGGCTGAGGCCTTTGTTGGTTTTGGTAGGGTTGGTAGGTTTGTTGAGGCCTAGCATACTGTTGTGGTGGGTATTGGTTTTGGTATCTGCTTTGTTGAGGGTATGGCTGAGGGTAGGCTTGCCTAACTGCTTGCTTGTTGTATGGGCAGTCTTGTGCGGTGCGATTTGTGTATCTTCGTTCGATAGTGCAGTACTGGCTACTAGGGTTTACTTGGGGTTGAGCCATAATGGGACATACATTCGCCATGTGGTCGCCACCACAAGTGTAGCATCTCTTCACAGGGGCAAATCTCGGAGTTTGTTTGCTAGAGACACCTAATTTCTGAGCTACTTTCTCTGCCAGTTCCTCAATTGATGTGGGTTGCGTGGAAGAGTGACTAGATGCACTATCTGAATCTTTGTAGATTTTGGAAAGCTCTAGTTCTTCCCCTAGGTTATCTTCAATGTCAATGCACATGCGTACACATTCTTCTATAGTCCTAGGGTCCTTCAGATACACATAGGATCTCAATTTCGTACTCAGCAATCCATCCAAGAATAAAGCTACTTGTTTAGCTGGTGTAGGTAGCTCCGAAACAGGACATCTCTCAAGATATTGCCTAAATCTTCTTCCAGCAAGTCTCACGGTCTCTTGAGGGGTTTGCTTGAAGCTGTGAATCAGTGAGGAGGTATTGTGTCTTATGCCACTCTTAGAGAACTCTACGATGAAAGCCTCTAGGAGTTGGTCTATGCTCCTGAACTGTCGCTCATCCAATGGCTGAAACCATGTAAGTGCTGTGTTCCTAAGGGTTAGACCGAAGGCATTATACTGCGTGAATAGATCCTCCACTTGTTCAGCTCTCAAGACTTGCTTGAACTCCGCCACATGATCATAGGGATCTCCTGTGCCATCAAAGTAATTCTTCATGGACTTAACTAGCTGGGTTGGTCTCAGAGTTCTCGTGTGCTCTCTTGGTCTCAGCAGAGGGAATCCATCCACATTTCTCTGATTCCTGTGAGCTCTAAGTAACTCCGGTTCTACTCTATTTGTTTCCGTCCTAGTTCTTTCTCTGCCCACTGGGTTGGCAAAGCTTACTTCTGGCCTATCTCTACTTCTGTCTCTTTGCATTCCATGAGCTTGGGACGTTCCAGCTCCAGGGTGACCATAGGATACATTCGATCTTGGTTGGGGAAAAATGAATTCACCCTTCCAAGTGTAAGCATGCCTATCATTTCCTGTCACCACAAAGATCCTTTCCGAAGTGTGATCTAAGTAGGTCACTCTACCTGGGCTATCCGGATCCTTAAACTCATAGATCATGATAGTTCCTGTATCAGTTGGCTGATTAGATTTATATCTCCAAAAGGCTTCGTCCGTTTCTCGATTGAGGAGCAACTCTATGCTCTTGTTGTCTTGGGGAACCCACTCAGGCGTGATAATCCTAGTGAGAACCGATTTTCCTCGAGGGGTTCTAGGTTCTGCACCCGTGTTTCCTTGCTCTAGGTCATCTAAGTCCGATTCTGGGACTACGTTCCCAAATTCATCAGTCCTGTCTGGGTGACTGGTGACTACATATATTGTTCCTTCCTTGTCCAGGTATGCACCGTTTTCAAATTTGACAGCTGGGTGCTCCAATCCAATGGATTGATCAGGATTCCTGATCTGTACCACAGATCTTCCTAGGCCGTCCTCATAGATGCTAGCACCTAATCGGTTGGTCCTAAGGTATTCCAGCTGTGTTTTGTAAGAGCCTTCTACCCTGTACAAGTAAGGCACTCCTGAACTTCCCGTAGGTCTGTCCATGCCTTGAGACATCTCTGACTCACTGGTCTCAGAGCTAGGGTAGTACGAGTGGTGGCTCAACTGCTGGGCCCAAGACCTAGCAGTGTGGTTAACACTAGCCTCTGAAGATCTAAGGCTTTGTCTCTCCCTTACTAGATGCCGTCCTGATCTAAGGTTCATATGCCTATCTAAGTAGCCCAATTTTTGCCCTGAGTACAACCTCGTTGCCGATCAATTGGTCTCAGTCACTTGATTCGTTTTTAGTGAGTTATTATGTTTATGATCTTATCTGGTATTGCGTCGTCAGGAATACTTAAGTATTTTTCCGTACTTGGAATTGATTGTCCCACGTAAGGTTCTTTTTTTTTTCTGTTGGTTATCGACAGTACAGAGATTAGGTTTTTAGCTTGAACTTGAGTTTTTAGGTATTCTTCAACTTGATACCTGCCTATCGTCGCCCTGACTTACCTCTAGCACTATTCGTACTTAGCCTGAGCTAAAATATTGACAGAGGAAGTTGAGAATATTCCAACCTGTTGTTTCCTGCTTGGTTGCCCTTGAATGCCCAGGAAGTGTGTTCCCAAGCTTGCACTTACACTTGCTTAGAACGCCTTTCGATACTCTCAATAGATCTGTAAGAGTTCCAAAGTTAGCTTTAAGATTTAAATTCCAAAGACAGAACCAATGATTTTCATTCCTGAAGCACAAACACTAATTTGTATAGAGATTTTTAAGACAACAATTCTAGAGACCCCTGACTTTGATCCCCCTGGGTATGATCAACTTCAAAATACCCTATCTGAAAATCAACGTATTATCTTTATAAAAAACAGTTGAGGGCGTGTAGTATATGCCACGAGCTTTCCAACAAGCCCTAGAGCTCAAAAAATGGATTTCGTATGAAAAAGTTATGACTGCTCAGGGTTCAGGGGGTTAAAACAGGATTCAATCTGGCTGACAGATCCTAGGATTTTCTCCCAAATCTCAAGTGTAGGAACCTCCAAAGTGCTAATGGATTGACTATTTTGCCCCACAATTATCCCAATTTTGAACAAAAACAAACCCTAATTTCTGGCCGAAAAAGCCTGTCAATCGCGATCGACAGGTCTGTCAATCGCGATTGACAGAGGTGTCCGTCGGGCCTGTCAATCGCGATCGACGGTGTCAATCGTGATCGACAGAGTCGATCGTGGCTGTCAATCGCGATCGACAGTATCAATCGCGATTGACACGTTTTCCGGATTTTTCGCCGAAATTTCAGTCAATCGGGAGCCTATCAGTCGCGATGGACACGTGGCTACGTGCAAAAGTCAATCAATCGTTGAATATCAATCGATCGCGATTGATAGTGTCAATCGCGATTGACAGAGGTGTCGGTCGTGGCTGTCAATCGCGATCGGCGGTGTCAATCGCGATTGACAGGATCCTACGTGGCAGTCTGACGGTCGTGAAGTCTGTCGATCGCGATCGACGGTGTCAATCGCGATTGACAGAGTCTGTCGGTCGCGATTGATAGTATCAATCGCGATTGACAGAGGCTGTCGGTCGCGATTGATAGAAAAACACGGAATTTTTCTACTGTTTTAGGTGATTTGGGATGTGCTCATCATGCTTGTGCTAGTGGTGCACTTTGTTTTACCAAATGATCGAAATTTCTGTCAATCGCGATCGACAGAGACTGGCGACTGCGAGACAGGTTCGACGAGTTTCGTACCTGCGCAGAGAGCTGGGGATGATGATTCAGCAAGTACCTGCACAAAGCTCAAGAAACATGCAAGAAAACACACACGCAATATCGCTCTCTCGCTCTCTCTCACAAGTGGAATGAGGGAAATGAGGTGGAGATGGAGATATGATCAAAAAACAGAAATTTTCGCGATGATGGAGATGGAGGTGGGAGATGGTGATGATGATGATGGTGATGAAGATGGTGAAGAAAATAAAAGAAAATCGATGAGAGTGAAGAAAATACCTACAATTCCAACGCGTCAACTCTACGTCTTACCATCACACGCTCGTCCTCAAAGCTCGATCCCCGGCAACGGCGCCAAAATTTGGTGTAGCTCAATGATGAGTAGCACCTCCTTTAATGTCAATCCGGGAAGACGTGAGGATGGTATGATGACCTCGAGCAAGTGGCGGCACAAGTGCGTGAGTGAGAAGCACACAAGATGCACACACATGCACACACACGCACACACACAGTCAGACAAAGAGTGAGTAGCAATGGAGTTCTTAGGTTACTTTCAAAAAAAACTCTTACAAGTTTGTTTCAATTACAATCCCACCTCAAAAATGAGCTCTCTAGCTCCTTTTATAGTTTTTGACTAGCTTTGGCCCTGTCCAGACCTAGTGTCCGGCCTAGTTAAAAATTAGGTTCCAGGGCTTATTTGAGGGCTCAAACGAGATCTAAAAAATACGAAAATTGGCAGGTAGATACTTCTAAAGCTCCTCAAGCTCAAGGACTCCTTGGCTTGCACAAAATGGAGCTACAAAAAGATGAAATGGTATTTACAATGGTGTTTAGTGATGAGAATCACTTTTAGTTGGTGTAGAGGTTTTGAAACATTAAGGTTGCCTTAGTGCTAGATCTGCGTGAATGCTCATACGTACTTTCTTCCTGAAGAAAATTATTGGCCTATTTGCCAGATCTTCGTTGACTCCCTTGTCTGCTGCTAACAGTGGCATATTCCTGCACTGTTTGATTCACCTTCTATCTATTGTTTTGTAGGTAATCAAAAATTTCGGCAGGATTCTTCTTTAGCCAAAATCTCTGCAGAAATGCATCTATTACTGCTTCATAGGTGCCAAAATGGTTAATATCATATTCTGTAAGCCACCTGGCAGCTTCATTAACTAGTGTTGACTGGAATACTATGGCCTTGTATGCCGGATCGGGTGGATGATTAAGTACTGCATAACTAATTTCAAAGGTTCGTACATGAGCATCAGGATCATCACTTGGAAATCCACCAAATTTGGTGTATGTTACTCCTGTTGGAGCCGGTCGGGGTGGAAATGGATGTTGTTGTTGTTGCTGCTGCTGTTGCTACTGCTGCTATTGTTGTTGTTGTTGTTGCCCACTCATGATGCCTGTTGTTGTATTGTTACTATCTCCTGAGTTCCGAGGTTGAATTTCTTGACCGTCGGAATCTGTATCGTCAGCCTGTGCACTCTCCGGCTTGATAATATCATTCAGTCTCTTTCGGATTTCAGATTCGAATAAGATACCTTCCTCCTTGATATCAAATGTAGGGAAGCTTACTCTGAATAGTGGTGACCGGAATGAAGATTCACCAGGGAATGGTAAACTGTCACCGGGAGACTGTGAACTCTCTGTAACTGGGACCGAAATATCACCAGAATTTGTCGAAATTTCACCAAAACAAGGTATTTTTTCACCTTCACTAATTTCTTTGGCCAACACGCTTCTATCCTTAGACAAATTAGAATCTTGACCAGATGGTGTTAAGTTAACTGCATACTGCATCCTGGTAGACTCTGGAGTTACTATATCTTTGACAGACTGTGCCGAAATTGCACCGGAAGCTGCCGAAATTGCAGTACGTTCCACCGGAATGCTACCAGAATCACTACTAACGTTCTTTGCTTCCTTGACAACTGGGTTAAACTTATCTGCACTTCTAGCTCCTGGGGGCGTCCTTAGCAAATTAGGTATCGCCCAAGACTATTGGTTTCTCCTATTGGGTACGTCTCATCGGAACGAGTAACTGGCATATATCACGTTTGCAATACTTTGCGTACTAGTCTTCCTTATTGTCCATTCATAATCTATGACCACTTTCTCACAATCAATTTACAATGCTCTCGTGCCACTTTCCTACAACTATATTGCATCACTCTGGTGCCACATTCCCACAACTATATTGCATCACTCTGGTGCCACATTCCCACAACTATATTGCATCACTCTGGTGCCACATTCCCACAGACGGCGCCAGTGTTAAACGCGGGTCTTGCCGTCAGAGACGCGTTTAAACATCTATTCGGGTTCTTGGGAGTGGAAGGGGTCTGTTAAACAGAGGCCCTATACTTGATTTTCCCAAATCAACTCACTCACATAACAGTCTATTCAATAACTTACTAACTGACTGTTATTGAACAGACTGTTATGTGAAAAAAACTCGGACTTCGTCTGATTCATTTACTCACAGAATGTCGATTCATACACAGATTAAGACTAACGCACACTGCAAAGATGACCGTAACACAAATTCATAGTCATAAACTTAGCGGAACTGTAATTCAGTACTTAACTTAAGATAAACATACTGTAACTTAATCTTTACCGGACAGGTATAGATAATCAATAACACAGAAAGACACAGAATAACTCAGAGTTTTCAAACACACCACAGAAACTACATAGACATCATCAACCAGACAAATAGTCTGGCAACTCCTCTGGTCGTCTCCAAAGCGTCCCTTTTCATTGATTTATAAGAAAGTTACAAACATCATCGCAACGACCTTTCGGTTCGTGTGGAATATGAAAAGAGTCAAACTTTACAATTGCCAATCCGGCGGCTTACAAAGGTGAATACAACCAAATCGACAAGCAAGTGTTCATATGTGGTTCTTCATGTGAGGTATATGAAGTAATGTGTAGTCCTTAGAAATTAGCCAAGCACTTAGGTTTGTTAATTGCTCCAACAACTCCCCCCCAAGGCTATGATGCTTGAGTCTTTAGTCCTCCATGATTTCTTGTAATCCAATCATTGATTTGAATCTACTTAATCTGCTTCCATCCAATGCCTTTGTCATCATATCTGCACATTGTTGATTTGTAGATACATATGATAGTTGTATCTCCTTATTCATGTTCTTTTCCCTGACATAATGGTAGTGAACTTCTATATGTTTGGGTGTGGCATGATAGACACGGTTAGCAACAAGATGTAATGAGCTAATGTTGTCTGCACATATATGTGGAGTTGAAATATTCAACCCTAAATCTGAATATCGGGTCCTAATCCTAATAGCTTCTTGAGTAGCATTTGCAAGTCCTCTGTATTCAACTTCAGTTGATGAGAGACCAACTCCAGGTTTCTTCTTGGAAGACCATGAAATTAACTTTGTACCTGCAAAAGCAAGATAACCTGATGTGCTTCTTCTATCATCTTTAGAGCCTACCCAATCTATCTATGACATCTATATCAGATGTATAAGGGTACTATAGCCCTTCATTGATTGTGCCCTTCAAGTACTTTGGAATTCTCTTGGTTGCTTCCATGTGAGGCTTCCTTGGATTGTTCATGAACTAACTTAGCACACTAACTCCATAGCATATATCTCCTCTAGTTAGAGTAGCAAAGTTTAAACTTCCAGCTAAGCTTTGGTAACTAGCCACATCTTCAATTAACTCACTTTCATGACCAGTTAGCTTGATATTTACCTCCATCTTGAACTAAGATTCCAACTAAGCTTTGATAACTAGCCACATCTTCAATTAACTCACTTTCATGACCACTTAGCTTCAGATTTTCCATGGGTGTACCTACAACCTTTGTATTTTCCATCTTGAACTTGGTGAGCATATCTCCAATGTACTTTCTCTAAGTTAAGAACATACCGTTCTCTGTATATACCACTTCCAAACCTAGGAAGTAAGTGACTAAGCCAATCATTGATCTTGAACTCTTCATTCATTTGAGCTTTGATCCTTCTGATTCCATTTGCATCACTTCTTGGAATGATTATATCATCAGGATATACACAAAAGTATATGACCTCTGAGTGGTTCCTCTTAATGAAGAGGGAAAGATCTACCTTGCTTATCATAAAGCCTTCATTCTGCAAGTAAGTGAAAATTCTATGATTCAAGCTCTAAGAGCTTGCTTCAAGCCATACAAGGCTTTCCTTAAGACACATATTCTAGATATGATTGATCTTCAAAGCTAGGGGATTGTGCCATGTACATCTCCTCTGAAATCCAAACATTTAGAAAAGCATTTTTAACATCCATTTGATATATATTCCAATACTTGGAATAGGTGAGAATGTCTCTTAATAATCTATACCTTGAATTTTTGCAACCCCCTTGGATACAAGATTTGCTTTCTACCTATTAGTTGAGCCATCAAAATCCTTCTTTACCTTGTAAATCCATCTTGAGCCAATTACCTTCATGGATGGTTTCTTGGAACCAATTCCCAAGTCTGATTTTTCTTGTAGAGCTTCTATCCCTTCTTCCATGCATCTCTCCATTCTGGCTTCTTTTTGGCTTCTTCATATGTAGATGGTTCTTTTTATTTTGTATCCTGTGCTATGTAAATCGAATGCTTAGTGACCAAACAAGTGTCATAACCATACCTTTTTGCTTCCTTTTCTCTCTCATAGACCTTCTTATAGTTTGTTGAGATGATTCTGCCCCATCTCTCAACTCTTGCACTTTGGCTTTGCCTTTGGACTCCCAAGAATTGATTTCCCTTCTTGGAGTCTTTTGTTCATCATCAGAAGCATTTAATTCTTCAAGTGTAAGCTCATTCCTCTGTGACAATGTTGGAAAGTCTTGCTCTAGGTCATAGGCAAGTTTGATTTTCCTGGAATCATCTTCAAACCACGATTTTTTTTCATTAAAAAAAAACATCTCTACTTACAATGAACCCATTATTGCTTGGGTTGTAGAGCCTATAACCTTTTTTTATTAAGGTCATAGCCAATGAATATGCATTTCTCTGCCTTTGGATCCAATTTGCCTCTGATTTGTGAAGGTATGTGTGCATATGCTATGCACCCAAAAATCTTGCAATGGTCAAGGCTAGGTCTTCTTCCATTCCATAATTCATATGGTGTCATCCTATCCAATGCTTTTGATGGGAATCTATTGATTAGATAGGTGGCTGTGGACACAACCTCTACCCACGAGTAGTTGGACAACTTCTCATTTAATATTGACCTTGCAGCCTCCATTATGGTTCTATTTCTCCTTTCTACCATTCCATTTTGCTCTGGGGTATACGTGGTTGTAATATCTCTTTTGATCCCTCTCTCTACGAGATAAGAATCAAAGTCATGGGATAAATATTATGCCCCTCCATTTGACCTTAGCCTCTTCAAAGTCTTACCTGTTTGATTTTCTACAAGTGCTAGGTATTTCTTGAAACATGAGAACACTTCATCTTTATGTTTCATAAAATATAGTATTGTCCATCTGATACAATCATCAATAAATGACACATAATACCTAGATCTAGAAATTGATGGCTCCTTGCTTGGTCCCTATACATCTGTATGGACTAGCTCCAATAGGTCTCCATGAATGTATCTATTCTTTGTGAATGGTTGTCTGTGAGACTTGCCAAATCGACAAGCACTACATTTGTAAATCATGTGTTATTTGGAGATATTTGGTAGAATAAGCACACTCTAATCTTTACTAATTTTCTTCAAAGAACTTTCACTTTTATGAGCTAACCTTTTATGACAAATTTCCAATTCTTATAAAGTTTGATTACCATACAATGTTTCTAGTATCTTGGAGCTCAAATGTAACATTAGGGGAAAAAATGAACCCTACATGGGCCTTTTAGATTAAGGAGGGATTAGTGATGGACCAATGAACAGAGGGTGGTGGCCACAGTCTAGTCCCTAAATCACATAGGCTAGGCCTAGTCTTCCCTTGTTTTTGTGTGGTCAAAGAGCAAAAAACCACCTAAAACTCCTTGTTTTCTCCACTTGAATGGTTTTTGAATTTTGGGAAATGATTTTTAGCCCTTGGATGGACTCCAAAATCCAAAGGTAGAGGTTAAAGGACAAAAGTCAAGGCGCCTTTGCTTTATGACCCTTGGATTGGCTTTAGATCTTGTGGCTAAGATCAAATGAAGCTTCAAATAGGCACCTATGATTTATGACCCTTGGATGGGGCTTAGATCTGAGGGCTCTCATTGATGCCCATGGGATTTGAGCGCCTTCAATTTGGGCCTTTAGATGGAGCCTTGATCCAATGGCTAGGATGGGTGCCCATGATGATCTTGGGTGCCTTTTTTTCTCCTCCCTTTAGATCAAAAGCTGATCCAACAACTCACATCACCCGTGCTGCGAAGATCAGCCCCAAATCCGGATATCCATCGGATTTGAGTCAATCCAAGGGCCTAAGATTGTGCAGAGAATGCCCAAAAAATCCTGCTTGAATAGGACAAAACTCCCACGACTTTTTTTACCTTCTCTCTTTAGAGGCCCTTTGACTTAATCTAAGCCATTGAATTCAAATATCCAAGGGCTCAAAACACTCCAATTTAGTAATTTAAATATGAAAGCTATCAAATACTATTTTATTTGAGAATACCACTGGTGGTTTTGTATGCTCCCTCAAACCATTAGATTAAGCATTTTAATCCCTAAAAATTAGGAATCCTTACAAGGCCCATGCAGGATCCATTTTTTCCCCTAATGAATAGTCTACCTGACTTTTCTCCTCTTGTTATCCTCTTGAATTCCTTATGTGGATCATCAAAAAATGCTCCATTCTTTGTGAATCTGACCTACAATCCTTTTTCAACAATCTGATCTACACTTATGAGATTTTTGGTGATGGTTGGCACATACAATACCTTGCTCAATAGGTTCATATTACCATCTGAAGTCTTCACATTCACTATCTTCTCTACTCGATGCCTTGTGTCATCTCCTCTTTGGACATCATGTCTATTCCTTGGATCCTCCAAGTTTGAGAGTAGAGCTACATTCCCTACTACATGATTTGAGCAACCTGAGTCTATATAGAATACATGTTTATCTACTTTACCTAGTTTCATGATCATGTTCATAAGAAGTAATGAATCTTCTTGAGTTTGATCATCTACATAGTTGTTATAGTCTCTCCTTCCTCTATATCGTCCTTGATAATTATTGTTGTTGTAACCATTGTTGTTTTTGTATCTATCTCTTGAGCTTCTATAGCCTCCTCTATTATAACCTCTTTCTTTTTTGTTTCTAGAATTCCTAAAACAGATCTCAGTAGTGTGATTAGTTAAGCCACATATGGCACATGAAGAGGAGCTTTGAGTTCTCCCCTTGCCTTGTGTTCCTCCTCTACCTCTTCCTCTTTAGCCTCTATCTCTACGTGCAAAGTTTGCTTGAGAGGTGTTGCCCTCGTCATCAGACTTTTTACCTTTTCCTTTGCTATCTTTATTCTTGTTCTTATCTGTATATAGAGCAGAGGATTGATTACCTTTTGAGTTGTATCCATTCTTCATAAGCTTTGCCTCATGTGTGAACAATTGTCCCATGAGGGTGTTCAAATCAAGAACATGCATGTCCATCTAGAGGTCCATGGTTGTGGTGAAGGCTTCCCATTTGTCATCTACCTTTATTCCATTGATCAATTGCCTTATTATCTGCTCTTCATCAATGATCTCTCCAATGCTTCTGATTTGATCTGCTATGTCCATTTTGGTGATAAAATCAGTCACACTTTGCTTGGGAATCTTCTTGAGTGTGGTGAACTCATACATAGTTGATTCTTTCTTGCCTTGGTACTTGATGAGAAGAATGGTTCAAGAGCATTCTAGGTCTCTTTTGAAGTCTTGCAACTCCTAATGTGTGCAGGTAAAAAAATTAGATATTGAGTTTAGATATATGACCTTGCTAGAGCATCCTTTGAGCACCATGTGGTTAACCTCTTGTTCTTCTTGAGTTGGTTGTCCTTTGCTTCTGAGGATTCTATTCAAGGAAAAGGTTTGGGTACTAGTTTTCATCATAGAAGAAGAGGAAGCACTTAAAGCTACTCAGAAGATTTCATCATGACAACAGTGATTTTTATCACTAAAGCAATGTATCATATGTATATACATCCAATTATCGCAAATGCGACTCCATTTTGTGCAAGCTGAGGATGTTGATATATTTAGGTAGTGATGTGTATGAACAAACTAGGACCGTCGGGGCACTTTTTTCCCTCTTTAAGAGGTTTTTCCCCCCGGCTTGTATATACACCTATTGCCCTAACGGGCTACTTATCTTTGTACATTCTAGTGGTAATACATCCAGTATTGTGTGTTGTGCTCCAAGCTTCTTCTTCTTCTTCCTTGTGCTGTTTGCATGCTTCCCTAGATGTCTAAATCCAACATTTGGTATCAGAGTAGGTCGCCGATTCATCTAGGGCATCGTTGACACCTCTCCAGTTGCAGTCTCAGAATCGCAGGAATTTTGGTGCACATACTCAGTTGTTTCCGAGATCAAAACAGCTTTGCTGTGTGGTGCCGAAATCGTGATCTAAGTTCCTTTTGGCCTCCAAATGCACTATTGTAGCGCTTGTGTAGGCTATTTTGTCTTTTTGTGCCAAAGGTATATACCAGTTTCGGTTTTCCAATATAAGTGTCTCGAAGTCTGCTATAGGTCTAGCAAAATTCGTCTAGGCAGTTCTGATCAGCTTTTTGAGATACAATCAATTTTTTGCATCAAGTTATTTTAGTCATGGACCATGGCTGAAAGTAGTGATGTATTCCGTATGTTGGCTGTTGAGGATAAGTTGGATGGTACCAACTACCTATTATGGGCATATATGATGCGACATGTATTGGTTGCAAAAGGATTGTGGAACATTGTGTGGGGTGTTGAAAAACTTCCTATCACACATGCAACTGTTACAACTGCAGGTACTGAAGCTGATATACAAGGTGTCGAAGATGATGATATTCTGCATATTCCTGTTCGTGTTGCGGTTTCTACTGCACCTACTGTAGAGAAAATTCATTATACACTTACCACATTGTACCAAGCTAGGAAAACAGTTGGAGAGTGAGCACATGATTGAAGGTGATTCTATGGACAGTTTTCTAACAAAGATCAAAGACTTGAAGGAACAGTTGATTTTTGCAGATGAGGTTATACCAGATAGCTCACTTGTGGAGACCGTTCTGAATGGTCTTCCTGATTCATATCAGAGTTTTTCTTCTACTCTGAAAACAGTTGGAGAGTGAGCACATGATTGAAGGTGATTCTATGGACAGTTTTCTAACAAAGATCAAAGACTTGAAGGAACAGTTGATTTTTGCTTACCTCTGAAAACAGTTGGAGAGTGAGCACATGATTGAAGGTGATTCTATGGACAATTTTCTAACAAAGATCAAAGACTTGAAGGAACAGTTGATTTTTGCTTACCTCTGAAAATAGTTGGAGAGTGAGCACATGATTGAAGGTGATTCTATGGACAGCTTTCTAACAAAGATCAAAGACTTGAAGGAACAGTTGATTTTTTTGCTGATGAGGTTATACCAGATAGCTCACTTGTGGAGACCTTTCTGAATGGTCTTCCTGATTCATATCAGAGTTTTTCTTCTACTCTTCGGTTGATGATGAAAGGCAATCCAAATGCCTTGTCTTTTGAGGGGTTAGTCTCTGTTTTGTTGCAGGAGGATGAGTCTAGGTAGAACAGGTTCATTATGCATGTTGCATATCAAGCTTTCCTCGCTAGTCAGAAGGGCAAAGGAAAATGGAGCTCTTCAACTAGTAAGCAAAAATCTGCTAATTCTGCACAATTGAAGAGGGAAGACAAAGATGAAAAGAAATTAGAAAAGCATAAATTGTTTTGCAAGTAATGTAAAGGAAATGATCATATCATAAAGAAATATCCAAAATTAGCTGCTAAAGAGGTAAAGAAGAAAGAGGCTGGAATGGTTGTTGCAGAGGCCTCTACACCAAAAACAGAGTCTGCTAATCTGGTGTAGGAAGAAGAATGGGTGTTTACTACTGTTTGCAATTTTGGCCCATCTTCTCATGAGCAATGCATGTCCGCAGTAGACTCAGATGTTTGGTACTTTGATAGTGGGGCGACCAAACATATTACCTCGTAGCGCAATTTCTTCTCTTCACTCGAGCCTACCCCTATAGGGAATATTGTTACATGCACGAACAACTCCTCTTATCTTGTTATGGGAGTTGGTAAGATCATTTTGACTGCTGTTGATGGTAGTTCTTTCACTTTGTCAGATGCTTTTTTTGTGCCAAGGATTAAAAAAAAATCTGTTATCAGTTTCTGCATTAGCCAAGGTTGGCTTGGTTGTGAAATTTGTTGATGACAGATGTACAGTTCATGATCTATCAAATGGCAACGTGATTATTGCTTCTAGCATTTTATGTCGTGGGATGTATAATCTCATAGACTATGAAAGAACTGTAAATGATTTGGCATGTGTAGTACATGATTCTCAGGCTAGTCAGATGCAAAGCTTTGGCATGCACGCTTTGGTCATCTGAATTTTGCTAGTTTGCTACGCCTGCAAAAATCTGAAATGGTGTCCTCTTTGCCAAAACTTGAGGCACCTGGAAAACATGTTTGTGAAGGCTGTATTTTGGGCAAAATGCAGCGTTCGTCCTTTCCAAAAGATGGTTCAGTTCAGGCTACTCAGAAATTGCAGCTTACACATAGTGATGTATGTGGTTCTATGCAGACACCTTCTTTTGGAAATTATCTTTACTTTGTGACTTTCATCGATGATTTTTCCAGGCATGCATGGGTATATCAATTCAAGGCAAAGTCCGAAGTGTTCATGTGCTTCAGACAGTTTTTGGTTTTGTTTGAAAATCTGTCAGCATGTAAAATGGGCACCCTCCATTCTGATCGAGGGGGGGAATATATGTCTTCTGATTTTAATGCATTTTTTGGCTGAACGTGGGATAAGACGCCAATGTACAATGTTGTATAAACCTCAACAAAATGGAGTTGCTGAACAAAAGAACAGGTCACTCATGGAGATGGCGAGGTGTATGGTCAAGAGTCAGGCTTTACCACATAGTTTCTAGCTTGAGGCTATCATGTGTGCAGCATATGTACTTAACAAGTGTCCCACTAAAGCGCTGTAGTCTATCACTCCATATGAGGCTTGGCATGATCGCAAGCCATATGTTGCTCATCTGTGTGTTTTTGGTTGTTTGGCATATGCATTAGTGCCCAAACAACATTGCAAAAAATTGGATGATAAAGAAGTAAACTGTATTTTTGTTGGGTACCGTTTTGAAAGTAAAGGCAATCATCTCTATCATCCATAGACTAAACGCATTCTGGTTAGCCGTGATGTTGTTTTTGTGGAAGATGCTATTCAGCCATTGCTTTCATGTACTAAGGAGACATCTGTTAGCTCCAAGGACATATATGATACTTTGCTGCCTCGTTTTACACGTGGCCATTCTAGTGCTAGTCCTAATGAGGCAACTTCTCAGCCTTTGTAGGTTTCATGTGATGATGCAGATCATTCCATATCTGATGCAGATTTACATGATGCACTTATTGATGAAAGATATGATATTGAGCAAGCAAGAACTATGCCAAAATGGTTGGTGCCGACCTTGCTTGACAACAAATTAGATGCACCTCTGTCATATCGTACTCGATCAGGCTCTCATAGTGCCTCTTTTGCGTTAGTTTGTTATGATATGGCTGCATCTAGTCCCTGTGATGAGACTGAGCCTGTTTTGTTTGATGAAGCACAAAATTGAGAAAATTGGATGGTTGTTATGCAATCTAAATATGATGCAATAATGAAGAATGGTACTTGGTCTTTATGTGACTTGCCTCATGGCAAGAAGGCCATTGGCACTAAGTGGGTATATAAGGTGAAGCGTAAACCTGATGGTACAGTTGATACATATAAGGCTAGGCTTGTAGCAAAGGGTTACGCATAGGAAAGAGGCATTGATTTTGATAAGACCTTTGCACCTACATGCCGTATGACTACTATTCGGAGCATATGTGCACTTATAGCCCATCATGGTTGGAATGTACATCAGTTGGACATTAAAACTACATTTCTGAATGGTGACTTGCATGAAAAAGTGTATGTTTTTCAGCCCCGTGGCTTTGTGCAGAAAGGGCATGAAAACTAGGTGTGCAGGTTAAAGAAGGCATTATATGGTTTAAAGCAAGCACCACGTGCTTGGTATGAGTAGATACATGCCTATCTGATTGCACATGGTTTTGAGAACAGTCCAACTAAGAGCACCTTATATGTTAAGCGTCTTAGTGATGTGCTTCTGATCCTTGTTGTCTATGGTTATGACATGCTACTCACTGGTCCTATTGAGAGGCATATTGCTGATTTTAAGGCTGATTTGCATGCCTCATCTGAGATGTGTGATTTGGGGCATTCGCGTCACTATTTGGGCATTCAGTTTATGCAAGTTGATGGTCGAATGGCTTTGTGTCAAACAAAATATATTGACACATTATTGCAGCATTTTGGCCTTGAAGACTGTAAGCCTTTTGCCACTCCTATGGAGACAGGTTTACGATTGAGTCTTCATGATGCTGGAGATGCATTTGATGCTGTCCTCTATCAGTAGGCTATTGGATGCCTGATTTACTTATGCATTACTTGGCCAGATATTCAGTTTGTTGTCTCATAGATGAGCAGATTTTTGCATTGCCCAGGTGTCAAGCATTGGCAAGCGGTTAATCGCATCTTTCGCTACTTGAGTGGTACTCGACTACATGGGTTGTTTTATCCCAAGGGAGGATCACTACCGCCAGATTTGCATGCTTTTTTTGACTCAGACTAGATTGGTTGCTATGACACTCGTGTGTCCACTAGTGGCTTTTGCTTCATGCTTGGTAGCTCATGTATATCTTGGTTGATCAAGAAGAAGCCTACTGTGGCCACTTCTAGTTGTGAGGCTGAGTATAGGGAAATCTTTCACATCGACTGTTGAGTGTGTGTGGCTCAGATGCCTTATGGCTGATTTGGGTGTTGGTAAGTCTTCTGCCACCACCATCTTCACTGACAGTCAGAGCACATTAGTTGTTGCGAGGAACCATGTGTTCCATGCTCACACTAAGCACATTGAGGTGCATTATCATTATGTCAGGGAGAGGTTCTCTGTTGGGGAGATCAGCTTGGCATATGTGGCCATGCAGAAGAACATTGCAGACCTTTTCATGAAGGCCCTACCTAGGGAGACGTTTGAAGCTTTCTCCAAAGCTTTAAGCTTACTTCCTTTTGTGGAGTGATTTCCACATAGCTTGGCACTTCCTTATACATGAGTGCCAACTTCTTGTTCACCGCATCACTCCTAGGGGGGATTTGTAGATATATTTAGGTAGTGATGTCTATGAACACACTAGGACCGTCGGTGCACTTTTTTCCCTCTTTATGAGGTTCCCCCCCCCTTGTATATATGCCTATTGCCCTAATGGGCTACTCATCTTTGTACATTCTAGTGGTAATACATACAGTATTGTGTGATGTGCTTCAAGCTTCTTCTTCTTCCTTGTGTTGTTCGCATGCTTTTGCCGACATCGAACTCCAACAGAGGAGTCCTTGAACTTGAGGAGTCTAGGTAGAACCCTCACACCAATTTTTGTAATTTTTGGAAGCTGTTAGATAGTTCAAAATAGAGGTAGAACCTATTTTTTAATTATGCTAGTCACTAGATGTGAAAGCAGTCAAAACTAGGAAAAAACTATAAATAGAGCTAGAGAGCTCATTTTGAGGTTGTTGTTAGATTATGATTGAACCTATGAGGTAGATCTAGAAGAGCTATTGTAACTAGATCATGATGAATATGATTATGAATTCTTTTTTTGCCTTCCATTGATCTCCATTGCTACTTTCCTAGTGTGTGTGTGTGCATGTGTGTGTATGGTCTTGCATTTCTCACCATCTTCTTCATGCACATCATTCGCTCTTGATCTTCATATCGGCCTAATCCTCTCTACGGATTGAGAATTACGAGGTGACACTCCTCATGTTGGTACTTTCCATTGTGCTAGAGTGACACCGAATTTGGTGTCGTTGCCGGGACAAGCTCTAGGTTGAGCGTGTGATGGAAAGTGTATTGGAGAAAATCATTGGAAGGTAAAATTTCCTTGTTGTTTTGTTGTTCGTAGTTAGTTTTTACACACTTTTACTCCTCTATTCTTCTAAAATCATTCCCTATCATTACCTCAAACTCCAAAAAATCACAAAAAATCAGTCATATTCCCCTTTTTCTTCTCTTTCCCTCATTTGTATGTGTGCGAGAGTGAGAGAGAGCTTTTGCAGGTGTATGTTTGTGTTTTTTGGTGCACTTATGTTGCAGGGCAGCCTCTGGACACCACGGATTTGCTAGAAACACAGGTTAAAACTCAATTTTTTCTCAAAAAATTTCCATTGAAGCTGACCATCATGATTATTACGAAAGGTAGGAATTTATGCAAACTTTTTGCATGAAGGAGGCGCCTAGCTAAGCGCTTACACACATCTATGCTTGATTTTGTGAAATTGCATGATTTTTTGACCATTGTGATGATGACACATCATTACGACTGCATCTGACCATAGCAACGCTCATTGATCATTGTGGCGATTGGCTCACACCATTGCGATCACGTCTCATCATCGCGATGGTGACTCACCATCGCGATGGTGCTTGACAATCGTGATCCTGACTAGCCATCGTGACTTGATCGTCGTGATTGTGTCTGATCATTGTGACCCTGATCATCGTCATTTGACCATAGTGTGCTGACCATCGCGATCCTCACTCACCATCGTGAGTTGATGGTCGTGACTTGATGGTCACGATCCTGAGTGATCATCGTGACTTGACAGTCACGACTGTGACTGATCATCATGAGTCTTGACCATCGTGACTTCTAACCATCATGGGTGTCACACCATCACGATGGTGACTCATCATCGCGATTGTGTCTGACCATCACGACAGTCAGACAAAACACAAAATTAGGGTTTTTGCACAAATTTTCAAAATTTTTGGGTCAATTTTTTGACATTAATTGTGAACTCTTGTGTGTGGCATAGAGCAAGGGAAGAAGCAGACAAGCACCTTGAGTTCTCGGGCAAGGTTAAAATAGCTACTTTTTCAGTCCAGAAGAACTCTGTAAGTGGAATTTCCATTTCTTGAATTATTGATGATTTCTAATTCGAGTATAGTTGTATTGTGATCAACAGAGTGTCTTAGGACTCCTAGAGTAGCCAAGTATCGCCCTAGCTCATTGTGTGGTAAGTAGCTGAAAAGAGAATACGTAAGTGGGTGAAGGGACCAAGCCTAAAGGAATTCTTGTGAATTGAATACGCGACGCTCAAATGAATTAACATCAAAACATATCAAAACGATTCCTTGTGACAAATGTGAACAAGACAAGAAGCTCTAAAGAAAATTTAAAAAGAATTAAGTGATTGACTGAATTAAAGGGGTGAGCACGATAAGGCTAGATTAGGACTAATGAACCTGAGGTCTAGAAAATACTTAGGGAAAAGTGATAAACGGAGTGTCTGATCTTCCAAGGCTAGCATAAGAACTATAGCATGATCGTGGGCACAATAGCTGAGAAGCTATCCATACGAGGTTATCTCAGATACAAGTGACTTGGATATGTCTTTTAACATGAGTAGACCAAGAGTATAGTTTAATGTAGCTCACCTAGAAAAGATGGAGGGACCCTACAAGACTCAGTTGGAGTTCATTCGTACGAATAGATTGGGTGCCCGGGTATATGAGGATGACCTTCATAGGTCACTGATTCAATTACTTAATCGCGATCAACCTATGGGACTAGAATATCCAACCGTTAAGTTTGAAGACAAGGTTTACATAGGACAAGGAAGGGACCATGTATATCGTCACAATTAGGGCAAACTCAACCAATGACCTAGGAGAGATGGTAGAGAATGCAGACATAGATGCGGAAGGACATGGAAAACAGATTGAGGAACCCAAAATACCGAGAGGAAAATCCGTACTAACAAGGGTGATAACGCCTAAGTGGATGCCCCAAGACAATCGGAGTATAGAATTGTTTTGGAATAAGGAGACTAACGAAGCCTTTTGGAGATATAGGACAGAACAACCTACAATGGTAGGAACAAACACAATATATGAACTAAAAGACCCAGAGATTCTAGGAAAGGTAGTATACTTAGATGACACCTTAGAATGAATGTATAAGGTCACATGACATGGAAGACATGTGTATACATGGAGAGGAGAATTAGTTTTTCCGCTAGTGAAATCACAAGCACCTAAGGATAATTTGTGTGATGGCACATCTCAAGGACACAGAGAGAAGAAAAAGGAAAGAGCATAGAGTAGTTTCATCCATCGTGCAGGAAGGGAGAGGATTCCCACCGAAAGTGGAAGGGTTCCCCTACCTAGACCAAGAGACCACCCTAGAACCTTGAGGCCTACTCAATTAGTGAAGGCTATGAAAAATTATTTTGATGGATCGAGAGATCCCTACGAGCACGTAGCAGAATTCAAGCAGGTGCTAGAGGCTGAACAAGTGGAAGACATGTTTACAGAGTTTAATGCCTTTGGACTCACTCTAAAGGGTGATGCGTTGGATTGGTTCCGACCATTGCACCAATACCAATTTAGAGATATCCACCATATGATGAAGTCCTTCATTACGAACTTTTCCAAGAGTGGAATTAGACACAACACGTCTTCTTTGATACACACATTCAAACAAACCCCTCATGAGATAGTCAGGATGGCCGATCAAAGATTTAGATGGTACATAGAAAGATGTCCCCCTTCGGAAGTACCCACTCCTGCTAAGTTGATAGCTTTCTTCATAGATGGCCTTCTGAGTGCCAAGCTGAGATCATACGTCTTCTTGAAGGAGCCAAGAACCTTGGATCAATGTTTACGGATCTATGTAGACATAGAAGATAACTTAGGAGATGATCTAGAACTTCCTAAGGTTCGCAAAGATTTAGATAGAACTATTTTCAATCGAGGACTTAGCACAACAAGTGGACAAACATTTGGGAGTGTCTAGCAAACCAGACATCAAGTTAGCCCCCCCTCGAAGGTGTTATACTTGTGGAGGTGAACATATGGCAAATGTATGTCGGCCTCTCAAGCCTTGAGACTTGTACGTACAAGCTTGGGAGAAGTCCTTTTAAGAATCCATGTGAAGGCCATGTGATTTCCAAGGTTAGAAGGCCTTGGATTAGAATCCATGTGGAGAGGACATGTTGAAGCTCAAAGTCAAGGACAAAGCATGGAAGCACATCAAAAGGTGGACACACAAGGAAAGGGAGCAAGTAGGGAGCTCCAAGAAGTGTATGTCAAATTTTCAGAAGAATCCCCTACAAAAATAGTGATTTTCATCACTAAAAACCATTGTAAATACCATTATCTATTTTTAGTAACTCCATTTTGTTCAAGCCGAGGAGTCCTCGAGCTTGAGGAGTATTAGAAGTACCATCGTACCAATTTTCATAATTTTTAGACTTCGTTTGAGCCCTCAAATAAGCCCTAGAACCTAATTTTTAACTAGGCCGGACACTAGGTCTGGACAGGGCCAAAACTAGTCAAAAAACTATAAAAAGAGCTAGAGAGCTCATTTTTGGGGTTAGCTAGTGAGAGAATAGAACCTTTGTAAGAGAACTCATTTGCAATCTAAGCTTTCCATTGTTCCTCTCTTTGATCTTACTTTGTGCGCGTGTGTGTGTATGTGTGTGCATGTTTGTGTGCTTTCACTCACGCACTTGTGCCTTCACTTGCTCGTGGTCTTCATACCGGTCCTCACGTCTCCGCGGATTGACAAGTAAAGGAGGTGGTGCTTACGCTTGAGCTACACCAAATTTTGGCGCCGTTGCCGGGGAGAGAGCTTCGAGGACGAGCGTTGTGATGGTAAGATCGTAGATTTGCGACGTTGGAAGGTAAAAAAACTGTCATTTCAGTTCATTTTCTGTTTTTCCTCTTCATCTTCATCATCATCATCATCTCCACCTTCTTCCATCTTCTTCTTCATAGAAAATTCTTGTTTTTTAGTGCATTTTCACCATCTTCATACCATTTTTCATGCATTATTGTGTGGGAAGGAGCTAGGAGAAGCAAGGGAGAGCAAGCGCTGTGTTTTTTTCATGAATTTCTGCTCATACGGAGCTCGCCATAGCCGGCGCTCAGAAATTTGAATTTCCCGCCAAAAAACACGATTCTATGTTGAAAATCGCGATTCTGTGAAAATTCAAAATTTTTTGAAAAAATCACGATTTTCTGTTTTCCCGCCTAAAAGTTGGCTGAAAAAATCACGATTCTGTGTTTGTGCTCAAAATCGCGATTCTCACAAATCGCGATTTTCACGCCAAAAAACACGATTCTGAGAAAACACGATTCCCTACTCAAAATCGCGATTCTCAAAAAATCACGATTTTCAGTAAAAAACACGATTTTGTGAAAAAAGGCGATTCTGTGTAATCACGAATTTTTGCTCAAAATCGCGATTTTCTAAAAACACGATTTTGTGCTCAACATCGCGATTTTCATGCCAAAAACACGATTCTGAGAAAACACGATTTTCAGTGGGCTCAAAATCGCGATTCTCACAAATCACGATTTTCAGCCAAAAACACGATTTTGTGAAAAAAGGCGATTCTGTGAAAACACGAATTTTTGCTCAACATCGCGATTTTCAGAAACACGATTTTGTGCTCAACATCGCGATTTTCACGCCAAAAACACGATTCTGAGAAAACACGATTTTGTGAAAAAAACACGATTTTGTAAATCACGATTCTCTGAGTCAAAATCGCGATTTTCAAAAACACGATTTTGTGCTCAACATCGCGATTTTCAGAAACACGATTTTGTGCTCAACATCGCGATTTTCTGAGTTCTCAACATCGCGATTTTCTGAGTTCACAACATCGCGATTTTCTGAGTTCACAACATCGCGATTTTCTGAGTTCTCAACATCGCGATTTTCTGAGTTCACAACATCGCGATTTTCTGAGTTCTCAACATCGCGATTTTCTGAGTCTCAACATCGCGATTTTCTGAGTTCACAACATCGCGATTTTCTGAGTTCTCAACATTGCGATTTTCTGAGTTCACAACATCGCGATTTTCTGAGTTCTCAACATCGCGATTTTCTGAGTTCACAACATCGCGATTTTCTGGAAGTTCACAAAATCGCGATTTTCTCCAAAGGTCCTGTTTGCCTGTTTTGACCCCCAGGAGCCTGAATTGGCATAACTTTTTCACCCAAAGTCCATTTTTTGAGCTCTATAGCTCGTTGGAAAGCTCGTTTCAAATCCTACACGACCTCAACTGTTTTTTTCAAGAATAACGTGTTGATTTTGAGATAGGATAATTTGAAATTGACCCTCAAGTAGGACTAGGGAACCAAGGGGAATCCAAAGAATTTTGAACCATACCAAGGGGAAAATTTGGACTCTTGACTAAAGCTTATGAACCTGAGATCTGGTAGACACTTAGGCAAGGATAAACAAAGCATTAGATCTTCTGAGGCTAGCGTCAACCATACATCCAAGTCTTGGGCACAACAAATAAGTGGTCATCTTCTACTAAGTTCAGACACAAGTGATTCAGAAATGTCTTTTAGTATGGGAAAACCTACAGGTGGCTCAGGGACTGCCCATCTACAAACACCAGAAGGTCCCTATAAGACACATTTGGAATATATTCGGACCAACCAATTAGGTGCTCGCATCTATGAGGATGGTCTGAGGCGATCAGTGGTACAACTCAAAAATCCAGATCAATCCTTTGGACTTGAACACCCGGTGGTCAAGTTCGAAGAGGGTTCATACATTGATAAGGAAGGAACCATGTATGTGGTCACCAACCTACCAGATAGGATTGATGAGTTTGGAAATGTCATTCCTGAGAATGAAATAGGAGACCTAGAACAAGGAAATGTAGGACAAGGACCCCAGACTCCTAGAGGAAAGTCAGTTTTGACCCGAGTGATCACTCCAGACTGGATCCCTCAAGATAACAAAAGCATAGAACTATTTTTGAATAGAGAAACAGAGGAAGCCTTTTGGAGATTCAAGCCAGATCAACCTAGCCAATTGGGCATAGTCATCATCTACGAGTTCAAGGATCCAGAGATGCCAGGCAAAGTTGTTTACCTGGATAACACATCAGAGAAAATTTTCTTGGTAACAGAACATGATAGACATGCATATACTTGGAAGAATGAATTGATCTTCCCCCCACCAAGATCCAATGTTTCCCATGGCCTCCAAGGAGTAGGATCATCCCACGCTCATGAAGCCCAGAGAGAAAGAACTAGAGAGAGACCTGAGGTAAGTTTTGCACACACCGTGGGCAGGAATAGATCAGGATTTGAAAATGAAAGACCTGAAAGAGAGAGACATCAAGCACATAGGCAAAAAAGAGATGAACATGATTTTCCATTGCCTAGACCCCGAGAGCACCCAAGAACCCTTAGACCCACTCAAGTGATCAAGGCAATGAAGAATTATTTTGACGGGTCAAGAGATCCTTATGATCATGTGGCCGAGTTCAAACAAGTGTTAAGAGCTGAACAGGTTGAGGATTTATTCACTCAATACGAGGCATTTGGTTTGACTCTTAAGGGCACTGCCTTGGCTTGGTTTCAACCATTGAGTAGTCGCAACTATCGCAATATAGGTCAACTGCTAGACGAATTCATTGTAGAATTTTCCAAGAGTGGTATCAGGCATAACACATCATCCTTGATCCACAGTTTCAAGCAGACACCCTAAGAAACAGTGCGACTAGCAGGTAGAAGGTTTAGACAGTACTTAGAACGATGCCCTGCTCTCGAGTTACCCACACCAGCCAAACAAGTGGCTTTGTTCTTAGATGGCTTACTGAGCACAAAGTTAAGATCATATGTATATTTGAAAGAGCCTAGATCCATAGAAGAGTGCGTGCGGACATGCATTGACATAGAAGATAACTTGGGTGAGGAGTTAGGATTGTCCAAACTCTACAAAGATTCGGATAGTTCTACTAGTCATACTTCAAAGATCTCCACAGAAATAGAAGAGATAGTTGAGCAAGTTGCCAAGAAGCTGGGAGTCCAAAATAAACAAACACAGAGAGTCACTCCAGTGAATCGGTGTTATACTTGTGGGGGCGACCACATGGCTAATGTATGCCCAATGCAAAATCAAAACATTAGAGAAAGGAATGCTCCATATTGCACTATTGAGAGAAAATACACAAACCACACGGCTCAAGATTGTCCCTACAATAGGCAGGCTGTTAGACAGAATTATCAGCAACCTTACCCACAAGGTAGGTATCAGAACCAATACCAACAGCCATATTATAGACCACAACAGCAATATCAGGTACCATATAGGCCACAACCTATCTTGGGAAACCAACCACCAGCTCCAGCCAACGTGATTCCAGTCAAATATGCGGTGGGAGAGGAAAATCCAAATAGAGCATTGGTGCCACTAACCCCATTGATACCAGATAATGACTCTCATGCTCATAGTTCAGACTACTCCCATGAAGGTAGTCCACATGCGTATTACACAGGGTCACCTGAACATAGTGAGATTTACTCGTATCAATATGAGGCACCACCTATGGAGCAAAATTGGGAGCCAGAATACTCCAATGTCATGTACACAAATCCTAACCCTAGGCCCCAATTGAGACAAATGAGACCACAAGCCCCTAGAGGATCTTGTTTTAGATGTCAAGGTGATCACTTCATTTGTGACTGTCCCCACCCACCATCTCCGAGTCAAGGACAGGCTATCACAATACAGGCTTTTTGTCCTGATTGCGGCAAAGACCATCTCCCCAGAGATTGTCCAAGAAACCCCTCCAGTGCACCCAAGATTACACCCATTAATGTGGTAGGCTTAGTGGCAGATTCAAGTTCAAGTAGTAGCAATGTGGCTCCTATACAAGCTGTCACTAGAGCACAAGCCTTAAAACAGGATAAACCAGTAGAACAATCAGAGTCGAGTGAATCGGGAGAGCCTAGTAAGAGGAAAACAAGAACATGGAAGGATACCAGAGAGAAGGCCAATTGCAAGTGGAATAAAAAGTTATCGGAACTAGAAGAAAGCTTAAAAGAAGCGAAAACAAAAATAGAAGACATTGCATCTCAAAGCCCCTCGCATGCCGAAACTCCATCCACTCCACCTCATCCCACCCCACCACCCATTGTAAATAGACCACAACCAGGGTCTGTTCTTGCAGATCCAACCCCAGAAGGCTTGGACATGATGTTCAAGGCCTACCAAGCTCGACTTCAAGACGGGCCTACAGCTGCAAACCTAGACAAGAGTTACCCTAGAGCGGACTTAGAGATTGAACGGATGAAAATGTGCATGAAAATGGTAGAGCAAGCTCAAGCTATACTTAAGACTAGTCAAAAGTTCAATCAGACAAACTCTGTCAAAGGGGAATTGCATTTCCAGGGCTTACTAGAACGATTAGAGCAGTTGGTAAACAAACCACAAGTTTCTTTACCTCCACAGGCTCAACCAGTTATTGAAAGAGGAAGCTCACCACCAATGGGAGCTTATGTTCCTAATTCCACGGATCCAGGAATACCTCCTTCAATTCAACAGTACTCTCAAGAATTCTTGCGGGAAATACAAGAAGAGAAATGGGCCAAGGAGAAGGGTAATTCCCCTCCTATTCCTGAGATTGATGATCTTCATGATCAATTTCCCCAAGACATTCCATCTATTTACGGAGATGAAGCAGAACAACAAGAAGACGAAAGGTTAGATTTTGAATCTAATACCTTAGAAGAACTGCCTCAATTTCCAGGCCCATGGGAATCTGAATCTCTCTAGATTAGAGCTCCCACAATACTAGTAAGAAATGAAGACTCAGTGGTTCCAAGGAACACGGATGTCGTGAAGAACACTAAGGTTCAGTGTCATCTCACTGTAGAAGAGCTGCTCAAAGCAAAACCTGAGCTTTGGAATCATGTGAAGGATCAGGTTCCAGAACTTGATTCCGACATGCCAAAAGCAGGCTCCAAGCAAAGGGTACCAGAGATACCTCTAGACAAAATAGGGGACATGTGTGAGGGTGAAGAAGGTAATACTTATCTTCCAATCACCTACCAAGGGTACACAACCAAAGCAATCATAGATTCAGGTGCTGGTGTTGCTATTGCGACTACCTCCTTGTGGAAGCAATGGGGCAAGCCCACATTAAGACCAACTAGAATGAAGCTTCAAATGGCTGATGGTCATTTTGAAAGACCTCTAGGATTGCTAGAAGGGATCACTCTAACCACTTGTGGTGTAGAGTTTGAGCACACATTTGCTATATGTGACTTTGAGAAAAATAATGTCTATGAGATGATCCTAGGAAGACCCTTCCTACGACAATTGCAAATAGTACAGGATTGGGGAACTAACTCCTTGTACTTACAGCACTTAGGGGTCACCACCAAGGTCAATTTGAAGGATTACACCTTCAGAGATGTACCACCCCTACAGTGGAATTCTATCCACAAAGCAAAAGAAGATTCCATCTCTATGCATTCTGAAAGTTCACCTGATCCATCATGGCTGCATGAAGATACTCATTTGTGGATGTGCAAGGTCGCAAAGGAAGAGGAAAAACGTTTAAAGGCAAGAGAAGAAGGAACTTCGCTAGGAGATAGACCAGTTAGAGACCCAGCCTACACACCGATGATTTTTCCAGATGAGGAGTTTGAGCCTCATGGCTGGCCAGAAATCTTAGCCACCATGGACATTGCTGTCAATGAGGAACAGTGGACACCTCATTGTGATGAGGAGGGTTATGATATCTCAGTGTTCATGTGTCAACCCTTGCTAGAAGAATGTGACCCTAGTGATGTCATAGAAGAAGAAGAGAATGACGATGATCTGGAGTCTATTGTGATGGATAGTTGCTTTAACTTAGAGCAGCACTATCTAGAAGATATAGGAGTGTTCACCCAGAAAGAAGAAGAACCTCTCGCAAGTATTAAAACAGTAAACTCAAAGGATGGAAGTGAGAGTAGTCAAAAGAAAAAGAAAAGAAAAGCAGTGAAACAAGAAGAGGAGGAATCATTGTTTGAAGTACCAGAAAACTTCAAGAAATATGAAGTTGACGACCGCAAAATTTTGGTACGAATGCCTAAGAGAGAGGCCATCATAGGAGAATCATATGATAATAAAGAAAAGACCAAGAAGATTGTAGTGACCATTGAAGAGAACGAAGAGAGATGCACATATATAGGAGATGACCTAAGTGCAAGAGAAGAAATGGAGCTCATAGCTCTATTAAGGGAATATAGGGATGTGTTTGCATGGCACTATAGAGACTTGAAAGGGGTAGATCCAAGGATTTGCTTTCATACTATCCCCATGACTGCTGATGCTAAGCCCACCAAACAGAAGCCCTACACATATAATGATACCTATGCAGCCAAAATAAAAGAAGAAATTGATAGGTTGATTGAAGCGGGATTCATCTATGAGATTGAGCATACCGAATGGGTGTCCCCCATTGTTGTGGTACCCAAGAAGAACGGGAAGTTGCGAGTGTGTATTAACCTTAAAAAAGTTAATGCCGCTACGATTAGAGATAGTTATCCACTTCCAATCACAGAACACCTATTGGAGCGTGTTGCAGGCAAGGAAGTTTATAGCTTCCTTGATGGATTTTCAGGTTACAATCAAGTAGCCATTGCCCCAGAAGATCAACACAAAACAACTTTTGCTACAGAGTGGGGAATCTTTGCATTTCGTGTGATGCCATTTGGGCTCACCAATGCACCTGCAACATTCCAAAGGCTCATGTGTCATGTCTTCAAAGAGTTCTTGCGAAAGAGCTTAGAAGTGTATGTGGATGATTTATGTGCTCATTCCCAAGAAAGAAGGTTTCACATCCCTGAGCTCAGACAAATCTTCAACAAGTGTAGAGAATATCGAGTGTGTCTGAACCCAGAAAAGTGTGTGTTTATGGTGCGTCAAGGTAAAATCCTAGGTCATATTGTTTCTAAGAATGGAATCTCAACAGATGAAGATAAGGTACGAGCCATAGCGGAGCTACCAAGGCCAAGGAATATTAAAGAGGTACAAGCCTTTATGGGCCATTGTGGATACTACCGTAGGTTTATCCACATGTACGCGATCATAGCTAGACCCCTTTATGCCTTGTTGTCTAATTTTGAGTGGAACGACGAATGCAAGAATTCTTTCAACGAACTGAAGAAACGTTTGTGCACGGCACCAATACTCACCACTCCTGATTGGAATAAACCCTTCCATGTCCATGTGGATGCATCCAATCATGCCATAGGATGTGTGCTAGCACAACCCACAAGTGAAGGAAACTTAGATTTGCCCATAGCATATGCTAGTAGACAGCTCACTGCAACTGAACGGAACTATACCACAACTGAGCGAGAGGGCTTAGGCATGGTATATGCTGTGAAGAAGTTTAGACACTATTTATTGGCCAACAAGTTCAAGTTTTTCACTGATCATCAAGCTTTGTTATATTTGGTCAATAAACCTTGCAATACTGGACGCTTAGTAAGATGGTTCCTCTTACTAATGGAATATGACTTTGAAGTTGTTGTCAGGAAAGGTAGAACCCACCTTCGGGCAGATCACCTTTCTCGCATCACTTCAGGAGAGTCACCGCAAGGAGTGTCTGACAAATTACCCGATGCTTATCTGTTCAATTTAGAAGTTGCTCCTAAATGGGCAAATAAGTTGGTACCAGTCCTAACTTTTGGCCCTGCAAATAAGAATGTGAAAACATCACAAGAAGAAATTGTAAAATCACAAAAATATCACATATTAGCAGGAAGCATGTACAAACAAGATACTGAGGGTGTATTAGCTTGTTGTGTGGAGGATGATGAACATAGTAGTTGGTTGCAACAGGCCCATGAAGGAATGCTAGGAAATCACTATTCTAAACAACGAACATTGCAGAATCTAAAGCGTTTAGGAGTGTATTGGCCTAGCATGGACAAAGAAATACATGAGTGGATTAAGAATTGTCCAAGGTGCAGAGAGAGACCTCCAGTGGAGCATGCGACCCTTTATCAAGTGTCATTAATTCCAAATTGGAGTGCTCCATTGGTAGAGTTTATGAGAATGGGAAGATTACCCAAAGAGGCTAGTCTAGCAAGAAGACGAAGCATGGAGCAAGAGGCTCAAGGTTACGCCTTAGTAGGGGACAACCTATACCGAAGAGGGAAAGATGGTTACTTAAGACTATGCGTTCATGAATCAGACTATTTAAAGGTCTTAGAGACTGCACATAGCGGTGTTGCAGGTGGACATTTTGGTCCTGACCGAGTGATCAAGACCATTCTATTCTCAGGACTTTGGTGGCCCACTCTTCATATGGACGCACATACCTATGTGAAGAAATGTGACACATGCCAACGTGCACAATATCCAGTGAGAAAAGACGAGATGCCCTTGAGGCCAATGATGGGAGGACGTGCATTTTCGAAGTGGGGCATAGACTTCATAGGTCCTATTAACCCCCTAGCTAGAAACTCCCATGCAGAGTACATCATTGTAGCCACAGATTATCTTACAAAGTGGGTAGAAGTCAAAGCCACAACAAAGAATGATGCTCAGACTACGGCTAAGTTCTTATTCGAGAATGTGTTCACGAGATATGGACTACCAATAGAGTTGGTGAGCGATAGAGGCACACACTTCTTGAATGAAGTCATTGAAAATCTTCTCCAAGAATTCTTGGTGATACATAAGAAATCTGCCCCCTATCACCCACAAGCCAACGGACAAGCCGAGAGTACCAATAAGATCCTATGTAACGTATTGACAAAACTGGTAAATAATAAACGCTCTGATTGGGACAAACAACTTCATCATGCTGTTTGGGCTTATCGAGTTGCCTACAAAACGGTACTCAACGCCACCCCATTTCAGATGGTCTTCGGACAGAACGCTGTGCTACCATTAGATTTCTTAATCCCTGCCTTAAAAGTAGCACAAGAGTATGAGTGGAATGGGCATGAATTGTCCTCTAGGATCTATGATCTCGAACGCTTGGGTGAGACGAGGCTACGAGCGGCAGCAGGCATCTACGCTGCAAAGAAGAGGCAAAAGGCATACTTTGATGCACACATCAAGGATAAGGGATTGAAAGAGGGAGATCTAGTGTTGGTATACACACTAAAACAACATGCCCGTAAGTTGGAAAAAAGAGGATACGGACCCATGATCATTAATAGAATTTCCACTAGTGGTGCAGTTCAGTTGGCCACTCTAGAAGGAGATATCTTGCCAAACTATATTAGTGGCTGTAGAGTCAAGCTATATCAAGAACCTCTTACTGAGGATATGCTAATGAGACTCAACACTGCCAAGATGCAAAAAGAAGAAGAGTTAAGAGTGAGAGAAGAAGCACAGGTAGAGGCCAGAGAGCGTATTAGGCGAAATAAGTTAAGGCGATTAGGCCTAGATGTCAACTCAAAAGCCACAAAATATCACATGGATATGTGTCAGAAGTCAGGCATTGCAACTTCTCAGGTCATTGACCGAAGACCCTTTGTGACCATAGAGATAGGACAAGGGAAGGGTGCAAGGATGGTGAAAGCATTGATTGACTCAGGTGCAGCAAGTAGTGCAGTTAGACTTTCCTACTGCCAAGACTTACAGTTGAACATCAATCCCATAGAAGCTTATCTCATAGGATTGGGAGGTGTGGAAACCCCTTGTTTGGGCGAGGTGGAACTTCCCATCCACCTTCAAGATGTTCCAATGAAAGTCAAAGCGCTAGTATGTCAAGATGAGAACCTTACAGAACCACTTGTCTTGGGTCAAGATTGGATCTATGACCATGCAGTTAACTTAAACCTAAGAAGTCAAATTCTTCAAGTTTGGGTACATGAACAATGCATTACATTAGAAATAGAGAACTGCATGCTCCTAAATCATGGCACCACACACTCTCTTAGTTCTTCCAAGACTAATCATATGAAAGAAGATGTTGTATGTGTCAGAAGCTCTATGATACAGAAGGAGTCAATCGTGGAAGACCAGGTTCAAAGGCGGGTGGATCTTTCTTCTTCTCCAAAGAATCAAGTAGCCACAGTAGTGCGTCCACCACACAAGCAAACACAACCGTTCACGACAACTGCTACATCAAATAGAAAGACACCACTCGATAAAAAAGCAGTTCTGAGCATGAAGCAGATATGGGTACGCAAAGGAGAGCAACCACCAACCTTGCCCCCACAAATTCCATCCATGCAAACCAACCAGGCCAGAAGACGAAGGAAGCAGCTCAGACAAGCTCAATCACAAGGTATCCAACAAGTTTGGGTGCCTAAGAAGTTAGCTGCAGCTCAACAAGGGCAATTACAGATGTGGGTACCTAAGAAGCTCCTACATCCACAACAACCTTTGTTCTCCCACATGCAAAAGGTTTCAACAAAGAAGCCAAAAAGAGAAAAGGGTAAGAACCACGTACAGAGACCAAAGGAAGATCAAATCAGCTCTTCAACATTAGTAGGAAGACATGCAAAAAGGATATGGGTTTGGAAGCCAAAAGTGCAAGTAGCCTCCACCGAACCAAAGCGTCAACCACACTGGATACCACAGTTCAGAAAGCATCCAAAGAGAAAGACGCCTGAAGTGACCTCTACAGTGCCAAATGTTGTTCTAAAATGGACTCCAATAAGGAGGATTACATCAGTTCGAGACTCAATGGATACCTCCACCAAGGTCGGCATCAACATCCACAAATAACATCGAAAGCCTCGAACGAGCGACAACCATGTGCTCCTTGCACAACCCTGTCTTTTGCACCATTCAGGTCATGCATTTCCAAAGTATGCATTAATATAGGGCCACATTACACGGCCGTGCATAGACACACTTGAGAATCCCAAGCACAAGAGCACATTGACATAGGTCAAATATTTCTATTGATACTAACTTTTGTGTTCTTGTTTTGTGCTATTTTTTCCAAAAAAAAAAAAAAAAAAAAAGAGAGAGAGAGAGAGAGAGAGAGAGCTTGTTCCTAGATTTGGCTTATGGAACATGAATGAGTCATGCTTAGGTGGACCATCAACCAGGGCATTCATTGACAATGATAAACCAACCAATGGTCCATCATGATGAAAGGTGTACAACACGAAGAGATCCGCATCGACTGACCTTTCCTTATGGTAAGAATCTTCTACTTGGACCACAACCATGATAGTTTGGGAAACCTCTTCGTCAGCATACCCTTGAGCACTTAGCTCAAGACCCGCAATTTTTGCACCATGCTCTTCCAATGCATTTTCCAAGTAAGCATGCGTAGGGCTACATTACAAGGCCGTGCACAAGGCACATACTTTTTTCAACCCAGGCACGAACACACTTACCCTTCATTCATTATGGGTTATGAGTAGTTGGCATGACTGCTCCCAACATCATCTTTGGAAGAGCTAGCGGACGTCATGGGAACAACATCCATATCTCGGAAGCAAATTGAAGCCAGTAGTGGCTCCAAATCACTCTTGACAACCTCTTTTGAGCAACTTGCAGTTTTAAAAGCTCACAACGACACATTCTTGCTGGAATCCAAGGAACCAGCTCACACAATGGACGTACACCACCTCTCAAAGCACTACATGGAACAACCCTTCCAACAAGGGTCTGTCAGGGACGACAGACTCGAGAGGGGGGGGAGTGTTGAAGCTCAAAGTCAAGGACAAAGCATGGAAGCACATCAAAAGGTGGACACACAAGGAAAGGGAGCAAGTAGGGAGCTCCAAGAAGTGTATGTCAAATTTTCAGAAGAATCCCCTACAAAAATAGTGATTTTCATCACTAAAAACCATTGTAAATACCATTATCTATTTTTAGTAACTCCATTTTTTTCAAGCCGAGGAGTCCTCGAGCTTGAGGAGTATTAGAAGTACCATCGTACCAATTTTCATAATTTTTAGACTTCGTTTGAGCCCTCAAATAAGCCCTAGAACCTAATTTTTAACTAGGCTGGACACTAGGTCTGGACAGGGCCAAAACTAGTCAAAAAACTATAAAAAGAGCTAGAGAGCTCATTTTTGGGGTTAGCTAGTGAGAGAATAGAACCTTTGTAAGAGAACTCATTTGCAATCTAAGCTTTCCATTGTTCCTCTCTTTGATCTTACTTTGTGCGCGTGTGTGTGTATGTGTGTGCATGTTTGTGTGCTTTCACTCACGCACTTGTGCCTTCACTTGCTCGTGGTCTTCATACCGGTCCTCACGTCTCCGCGGATTGACAAGTAAAGGAGGTGGTGCTTACGCTTGAGCTACAGGACACTTGGCAAGCTCTCCTCACATTTCCTCCCTTGGTCTTGAGGTATATATATGGGTGGAGTTGGTTGGGTGGATACGTGCATATCTCACCCCTTGTGGGTTTGATTAGACTTAGAATGTGGTCTCTCTTAGAGTAGTAATGTTGTTCACACAACAGTGGTATTCAAAGCCGTTCGATATATGAGTTACTTCCGTGAGCAGTAACATCATCCTTGAGTGCAAATTCCATTGGATTTTCGAGCTGGAGTCTCTTTCTACCTCTGTAAAAAGCAGTTTAGGCCGCCGTGTGTGAACTGCCATTAGGCCACTGCGTGTGAACTCCCGTCTAAGGGAGGAGGCTGGAAGAGAATGGCCGTCACTCTACTCCCAGACCAGACTCCATCCCATCAGTGAGCGCAAACTACGCTTCCTTTTATGGGAGCCCGTCTGTGAGCACCGGCTATGCGTCCTCATATGAGATACTAGTTTATCGAAGTCTGTAGAGTATTTGTAGGCATAAAAAAAGCGTGTGTAGCTTGCACATGGGATAAGTTCTCACTGCTCAGCCGTGCACAATTTGAGGAAAGCTTCATAAGTTTTGTTTCGATGCATAGAGAAAAAGGCTCTCCCACACACGACACCCAACAAGAAGGTCAAAGGCTGCCCGAAGACTAACAGAGCTGACTGCGCCCCATGAGATTTGGTCGACTATAGCACTTAGCTCTCTTCTCTAAGTGAAAGAGGTTCCATCAGCGGTCCATTTTCATCTTTGTAATGGACAGGTTCTTCCCGATATCGCGAGGTTTCGGCCCTGCCACGGCTGGTGGAAAGAGGAGTCCATGCATAATGAAGGAGTCAACGAATGAAGCTTTTCCAAAGTTTCAATGAAAAATTTGTGAAGAATATGAGCATGGAGCATCACAAAGAAAAGCAATGGCCATGAGATGGAAGGAAGGATGAAGCTTCTTATAAAGCTAAGTACCTTTTTTATGTTTTCCTTTTTGCCTTATTTTTCAATATCTTTGCATGTATATATAGTTGAAGCATGATTTAGGACTTCCGTTGATGATTATGTCCAAGTTCACATGCAAAGAAAGGGTATTTTTAGTGTTCAAGAGGAAAACATGCATAGTTGAGGTGAAATCTAGCACCTCAAGCATTTTCATGCATTGTTGCAAGGAATGTGAAGAATGCATGTGCATTAGCATGATGATGCATGGAAAGGACTCCATTCATAAGGATGGATACATAAGATCCATCATAGCATGGTTTATTCTTAACATATGTAGTATATAGATTCATACATGAAATGGAATTACAAGTGCATGCTTTAAAGAGGGGTTCAATTTTGAACCTTATGCATGCTAAGCATCTTTGAGTGAAGATGTATATGTTTCTAGCATACACTAAGTATGCTTAAGGTTACGGATTACCAGAACCATTTATGGCATGCATGGATATGAAATGAATGTATGCAAATACTTGTACTTCAGTGAATAAAAATCACTCTTTTGTTTTTTAAAAGTTATGAAACCAAGTAAGTAATCTTAGTTATGAGTAGAGGATTTACTTCTTCACGAAAGCAAGGCAATTGGAAAGGAATGAAGCTAAAGTACTTGCAAAATCATGATTAAATTGTGCAATATAAGTACTTAGCAATGTCTTTCAAAAAAGGGGATACTAATGTATCGAATATTTAATGTTATGACGGCATTAAATATGGCTTGCCTACTAATAAAGTAAATCTAAGGAGGTAAAGCCATTACCAAGTCAATGGCAAGGAAAAAATGAATTGAAGAATACCGGAATACATCTAAGTTCTTCAATAACTTAGAAAAATTCTCCGGGTTTAATCTTTTAATACAATTGGTAGCTTTAAGCAATGTACACATGAAAGTTTATAAGTTCTTTCATAACTTCAAGAGTTTTTTATCATGAGAACCTAGCATATTAAAGGCTAACTCTAAGTATAATATATACTTAGACATGGTTCCAATACAAGCCTCTCAATGAGACGACTTAGGTAGATGATTTCCATATAATAGTTCTTTGTGGAAATTTCTTACACTACCACATAGAACCTACAATACTACTCTTAGTATAAGACATACTTAGAAATAGATTGAAAAAGGTTATAAAAGAGTTTTTCATGGCATATCCTAGATAGGATGACACTCTAGAATGGTTTCAAGAGTCTCATGATTTAAAGCTCAATTAAATTGATGCCTTCTAAGACATTGATGGAGACCAATTTTGAGCAAAGATGACTTTTCCCAACATGAATGGCGAAAAGTATTCAATGCATCATTGAAAGCTCCCTCCTTTTGGAAAAATTTCCAATTTAATTGAAGGCTTCATTAAAATAGATTTGCATCTCAAGAAAGTCAAGTAAGGTTTTCTTTAGCAGATGCAATAGTTCTTAATAGAAGGAATTTAAAGTTCTATAGGTACAAAGATGAAATGGAAATAGTTTTCTTATTTCATAGTACCTTCAAACCTCTTATGCTTTGATTAGCATCAAAAATTACAACCACCTCTCCTAACATAGATAAGCATGAGCATTGCATTGTTACGGATCATAAGAGCTCATGAGCATTTCCATAAAGTCAAGGGGAAGTTCATGAGCAAGTTAGGATAGGTGGTCGCTTAGCTACCTCTAGAAGATCTTCTAAAAGATACCATTTCTAGTGAACCTTCTAGAAACTTTTTAGGTTCTACTCAAGTATAAGATTCCTTGAATAGTCCAATATTGGGAGGAGTCATAGTATTGACTCCCTAGTGGTGAATGAAGCCATAGATTTCACAATTTTCGAGGACGAAAACTCTTCAAAGGGGGGAAGAAAGTACCAAAACTTATTTAGGAATTGGTACAATTAATTCCATAAAGAGAAACTTAGAATATAGATGGTGAGATAAAAGAACATCTTTGTATATATAAGATGTTGGACAAACAGTGAGTTGCTCAGAAAGCAACTTCAAGGCATCTTAAATCTAAATATTGGGATCCCAACAATATCACTAAAGATTTTGAAGAAAGGTCGTTGTGAACCACAAGCTCAAATAAAGCATGCCAAAACTTATACTTCTCTAAGGGGAAGTACGAAGGAGAGAATATGCAAAATGCATAATATGCAACTTTGATTAATGATACTTAAGTCTAGAGAAGGTGAAAACTTGTATTCACCTATTCTTAAAAGGATTTTCAAGGAAAATCCGGAAGCATTAGAAGATGTTTCGACTTAAGTAGTAACTGAGATTCCTAGAAAACCCTAGGGTAGATTTTTGAAAAGCTTTGGATAAACAACGGAATCTAAAAGGCAAGAGTAATCTCTTGTCACTTCAAGTTAGTTAGGAAAGAACTAAGTAGATCTTGAATATGATTCAAGACACTTGGAATCACACTCAAAACCTTAGAAAGAAAGGATGGACATTTAATTCATCAAAAGGTTTAGAGCTTCCAATATGATCATAGAGTGATCATATGTTGGAAGCCTTAGTTCCCTAAGCAAGATGGAAACATAGAGGTAATCCCTTGACTTCAAAAGGAATTTGAGCAAAGGGTACTCTATAATTAGATTAAGCTTCTAGACTTTAAGATAAATATCATTCACACATCAATGTTGGATATAAAGTGTAGTGGTATGGGACACTATCCTTTATATTCACATTAATGTAGGAATGATGGTATGGGACATCAGACCTTGATATGATAGGTATCTTTTAGTCTTGGGCTTGTGAGTTGGAGTGAAAAGAAAAATCACTTTCTAGATCTTCATAAAGATTTTCAATAAGACTAATGTAGTCTTGTTAAGGATTTTTGAAGTTCTTTATCAGAAATGCTACATGGATTTCTAGGGAGCGAACTTCGAAAGATCCTTTCGAGAAAGGTAAATTTGACTGAGTCAATCTTGGATAAAACACTTAGTTGACAAATACAACTAAGTGAGTTAATATCTTTTAGAATAAAGATGTACCAAGAGGTATTAAAAAAAGGATTGACTTAGTTATTTTCATAATTGAAGTTAGACCAAGTTAGTCGAAAACATCTTGTTGATAATACAACAAGGTAAGAGATTTATACTAGACTTGGTATTCCAGTCTATAGGAGTCTCAAGAGATTGAAAAGGACTAACTTGTTAATTAAGATATTTGAAGCATCATAGTAAAGTTGAACATCATCAAAACTCGATGGCTCGAGACATCGATGTTTTTTACCACTAAAGTCTGGTAGATGGAGATGGTTTAAACTTTACCCAATGGATCTTTTTGAGAATTTAGAATCAATCTCATAAAGATAGAAACAATGCTTCAAACCATTAGCTAGATTAAATCCTTAAAGTTTTGAGTCTCATTTGCTTTGACTCAAATCATTTTAGTGTTTCAGAAGTTGAACCGATTACATCGAGTTTTGGTTCTTCCTTCTCGCTTTTCCAGACCTTGGATTTGACTTAGAAGGAATCTTCAAAGTCACTCCTAGATCAGGTTTAGCTAGATGGAGTGGATAACCAAATTGAACATCAAAAGATAGATGTTCTATATAGAACCCCTTCAATTTCAAAAGACACTTAAGTTTAAGTGAATTCATTCATCCATCTAATATCAATGGATGAAGAATCTAAAAAGTTCTCCTAAAAGAATTTGAAATAAAACTCTTAGGAATCGTTTATAGATTCTAACTGTTCCAAACAATTCAAGGCTTTTGAGAAAGTCTTGGAAAAATCATTTTGAGGTTCATTGCCTAAAGAATGGAATCACTTCTTTCCTACATTCTACCTTGACTCTAAAGTACAATAGGACATGGTAGTTTTGTATTTGGAAAAGGGATTAGTAGATGTTGGTTAAGAACCCCTTCAATTTCAAAAGACACTTAAGTTTAAGTGAATTCATTCATCCATCTAATATCAATGGATGAAGAATCTAAAAAGTTCTCCTAAAAGAATTTGAAATAAAACTCTTAGGAATCGTTTATAGATTCTAACTGTTCCAAACAATTCAAGGCTTTTGAGAAAGTCTTGGAAAAATCATTTTGAGGTTCATTGCCTAAAGAATGGAATCACTTCTTTCCCACATTCTACCTTGACTCTAAAGTACAATAGGACATGGTAGTTCTGTATTTAAGGAGACTTCTCAAAGCCTTGCACTAGTAAGAGATCCATCTATTTTGCTAGGTCCACACCCGAGTGGTGCATAGAAATGGACCTGCATAGCAAATTAGTTGGATACTATTAACCTACTTCATATGTTTTTACTATGGATGCAGAGTCAATCATAGGGAAACATTGAATTAGGCAGGGATGTTTTAATCCACCCTTATCATCCATACTTAGCGTTTGATTTAGTGTTTCACATGCAAAGTTAAGTAATGATTTGGGAAGGCACTAGCCCCAAAAGTGGATTCCCTTCTTTTCAGATCAAGTATGAGATAGAATCTCCTTCTAATAAAGAAGCAAATTAGAGAGATGAGAAAAACCATGATCTAAAGAAAAGATCATGGGGCACGGGGGAATACTCCACATAATATACCTACACACATTTTCGAGGACGAAAATGTTAAAGGGGGGAAGAATGTTGTATAACTATGGGTTAAAGTGGCCAAAGACATGGGATTTGAGGGTCCAAAACCACTTGGAGAACCCTTGGATTCTATTGGGAAACCCTTGGGAAAGTCTCTCCAAGAGTGTGGTTTGAACCCTTGAGTTATTTGGATTTATTTACTCCCAATTGAAGGGTTTTGACCCTTAGGATTGATATTTCCTAAGGGTATGGTATTTAACCCTTAGGGAGGCCTCTCAAGCCTTGAGACTTGTACGTACAAGCTTGGGAGAAGTCCTTTTAAGAATCCATGTGAAGGCCATGTGATTTCCAAGGTTAGAAGGCCTTGGATTAGAATCCATGTGGAGAGGACACTTGGCAAGCTCTCCTCACATTTCCTCCCTTGGTCTTTAGGTATATATGGGTGGAGTTGGTTGGGTGGATATGTGCATCTCTCACCCCTTGTGGGTTTGATTAGACTTAGAATGTGGTCTCTCTTAGAGTAGTAATGTTGTTCACACAACAATGGAATTTGCATCAGATGGATGTGAAGAATGCTTTCCTACATGGTGAGTTACAGGAAGAAGTATATATGGACCAGCCACAAGGATATGAAGATTCAAAGCATCCAGAATATGTTTGTAGGTTGCAAAAGGCTTTGTATGGGCTGAAGCAGGCTCCGCGTGCATGGCATGCAAGGATTGTTGATTACTTAACCAGCATTGGGTTTTCTATGTGTGATGCAGATCATTCACTATATGCAAGGAAGGCTGCTGATGGCATCACGATTGTGGCCATTTATGTTGATGACTTGATTGTAGGTGGCGATAATGTAGAAAGCATCAAAGAGGTAAAGCAACTTCTTATGCAAGAATTCGACATGAAAGATTTTGGTGTGTTGCGCTATTTCTTGGACTTTGAGTTTATACATACAGAAACATGTATACGGATGTCGCAAAGGCAATATGCCTTGAATATGCTGCAAAAGTATGGTATGGCTGGTTGTAAGCCAACTTCTATGCCATTAGATCAGAATTTGAAGTTGGATACTACATCAAGTGAAGCATTGGAAAATGCTACTATGTACAAGAAAATTGTGGGAAGTCTTATATATCATAAGGCTCACATGGCATATCTAAGTGAGATAAATTATGACAGTAGTCCATGAGGTAAAACAAAGACCTTAGGCTTGCTTCTTGCACCAACATAAAAGAAATTCATCCAAATTACTTGAACCCCATGTAATACTAGTTCATATTCATCTATATATGTTGTTTCCTCATATCCTTACCCTTAAGGTCTCATATGATATGATCATATAGGTGGGAAACAATCTCGATTGTGCCTACTATCGCCCGTATACAATCATATTTCAAAACTATTACTCCCGAAAGGACAACATCATCTAAATGACACATATCCATATGATGTATCCTCAATTGAGTAATAATATGAAATACAAGTGTGAAATTCCAAGGTATCTACTTCAGCATACTATAATGGAGATACTAAAAAATAAAATCCTCTATGTGATAGAACAAATTCCCATAATAAAGTGACTCCAAAACCTTCTAGACTTATGATTATAGAATTTTTCACATGTCACTCTAGTTCTTCCTAGACTTGAGTGTACTCACAAGTAATAGATTTTACTTGAACTACCTTGTGACTTATACAAATTCATCATACTAACTCACATAATAAAATTCCTTAGTTTTAGAATGAAACCTACATCCATCGAATGAAGAAAGCCTTGGTTTTTAATCCATAAACTTCCATGGGAAGAGCATCTATGGCACTGGTGCAAATTCTAATAGCTTCTCTTCCACTTATTTTTCCATATGAATGCAAAATAATTCTTTCTTGAGATTCAAATAATCCAAAAGTACTCATCCTCCTAATTAATGAGCTATCATCATCTTCATAACAAAGCACAAAGTAGGAGTTTGGTAACCCAATAGGTCATATCGATCTCTATCTCTTAGAGACCCTAAAGAGAATTCATGACTTGAATCTCAGTCTCCTAATGTCAGAAACTAGATCACCTCGTCTAGTCAAATGCCATCACTAGAAGTAGACATGCCACTTTCTCTAGAGTCTTCCATCAAGACTCAATCTAATCATTGACTATCTGATATCCCTATTGTCTTTGATAAAAGAGTGCCACTCTATCTAGAAAAATCTAAACAGTAAATAAACTCTCTCCATGTCTTCTATGGGAAAGAGCTTTAGTAGTGGAATCTCTTCCACTTTCCCCTTCCCTTAAAAGAGACATATTAAATTTCTTTGACTCAAATCTCCATAAATGATATCACATAGGCTCTCAACTTGTTTCCATTTTTTTTTACCTTCCTAATCAATAGAAAATAAAACTCCATATGGAGGAAATGCACTATGAGAGTAGACTCAATAAATATTGGAGTAGAGTTAATAAATCTCTAAGTAGAGCCATATGTCTACTTCTGTAATGTAAACTAAGAGATATTCTCCAAATACATCTCCTCATTCTAGTGGAAATCATGCTCTATAGATGATGAGCCCTTTTCTCCCTACACATAAAACAAGAGTCCTCAAAGGGAAATAATCCCCATCATCCCATACCATTGGTTCTTATCTCCAATCCTGAGGATATAATTCCTCTTAACTAGATAATTGAATTCCATAACTAAACAGGACTCTGTGAAACACGTGACATAATGGATTATCATGAATCCCATATGCTATAGACTAGATTAGCTTGGTTAAGATGACAATAAGATCATCCTTGTACCAAGTTGAGTTAGCTCTTAAGTACCAATGTAGGTACTTACAAGATCCCCTTACTAAATGGCACCCTAAATATCTTCTTTCATTGGAATGCATTTCTCTTGATATAGCTAAGTTCAATACCAAGAAAAGTTATTAGATTTTCGCAGATCAAATAAAAGAGTAGGACTCAGCAACAGAAGAAGTAAAAACTCTTTGAAAGTCCGGTATTGAATGTGGTGCTATTCCAGTAGGTTTTGACAAACTTAAGGACCACTTGAAAGTAGGCCAAGCTCATTTTTGGGAATTTTAGGAGAGGTGCATTTCTGATTGGAAAAGTTTGGGCATCTTCTTGAGTGTGGTGAACTCCATCCACAGTTGATTCTTTCTTGCCTTGGTACTTGATGAGAAGAATGGTTCAAGGGCATTCTACGGGTCTTGTGATGTCTTGCAACTCCTCATGTGAAGATTGAGTTAATAATATATGACCTTGCGAGAGCATCCTTTTAACACTTTGTGGTTAACCTCTCTTATTCTTCTTGAGTTGGTTGTCCTTTGCTTGTGAGGATTGGCATCATCTCATCTCCAAATATGTAACCATAGAGGTTTCTCCGTTGAAGATAAGCTTCCATTCTAAGTGACCAAGATGATTAGTTACCTCTATCTAATTTGTCTATGGATGAAGGAAATCCATCTCCCATGTTGATTTGTTGTTGATCTGATACCAATGTGAGGAGATGGATAGGTAGGTTCCAGAGATGAGCTAGTGTTGCACGAATCCTACTCTACACCTACCAAGATAACTCCAAGGATGCTTAATATACTCCTTTAGATTCACAATAATGCATTTGGAACCACTAAGTCCTTTGGATCATCATTCCCAAAAGTTTGCATCAAAACTGATAACTTGCATATACTAGAAATGTGAAGAAACCTTCTATTTTGGGATTAGAAGTGCTCAGTGTTTTGCTCAGATCTCACACCTTGGTATGAATTGACCATAGAACTTTTTCACACATCTAGTTAGATGTCTATCTAACTAAAACAAGTTATTTCATCAATTTGGCTATACCATACACTAAGAAATGAATCTAACAAGTCAATGGGGTCATCTCGACTTTTCAACATCTAGAAGGTGTGCAGAGAGAGTCACCTTCTATGCTTCATATCTTGAGATCCTCTAAATTAAACTTGATGAAAATTGATATGCAAGTAGTAGACACTTCAGTCTAACTATTCCAAGTTTAAATATATCAAATGAGTGACACATAGAAATCAATTCCACAAAATCACTGTAATGATGAAGATGCAATAGAGAACAATAGATAGAGATGTACTTGAAGAAATGTGTCAAAATATATATGCTATGAACATATGATACAAGGGAAGTGTAGTGGAATACTCATACATGAGGTGAGCACAATGTATGCTCACTAATGTAGCTCAATGTCTCTCACAATGGTTCACTTAGCCCATGACTAAAAGCATGTCTATTTATATTTCAGGTTTTAGTTTGAATTTGAAATTTTTCTCACCTAAAAGTGATCCTAAACTTTAAGGATGATTTGAATTCATTCTTCATACCACATGAGTCATGGGTTTAGCTCCCAATTAAAAAATGACGTAAAACCAAGCTCTTTCTGAGTTTCAGGAATATCAACTCCTAGTACTCCAATACATACAGTAGGTATTGCTAACACTATAAGAGGAATTGTCATAAAAAAGTCCGATTCTTTAGGTTTTAATAAGACTCGACTTGAATCAATTTGACTAGTTGCTACATCATTTCTATTGGTTGTTGGTGTTCCTGTTGTATTTGCATCTCCCGAAGGATGGTCTAGCAATAAAAATATTGTTTTTTCAGGGGCTTCATTATGGATTGGATTAGTTACTTCACAAGATTCCTTAATCTCTTGGATTTTACATTTATCCAAGGTAAATACAACCAGTTTGACAAGCAAATGTTCATATGTGTGAAGTAATGAAATAATGTGTAGTCTTGAATAATTAGCCAAGCACTTAGGCTTGCTGATTGTACCAAAACTAGGCAAGGGAAACTCATCCATGCCTCTTTGATGTATTGGGTTTCTATGCCTCTCTTGCTTTGTTCTCTCTGTCTCCAATTTGACTGTTGTCTACCTGAGGGGTTTGCAAATCTCACTTCTGGTCTTTCCCTAGTCCTTTCCTTATGGGTACCATGGATGTGAGATGATCCCACTCCTTGTTGACCATAAGATACATTTGATCTAGGTAGGGGGGAAACTAATTCATCCTTCCAGGTGTAGGCGTGCCTACCATGCTGCATTACCAAGAACATCCTTTCCAATGTGTTATCTAGATAGACAACTTTTCCTAGTCACTCAAGATCTTTGAGCTCATACATGGTGACTCCACCTACTTCACTAAGTTGATCTAGTTTTAATATCCAAAAGGCTTCATCCATTTCTCTATTATGCTTTTGTTGTCCTATGGAATCCACTCCGGGGTAATCACTCTTGTCAAGACAGATTCGCCTCAAGGAGTCCTAGGTTCTCGTCCTAGGTCTCCTTGGTCTAGGTCTCCTATTTCATTTTCTAGGATTACATTTCCAAATTCATCTGTCCTTTATGGCAAGCTCGTGACCACATACATGGTTCCCTGCTTATCAATGTATAAAATCTCATGAAACTTGACCACAGAGTGTTCAAGGCCGAAGGGTTGATTCGGGTTTTTAAGTTGGATGACTTGTCTTCACAACCCATCCTCATAGATGCGAGCACTTAATTAGTTAGTCTTGATATATTCCAATTTTTTATTATATGGACCTTCTAGTGTTTGTAAATGGGATATGTGTGAACTACCTGTGGGTTGTTCCATGCTAAAGAACATTTTTGAATCACTCATTTTTGAACTTAGCACATAGGGATAATCACAAAGTTGTTGGACCCAGGATCTCGCTGTGTGATTGACACTAACTTCAGAGGATCTGTTGCTTTGTTTATCTCAATCTCAATGTCTACCTCATCTACGGTTCATAAGCTTTGTCTATTAGTCCCAATTTTCCAAAGTTCAATCGTGTGGCAATGTTCTTTTGTGATAATTACTTGTTCTTTTATAAGTTTATCCGGTGTAATCTTTTTCTATTGAATATCATCATTAGGAATATTTGTGTTTTATCGCACTTTGAGATGTGATCAATCCACTTAAGTCCTTTTCCTTTAGGGTTTGCTGCAACAATATTCTAACTTACACTTAAACTTGAATAATTAGGGTTCTTGAACTTGTATCATGCCTAATGTAAGCCTGATTAATTAGTACCACTAATCCTACTTAGCTTGAGCTAAAGAATTGATTAAAGGGGTTAGTGTTCTTTTAAATCTCGAGGCCATTGCTTAATGAGTGCTCCAATGCCCAAGAAGTAAGCTTCCCAAGTGTGATTCAACTGTTCACAAGCCTTTGCCTTGCCAAGGGATTCCAAAACACTCCAAGAGCCTTACAAAATTGCCAAACGTTAGCTCAAAATATGCAAACAGTTAAAACCTTAATTTTGAGTTGAAAAAGGATATCTATCGTGATCGATAGGGCTATCAATCACGATACACAGAACTCTCCATCATGGCATGTTGATTCTGATGGACAGATCCATCAAGGTCTGTCTGTCATCTATCACGCAATGGACAACTATCAATCATGATAGATGGGTGTCAATTGCGATGGACTAACATGGTGATGGATACTTTAAATCGTGGCCTATCAATCATGATGGATCGAATTGTTTGTAAAATGCTATCAATCACACGAGGTTGTCTCTCACAATGGATAGATTTTCTATCACAATGGACACATGGTCCATCATCTATTGCATGATGGAAACCTATCTATCATGATCGATAGAGGTGTCTATCGTGATTCATAGAAAAAACACACCTTTTGTAAAAAATTTTATGTCTATGTGATGTGCAAGATGCCTACACTATAGTGATGCACTTAGTTTTACAAAGCAAGCACTTTTTTTTGTCTATCATGATTGACAGAGGGCTATGCCTTGGAGCCTATGCTAGGAATTTTTGTACCTGCTGGAGCTATTGCACTTGATGTGGATGCCAATACCTACAAGGAAGCTCAAGAAACATGCAAAAACAACACACACAATTTTAGTCTCTCTCACTCTCTCTCTCTCTCTCACACACACACACGCAAGTGAAATGAGGGAAGGTGAGGTAGAGGTGGGAAAAAGGCCAAAATCTGAAATTTTAGGGAAGAAGGAAATGGAGATGGGAGATGGTGAGGAAGGTTATGAGGATGTAAAAACTAAGAAAAGTGAAGAAATTACCTAATTACTTACCATTGCAACATCAAACCTCTACATCTTTGTCACTCTAGCACAATGATAAGTACCTCATAAATGTCAATCTATGGAGACATGAGGACTGCTATGACAATCATGAGCAAGTGAAGGCACAAGTGCGTCAGTGAGAAGCACACTAGCATGCACACACATACACACACACACAAGGCAAGAACTAAGAGAGGAACAATCAAATGCTTTCTATTATCAAAGATATCTTTTACAAAAGCTCTATTCTCCCACAAGCTAACCTCAAAAATGAGCTCTCTAGCTCTTTTTATAGAATTTGACTAGCTTTTGGCCTTGTCCAAACGTGTCTGGCCTAGTTAAAAATTAGGTTCCAGGGCTTATTTGAGGGCTCAAACAGAATCAAAGATTAATACATAGGTACTTCTAGTACTTCAATCTACTCCAAACACTCAATTTGGAGTAGATTTGAGTTGTCAACTATTTGATTCACAACAGACTACCTGTCCACTCAGTTAGGCTGAAAACTAGACTTCACTAAAACCTGAATAACTCAGAGAGCATAAAGAATTTCATAAAACTCTTCTAGACAGAGGAAGTACTCAAGATAAGCTTTCCAAAGAATGTTTAAACACTAAATTTGGATACATATGTTGAGAGATATGACTCTCACAAGTAGACTACCCAAAAATGGGTGTGCGGCTGGACACAACTAAAAACTGGACTTCACTAAAACCTGAATAACTCAGAGAGCATAAAGAATTTCATAAAACTGTTCTAAAAAGAGGAAGTACTCAAGATAAGCTTTCCAACGAATTTTTAAACACTAAATTTGGATACAAATGTTGAGAGATATGACTCTCACAAGTAGACTACCCAAAAATGGGTGTGCGGCTGGACACACTCTATGAGAGTGAACTGAACGAAATGACTCAAACCAAATGAAGTAGATACAAGGGGGCTTCCACGCCTTCTTCCTCTCTCATTGAGTGTCCTCCCTTGCTTCTTTTATAGCCAAGTGACCAAAAACTCTCATGATGAGTTTGAGAGCTCTTCTCCATCATTTCTCCACTACTTTGGACAGCCACTCCTCTTACAATTTCAGATTTTGGATTTGATTCTCTTTTGGCCTCCACTACTTGCTGAAGTAAATGCTTCTATTTTTCATTTTTGTATTTTCCTTCTACTTGAAGAAAATCCTTTTTGCAAAAATATATACGAGCTTACTTCTTTATTTTTAACAGTTTGGCCCTATCTAGACCTAATGTCTGGCCTAGTTGAAAATTAGGTTCCAGGGCTTATTTGAGGGCTCAAACAAAGTCTAAAAATTATGAAAATTGGTAGGATAATACTTCTAATACTCCTCAATCTCGAGGACTCCTTGGCTTGAACAAAATGGAGTTACAAAAATGGAAAATGGTATTTACAATGGTTTTTAGTGATGGAAATCACTATTTTTGTAGGGATTTCTTCTGAAAATTTGACATGTACTTCTTGGAGCTCCCTACCTGCTCCTTCTTCTTGTATGTCCACTTCTTTGATGCGCTTCCATGCTTTGTGCTTGACCTTGAGTTCCAACACTCCCCCCCCCTCTCGATTCTATCGTCCCTGACAGACCCTTGTTGTAATGGTTGTTACAGGTAGTGCTTTGAGAGGTAGTGTCCATTCTGTAGGAACAAGAGCCATCTAACTTCCAGATGTGGCAGGGTTGGTTGTCCGATTCTTCATTTGTCATTGCAAGCCTTTGCAAGTGGCAGCCCCTTGGTATGTGCTTCTTCCTTGGATTCCAACATGAATGTGTCATTATGAGGCGCCATTGATGTCCTCTAGATCCTTCAACGAAGATGTTCATAGTAATCATGCCAAGTACTCGTAACCCATAATGAATGATGGGTAAGTGTGTTCATGCATGGGTTGAGGAAAATATGTGCCTTGTGCATGGCCATGTAATGTAGCCCTATGCATGCTTACTTGGGGAATGCATTGGAAGAAGTATGGTGCAAAAATTGGGGGTCTTGAGCTAAGTGCTCAAGGGTATTCTGACGAAGAGGTTTCCTAATCTATCATGGTTATGGTGTTGCCAAAGTAGAGATACTTACCATGGTGAAGGGTCGATTGACCTTTATCTCTTCCTGTTAAGCTCAGCATTTGTGATGGACCATTGTCGATGAATGTCTGTGTTGATGGTCCACTGATGAGATTTTTTGAGTGCTTGGTCCCGTCTCCTCTCATTAGCAGGAGTCTTCTCACCCAGTATACAAACAAGGATTTTCAAGGTACCAAACGGCCCCTTGCAGATATCTCCTTGGATGCTTTCGTACATATAGTAGTTAAGCATCGCTCAAGTTGTGGACCATCAAGCTCTTCCCTCGTGCTTGACATCTACCAAATAAGGCAGTAATAATATCATCTGCTAGCCGATACACACTTCTATCCAAATTGATAAATGCCCAGTAATCAACGGTTCCACCTTCAACTAAGCATGACTCATTCATGTTCCATGAGCCAAACCTGGGAACAAGTTCTTTCTCTCTCTTTTTTTTCTTCCTCTTTTTTTTTCTTCTTCTTTTTTTTCTTGTTTTTTTTCTTCTTTTTTTTTTTTGCCAAACAATGTCACAAAACAAGAAGACAAAGGTAAGTAAAAAAAATAGTTTACATGTGTCAATGTGCTCTTGTGCATGGGACTCTCAATTGTGTCTATGCACGGCCATGTAATGTGGCCCTATACTAATGCATACTTTGGAAATGCATGACCTGAATGGTGCAAAAGACAGGGTTGTGCAAGGAGCACATGGTTGTCGCTCATCGAGGCTTTTGATGTTATTTGCAGATGTTGATGCCATCTATCTTGGAGGTATCCATTGGATCTCGAGATGAAAACTGATTTTTCCTCCTTATAGGGATCCATTCAAGAATGGTCTTCGACTGTTTAGTGATCTCCTTGGGCTGCTTCATGTTTGGACGATTTCTTGAGGGTTTGATTCTTCGTGGTTGGCTCTTTGGTTTTGTGGGGGTCTTGGGTGCTTTTGGCTTCCAAACCCATATCCTTGATAATTGTCTTATTGCCATTGCTGAAGAGGTGATTTGATCTTCTTTCGGTCTCTGTGCTTGGTTCTTTCCCTTTTCTCTCCTTGGCTTCTTTGTTGAGACCTTTTGCATGGTGGAGAGCATAGGGCGTGCATGTAAGAGTTTCTTGGGTACCCACATGTGTGATTGCCCTTGTTGAGTTGCAGCTAATTTTTTAGGCACCCAAACTTGTTTGATACCTTGTGGTTGAGCTTGTCCTAACTTCTTCATTTGTCTTGTGGCCTGGTTGGTTGCCTGCATGGGGATTGTGGGGGCAAAGCGGGTGGTTGCTTTCCTTTTTGTATCCAAATCTGCTTCATGCCCGGCACTACTTTCTTCTTGAAATCCCATTCTCTATTTGATATAGCAGTTATCATGTATTGTTTCTCTTGCTTGTGTGGTTGAACTACTACAGATGGATGAGACTTCGTACAAGAAGGGAGTCTCAATGGGTCTCCGACTCTTTTGTTAGAGGCAGCATCCTTCTGCATCATAGAGCTTTGAACACATACAACTTCTTCTTCTCTAAGATTAGTCCTAAGAGAATGTGTGACACCATGATCTGTGAGCATGCAGTTTTCTAACTCCAATGTAATGCATTGTTCATGAACCCAAACTTGAAGAAGTTGAATTCTTAGGTTTAAGTTAACTGCATGGTCATAGATCCAATCTTGACCCAAGACAAGTGGTTCTGTAAGGTCTTCATCTTGACACACTAGCATTTTGACTTTCATTGGAACACCTTGAAGGTAGATGGGAAGTTCCACCTCACCCAAACAAGGGGTTTCCACACCTCCCAATCCTATGAGATAGGCTTGTATGGGATTAATGTTCAATTTCAAGTCTTGGTAGTATGAAAGTCTAACTGCACTAGTTGCGGCACCTGAGTCAATCAATGCTCTCACGATCCTCACATTCTCTCCGTGTCCTACCTCTAAGGTCACAAAGGGGCGTCAATCGATTATTTGAGAAGTAATTATGCCCGATTTTTGGCACATGTCCATGTGATATTTTGGGGCTTTCGGGTTGACATCTAGGGCTATTCACCTTAACTTATTCTTCCTAATGCGCTCCCTTCCTCTGCCTATGCTTCTTCTCTAACCCTTAGCTCTTCTTCTTTTTGTTTCTTGGTTATGTTGAGTCTCATTAACATATCCTCTGTAAGAGGTTCTTGATATAGCTTGACCCTACATCCACTTATATAATTTGGCAAGACGTCACCTTCTAGAGTGGCCAACTAAACCGCACCGCTGTGGAAATTCTATTAATGATCATGGGTCCATATCCTCACTTTTCCAATTTATAAGCATGTTTCTTTAGTGTATAAACCAACACTAGGTCTCCCTCTTTCAATCCTTTATCCTTGATGTGTGCATCAAAATAAGCCTTTTGTCTTTTCTTTGCAGCATAGATGCCTGCAGCCGCTCGTAGCCTCATCTCACCTAAACATTCTAGATCAAAGATCCTGGAGGACAATTCATGTCCATTCCAATCATGCTCTTGTGCTACTTTTAAGGCTGGGATTAGGAAATCTAAAGGTAGCACAACATTCTATCTGAAGACTCTGAAATGGGGTGGCATTGACTACCAATTTGTAGGCAACTCGGTAAGCCCAAACAACATGATGAAGCTGTTTATCCGAATCAGAGCGTTTATTATTGACTAGTTTTGTCAATACATTACATAGGATCTTATTTTTGCTCTCGGCTTGTCCGTTAGCTTGTGGATGATAGGGGCCAGACTTCTTATGTACAACCATGAATTCTTGAAGAAGATTCTCAATGACTTCGTTCAAGAAGTGTGTACCTACTTTAGATCATCTATGGCTACAATAATGTATTCTGAATGGGAGTTTCTAGTTGGGGGGTTAATAGGACCTACAAAGTCTATACCCTATTCCAAAAATGCACGTCCTCCCATCATTGGTCACAAAGGCATCTCATCTTTTCTTATCGGATATTGTGCACATTGGCATGTGTCACATTTCTTCACATAGGTATGTGCATCCATATGAAGAGTGGGCCACCAAAGTCCTGAGAATAGAATGGTCTTGATTACTCGGTCAGGACCAAAGTGTTCACCTGCAACACCACTGTGTGTGACTTTCAGATAGTCTGATAACCACCTTTGCCTCTTCGATATAAGTTGTCTCCTCCTAAGGCATAGTCTTGAGCCTCTTCCTCCATGCTTTGTCTTCTTGCTAGACTAGCCTCTTTGGGTAAGGTTCACGATCTCATAAATTCTACCAATGGAGCACTCCAATTTGGAATTAATGACACGTGATAAAGGGTCGCATGCTCCACTAGGGGTTTCTCCTGGCACACTTGACAATTCTTAATCCACTCATGTATTTCTTTGTCCATGCTAGGCCAATACACCCCTAAACGTTTCAAATTTTGCAATGTGCATTGTTTAGAATAGTGATTACCTAGCAATCCTTCATGGGCCTGTTGCAACCAACTAATATGTTCATCATCCTCAACACAGCAAGCTAATACACCTTCCGTATCTTGTTTGTACATGCTTCCTGCCAATATTTGATAGTTTTGTGATCTTACAATTTCCTCTTTGTTTGTTTTCACATTCTTATTCGTTGGTCCGAAGGTTAGGACTCGTACCAACTTATTTGCCCATTTAGGAACAACTTCTAAATTGAACAGATAAGTGTCAGGTAATTCATCAGACACTCCTTGCAATGGTTCTCCTGAAGTGATGCGAGAAAGGTGATCTGCCCTGAGGTGGGTTCTACCTTTCCTAACAACAACTTCAAAGTCATATTCCATTAGCAAGAGGAACCATCTTACTAGGCATCCTATATTGCAAGGTTTATTGACCAAATATAACAAAGCTTGATGATCAATGAAAAACTTGAACTTATTGTCCAATAGATAGTGCTTAAACTTCTTCACGGCATATACCATGCCTAAACCTTCTCTCTCTGTTGTTGTATAATTTCGCTCAGCTGCCATGAGCTGTCTGCTAGCATATGCTATAGGCAAATCTAGATTTCCTTCACATGTGGGTTGTGCCAGCACACATCCTATGGCGTGATTGGATGCATCCACATGGACATGGAATGGCTTATTCCAATCAGGAGTGGTCAGTATTGGTGTTGTGCACAAATGTTGCTTCAGCTCATTGAAGGACTTTTCACATTCGTCGTTCCACTCGAAATTTGTCAACAAACCATAAAGAGGCTTAGCTATGATTGCATACATGTGGATAAACCTACAGTAATATCCACAATGGCCCATAAAGGCTTGTACCTCTTTAACATTCCTTGGCCTTGGCAACTCCGCTATGGCTCGTACTTTGTCTTCAACTGTTGAGATTCCATTCTTAGAAACAATGTGACCTAAGATCTTACCTTGGCATACCATGAACACACACTTTTCTTGGTTCAGACACACTCGATATTCTCTCCACTTGTTGAAGATCTATCTGAGCTCAGGGATTTGGTATCGTCTTTGTTGGGAATGAGCACATAAATCATCCACATATACTTCTAGGCTCTTCTGCAAGAACTCTTTGAAGACATGACACATGTGCCTTTGGAATGTTGCAGGTGCATTGGTTAGCCTAAATGGCATCACACAAAATGCAAAAATTCCCCACTCTGTGGCAAAAGCCGTTTTGGCTTGATCTTCTGGGGCAATGGCTACTTGATTGTAACGTGAAAATCCATCAAGGAAGCTATAGACTTCCTTGCCTGCAACCCGCTCCAATAGGTGTTCCGTGATTGGAAGCGGATAAATATCTCTAATTATAGCGGCATTAACTTTTTTAAGGTTAATACACACTCACAACTTCCCGTTCTTCTTTGGCACCACTACAATGGGGGACACCCATTCAGTATGCTCAATCTCATAGATGAATCCAGCTCCAATCAATCTGTCAATTTCTTCTTTTATTTTAGCTACATAAGTGTCATTATAGGTGTAGGGCTTTTGTTTGGTTGGCTTGGCATCAGCAGTCATGGGGATCATATGAGAGCATATTCTCGGATCTACCCCCTTCAAGTCTCTATAGTTCCACACAAACACATCCCTATATTCCCTTAATAGAGCTACGAGCTCCATTTCTTCTCTTGCACTTAGGTCATCTCCTATATACGTGCATCTCTCTTCGTTCTCTTCAATGGTCACTACAATCTTCTTGGCCTTTTCTTTATTATCATATGATTCTCCTATGATGGCCTCTCTCTTAGGCATTCATACCAAAATTTTTCGGTCTTCAACTTCATATTTCTTGAAATTTTCTGGTACTTCGAACAATGACTCCTCCTCTTCTTGTTTCACTGCTTTTCTTTTCTTTTTCTTTTGACTACTCTCACTTCCATCCTTTGAATTTACCGTTTTAATGCTTGTGAGATGTTCTTCTTCTTTCTGGTTAAACACTCCTACATCTTCTAAATAGTGCTTTTCTGAGGTAAAGCAACTATCCATCACAATGGACTCTAGATCGTGGTCCTCCCCCTCCTCTTCTATGACATCACTAGGGTCACATTCTTCTAGCAAGGGCTGACACATGAATACTGAAATACCATAACCCTCCTCATCACAATGAGGTGTCCACTGTTCTTCATTAACAGCAATGTCCATGGTGGCCAAGATTTCTGCCCAACCATGAGGCTCAAATTCCTCATATGGAAAGATCATTGGTGTATAGGCTCGGTCTTTAATTGTTCTATCTCCTGGGGGAGTTCCTTCTTTTCTTGCTTTTAGGCGCTTTTCCTCTTCCTCAACCTTGCACATCCACAAGTGAGTATCTTCATGCAGCCATGATGGATCAGGTGAACTTCTTGAATGCACAGAGATAGAATCTTCTTTCGCCTTGTGGATAGGATTCCACTATAGGGGTGGTACATCTCTGAAGGTGTAATCCTTCAAATTGACCTTGGTGGTGATCCCTAAGTGCTATAAGTACAAGGAGTTGGTACCCTAATCTTGTACAATTTGTAGTTGTCGTAGGAAGGGTCTTCCTAGGATCATCTCATAGACATTATTTTTCTCAAAGTCACATATAGCAAAGGTGTGCTCAAACTCTACACCACAAGTGGTTAGAGTTATCCCTTCTAGCAGTCCTAGAGGTCTTTCAAAATGATCGTCGTCCATTTGAAGCTTCATTCTATTTGGTCTTAATGTGGGTTTGCCCCATTGCTTCCACAAGGAGGTGGTTGCAATAGCAACACCAGCACCTGAATCTATGATTGCTTTGGGTGTGTAACCTTGGTAGGTGATTGGAAGATAAGTATTACCTTCTTCACCCTCACACATGTCCCCTATTTTGTCTAGAGGTATCTCTGGTACTTTCAGCTTAGAGACTCCTTTTGCATTGTGGAATCAAGTTCTGGGACTTGATCCTTCACATGGTTCCATAGCTTGGGTTTTGCTTTGAGCAGCTCTTCTACAATGAGATGACACTGAACCTTAGTGTTCTTCACGACATCAGTGTTCCTTGGAACCACTGAGTCTTCATTTCCTACCAATATTGTGGGAGCTCTAATTTGAAGAGATTCAGATTCCCTTTGGCCTATGAATTGTGGCAACTCTTGTAAAGAATTAGATTCAAAATCTAATCTACCATCTTCTTGTTGCTCTGCTTGGTCTCCATAGATAGACGGAATGTCTTGGGGAAATTGATCATGAAGATCAGCAATCTCAGGAATAGGAGGGGGGTTACCCTTCTCCTTGGCCCATTTCTCTTCTTGTATTTCCCGCAAGAACTCTTGAGAGTATGTTTGAATTGAAAGAGGTCTTCCAACATTCGTGGAATTAGGAACATAAGCTTTTATTGGTGGAGAGCTTTCTCTCTCAACAACTGGTTGAGCTTGTGGAGCTAAAGAAGCCTTCGGTTTGTTTACCAACTCCTCTAATCTTTCTAGTAAGCTCTAAAAATGAAAATCCGGTTTGATAGAGTTTGTTTGATTGAACTTTTGGTTAGTCTTGAGCATAGCTTGAGCTAATTCTACCATTTTCATGCACATTTTCGTCCGTTCAATCTCTAAATCTGCTCTAGGCTAACTCTTGTCTAGGTTTGCAGTTGTTGGCTCTCCTTGAAGTTGAGCCTCGTAGGCCTTGAACATCATGTCCAAGCCTTCTGGGGTTGGATCTACAAGAACAGACCCTGATTGTGCTCTATTTACAATGGGTAGCGGAGTGGGATGAGGTGGAGTAGATGGAGTTTCGCCATGCGAGGGATTTTGAGATGCAATGTCTTCTATCTTTGTTTTCGCTTCTTTCAGGCTTTCTTCTAGTTTCGATAATTTCTTATTCCACTTGCTATTGGCCTTCTCTCTAGTATCCTTCCATGTTCTTGTTTTCCTCTTACTAGGCTCTCCTGATTCGCTCGACTCTGATTGCTCTTCTAGTTTATCTTTTTTTAATGCTTGTGCTCTAGTGACAACTTGTATAGGAGCCGCATTACTGCTACTAGCACTTGAATCCACCACTAAGCCTACCACATTTATGGGTGTGACTTTGGGTGCACTAGAGGGGTTTCTTGGACAATCTCTAGGGAGATGTTCTTTACCACACTCAGGACAAAAGGCTTGTATTGTGATGTTCTGTCCTTGTCCTAGAGTTGGTGAGTGGGGACATTCACGAATGAAATGGTCGCCCTGACAACTAAAACATGATCCTCTAGGGGCTTGTGGTCTCATTTGTCTCAATTGGGTCCTAGGGTTAGGATTTGTGTACAAGACATTGGAGTATTCTGGCTCCCAATTTGTTTCCATAGGTGGTGCCTCATATTGATATGGATAATTCTCGCTATGCTCAGGTGACTCTGTGTAATAAGCATGTGGACTACCTTCATGGGAGTAGCCTGAGCTATGAGCATGAGAGTCATTATCTGGTATCAATGGGGTTAGTGGCACCAATGCTCTATTAGGATTTTCCTCTCCCACAGCATACTTGACTAGAATCACATTGGCAGGAGCTGGTGGTTGGTTTCCCAGGACTGGTTGTGGCCTATCTTGTGCCTGATATTGTTGTTGTGGTCGATAATATGGCTGTTGGTATTGGTTCTGATACCTACCTTGTTGGTAAGGTTGCTGATAAGTTTGTCTAACAGCCTGCCTATTGTAGGGACAATCTTGAGCCATGTGGTTTGTGTATTTTCTCTCAATAGTGCAATATGGAGCATTCCTTCCTCTAATGTTTTGGTTTTGCATTGGGCATACGTTAGCCATGTGATCCCCTCTGCAGGTATAACATCGGTTCAATGAGGTGACTCTCTATGTTTTTCTATTTTGGACTCCTAGCTTCTTGGCAACTTGCTCAGCTATCTCATCTATTTTCGTGGAGATTCTCGAAGTATGACTAGTAGAACTATCAGAATCCTTATAGAGTTTGGACAATCCTAACTCCTCACCCAAATTATCTTCTATGTCAATGCACATCCGCACACACTCTTCTATGGATCTAGGCTCTTTCAAGTACACATATGATCTTAACTTTGTGCTCAGTAAGCCATCTAGGAACAAGGCCACTTGTTTGGCTGGTGTGGGTAACTCTGGAGCAGGGCATCTTTCTAGGTACTGTTTGAACCTTCTACCTGCTAGCCGCACTGTTTCTTGGGGTGTCTGCTTGAAGTTGTGGATCAAAGATGATGTGTTATGCCTGGTACCACTCTTGGAAAATTTTACAATGAATTCGCCTAGCAGTTGACCTATATCGTGATAGTTGTGACTACTCAATGGTTGAAACCAAGCTAAGGCAGTGCCCTTAAGAGTCAAACCAAATGCCTCGTACTGGGTGAACAAATCCTCAACCTGTTCAGCTCTTAACACTTGTTTGAACTCGGCCACATGATCATAAGGATCTCCTATCCCGTCAAAATAATTCTTCATTTCCTTGATCACTTGAGTGGTTCTAAGGGTTCTTGGGTGCTCTTGGGGTCCAGGCAATGGAAAGTCCTATTCATCTCTTTGTTGCCTATGTGCTTGATGTCTCTGTTGCAGAGTAAAGGAGCATAAGAGGAGAGCCCCAAAATTTTCAAAATGATGGGCATATATATATATATAATTTTTTTTTCTTCTTTTCTTCGAGGTCTTCAAGAATTCCCTCAAGCCATGTAAATGCACTAGAGGAGTCCTCTAGTTGCATAATCCCAATTTGTTGTAAAATATCCCTTGTAAATTAGTAGGAAATTCACTTTTCTAGTAATAAAGTGCCGGTCTCTTGTGTGAAAGGACCAAACTTAGGGCACATGTATATAAGTCACTTGGTGACTCTTTGTAGAGACTTTTTGCCATTGTGAAGAAGGAGCACTCCTGAAATTTCGAATTTGCCTCTTCCTTGCAGATTTTGATCCTCTTTTTGGTCTTGTATGTGTGTGTATTGCTTGAAATGTGTGTGTAGGACTGTTGTCTACCCTTTCCCATTGATTTTGAGCTACTGTAGTGTGTGTGCGAACTAGTAGGAGTTGTGGCGTGTGTGTGGGCACTTCCCGCCATTCACCATTTTGGCCATAACTTGAAGCAGAGTTATCAGAATCGAGTGAAACCACTTTCAATAGATGCGTCTCGTCGAGAGCTTCAAAACGAGTACCCTATTGTTTATATTCAAAGTTCAAAGCTGGGAGAAATCCTTGATTTATTTAAAACTGCTGTAAGAGGTATCGTGGCAGACACTTTCAGCATTTCAGTGAGTGTGAGAGGTGGATTAGTCTTTTCTCATGCATGCAAGCTTTGCCACTTCATTTTCCATCACATGTGCACATGTCTATATACACTTGGTTAGGTCGTTCTATCGGATTGACATTTAAATGTGTGTTAATTTCCCACTATACGCACTTGTGTGGCAATTGAGGTACAGTCTCATTGGCACAAGTCCTTGAGTCATCTTGACTTAGGTACACACGTTTTTGGTGCGTTGCCGGGGAACACTCAGCCAAGGTGCCTTTGTGATGGTTATAGATCGAGTGTGATAGAATCGTACTTGTAGAGGTGAAATTGTCCTATGGCAAGTAGTCAATCACTTCAGCACTTGTTGCTTCACATCCCCGAGGTGTGTGTGATAAGTTTTAGGTTTAGGGTTAGGAGAAAGGGAGAGAAGGAGGAGTTAGGGTTAGGTTAGACGGAGAGGAGTGAAGAGAGGTGAAGTAGGAGTAGGATAAGACCACCAAAAATGTCCAAAAAAATCACCTAAAATTAGCTAGGATCAAGTTCTATCAAAAAAAGTATAAAATCCAAAAAAAAATGACTCATTTGACACTTCACTGTATTTTGGTATCGTGAGCGAGCAGCGATCAGTATCGTGGATTTGGTATCGGGTGCTTCAGGCCTTCAAAGCTAGAGATTGAGCTCAAGGTGCAAGCAAGAGTATCTAGAGGTGAGGTTCTACCAAGATTATCTGTTAAAACATCATAAACATGCATACACAAGTGATTGAAAGCATGCACAGTATAGTGAGGGGGGAAAACTAGTGTCATTACAGTTTCTTTGTGTGGTACAGTGACCTAGGAGTGAAGAGGAGAGTAAGGAGGGCAAGGGGGTGCAAAAAGTTGTGAAATTTCATGATTCTTGGCTTGAGTATCGCGATCGGTTGAGGTTTGGTATCGCGATACCAAAACTCCCTTGTATCGCGATACTCGTCGTAGTATCGTATCGCCTGGTACCAGTGCTGGTATCGCGATACCATTTTGGTATTGTGTCGCCGGATTGGTATCGCGATCACACTTTACTGTTGTGGTATCGTATCGTTACCTACAAAGGTATCGTATCGCCTTACTTGGCAACTAGTATCGCGACACCATTTCGGTATCGTATCGTCCGCTCACCTGGTCAGTATCGCGATACCGTCACAAGTATCATATCGTCTGGGTTCTGAGGTATCGTATCGTGAGAACCGGGATATCGTATCGTCTTGTGTCTTCGTATCCTATCGTTGACCCCTACAAGTATCGTATCACCGTATTTCCTAGTGAAGTATCGTGATACCATACCGAGTATCGTATCGTGCAAGCGGGTGGTATTGTATCGGGAAGGTTACTGATATCGTATCGTACGGTCGTCCAATATCGTATCGTCTGTTGTAGATAGTATCGTATCGGCGAGGATTCATGTATCGTATCGTAGCCCAATGCCATATCGTATCGCCGGCTACCCATAGTATCGTATCGCCTAGAATTCTGGTATCGTATCGTCTCCTTACCTGGAATTGTATCGCGATACCATTTTTTGGTGTCGTATCGTGGCAGTCATTTGGTATCGTATTGCCTGCTGCAGACAGTATCGTATCGTGTTAACATCAGGTATCGTATCGTGGCCGAGGCAGTATCGCCTGGAAGTGATATTGTCTAGATTTGCAGTGACTAACATTCTGTCAGACAATTAGAGGCATTAGGAGAGCCACTCAAGGAGAATCTCTGAGACATATAGAGAGACTTAGGAGGGTGAATGAACTTGAGGTCAGGAAGAGTACTAAGTAGCCAAAGAAGCGTCATATCTTCTGTGGGAAGCGCTGCCCAGGTTAGTCTTCACTCCATCTACTCAGAGACTTTTAGTGATTCAGAGGAGGAAACACCCATGGCTTTGAAAGACATGCAGGGTCCAACACTGAATAGGAATTTCATGTCTACTGTTGAAGGAGATTACCGTACCTCCTTACAGTATGTGTCCACCAATGCCCAAGAGATCCCAATCTACATGGATGGCTTAAACAGATCTATGGCTAGGATGGTAACTTCCCTGAATGCCACAATTGTACCCCGACCTGCTGTCAAGTACGAGGGAGGTGCGTATGTAGACAAAATTGGTCATATCTACATTGTGACTGAATTTCCTGAGAGGATCAACGAAAGGGGAGAGTTTGCGGACCCAAACCACTCCGAAAGAACACACCCTGAAGAGTTTGTGACTACCCCTAGGGGCAGGTCTCAAGTATCACGGGTCTTGAGAGGAGATTTGATACCTCAAGACGACTACTTGTTGGAGGTCTATATGATCCATGGATCAGACTTGTTGCTTCAAACAGACTTACCAGCTCCCGGGAGAGAAGAAAGCCCCATGAAATTCTATGAGCTAAAAAACCCAGATGATGAAACTAGACTCACATACTTGGATAAGGATCAAAGGAGATATTGGCCCGTGAGTGCCTTAGACAGGGCTCGGCTGAGATATATGGGTGCGCCTATATTTCCTCAAAGAGATCAGGCAACGACCTCACAAAAAATCCTTTTGGGAATCAACAAGAGACGGAACATACTACATCAGGGCAGACCAGCCAACGAAGTATGCCCAACCATACTCATGTACAGTTTACAACTCCAGGAGTGCAAACACACCATCAGACCCACGCAGGGATAGGTAACCAGTACCGACCACCAGTCAGACCACGACCACCGGTAGGAGGACAGCCTGGAATACCTCCATTACGACCAGTTGCCCCAGTCTTCCCTGCAATGCCCAGACCGCCTGAACCAATGAGAAGATTGAGACCCATCCAAGTGGCTAAATGTGTGAGAAACCATTATGATGGATTGGGGGAATCCTATGATCATATCGCTGAATTCAAACAAGTTCTAAGAGCGGAGCAAGTAGATGAATTCTTTGTGTAGTATGAGTCTTTTGGACTCACCCTCACAGGGACAGCTCTAACTTGGTTCCAACCCTTAGACCCAAATCAATTTGGAAATATGGAACAGTTCTTTCAAGAATTCATTGGGGAATTCACAAAGAGAGGGATCAAACACAATTCTGCTTCTTTAATCCATAGCTTTAAACAAAACCCTAATGAAACTGTGAAGACTGCTGCCTGAAGGTTCAATCAATATGTGGATAGATGTCCAACGGCTGAGAGACCCACTCAACAAAAAATGATTTCATTATTTTTAGATGGGCTCACTAACGGAACCCTAAGAACACTAGTGTATGTGAAGAGGCTACAAACATTGAGCAAGTGCCTTAAAGAGTGCATTGATTTGGAAGATAACCTAGCCAAGGACCTTAAAAGTACTTCTGACCTCACTAAATCAGAAGATTCAAGGAGTACTGTCACATCCAACTCCAGTAATATGGAAGAATTAGCAGAATTATTAGCAAAGAAACTAGGAGTCCAGGGGCAAAGAGCTTACCAAAACCCAGCTCAAAGAGTGCCTATGCTACGGAGATGCAACTTATGTGGAGGAGACCATCCCACACACTTATGTGTGAGAGGAGGGGCTGGTGCACAACCTATGTATCCATACAATAGGCAGCAACAACAAGGGACTTCTTTGTACTGCCACATAGAGCAAAGATACACCAACCACACTACAGAGAATTGCCCCTTCAATAGGCAAGCACGCCCTTTTCAACCACCGCAATATCGACCATATGGATACCCGCCTAGAGAGCTAGGCAGAGAGATACCAAGATACAACCCTTATTCGACACAGGCAGGAGCACCAAGGCCGTATGAGCAGGCACCATACCCACCACCACAACCAGTACTAGGACCTTAACTGTCAAAACCTCAACAAGTAGTATCGGTGAAGTATGCTCAACCAGAAGAAAACTTGGAGAGAGCCATAGTACCAGCATCGACAATGACCAATGTAGAATCAACAAACCCTGGATATGAACCTCCACCAGGAGAGTACTACCCATACGAAGCCAACATGTTAGAATACGAACCTGCATATGATGTTGCTTACTATGGATATGAGGGCTATGATCAGACTTATGGAGCAGAGACGACCACCTTAATGTATACGGCTCCTAAAGAACAACCAACTGTGAGACCACCTATTAGACCACCCATACAGAGAGGACCATGCTATAGATGCGGAGGAGACCATTTCATTAGAGAATGCCCTCGACCATACAATCCTCCACCACCTAGGATTTGGGAAGGATATTGTAGTGATTGCGAGAAGGAACATCTTTTCATAGACTGTCCTAAGAATCCGACAAAAACTCTAGATTCTACACCAATCAACGTGATTGAGGTCATAGAAGGGTCTGGAAGTGATAAGGAGTACACTGTACCACTAAAGGCTATTACTAGAGCCCAAGCGAAGCAACAAAAAGAGAAAACAACCAGAAGAGAAACAAGAGAGCAATAAAACTGTAGGATCTAAAATTCAGGTAGTCGAGGATTTTGAGAACCCACGTGAGAACTCCCAAAACACAAGAGTAAAAAAATGGAAGGAAAGACAAGAAAAACTCAAAGATAAATGGGTGAGAAATAAGAGTCAAGACAATAAGAAACAAACTAGGGACTTAAAGGAGCATAAAGAACAAAAAACTCATAAGGAGATCCCCGAGCCACCACGGCTTAGATCAAAGAAGGAGAAGCTAGGATCCATTCTAGCTGACCCAAAGCCAGACGACTTGGACATGTGGTTGAAAGCTTACCAAGCTAGAATCAAAATGGGCCCAAATATAGGGCAACATGAAAAACTCTACCCTCAAGGGGAATTAGAAAAAGAAAGATTGGCAATATGCAGGAAACTTATCGAGGTAGCACAAGCAACCCTAGAAAAGACTATCCCAATTTTACCATAGACAAGGATTGCACATGGTCTATATGAAGAATGTATCCAATCCAAGGATAAGGAACCTAGAAAGGAAGATGACCAAGGCGAACGAATAAAAGCACAAGATGAACCAGTGTCAATGATACCAGACCTCGAGGCAGATTGGCCAAAGGACTTATAGAATAGAATTCGAGAAGAGCAATGGAAGAAGAATGGAGTCAGTCCACCTCCTTTTGATGAAATAGATGTGGAAGATTGTCAACCCCATCCCAACCTGGAGGAAGCATATGAGGAAGTATCAAGACTCAATAGAGGTAGAGAGGAAACCCTGAGCATTTCAACATTGCCTAATTACATGGGAGAATACGAAAGGGAGTCTATAATAATACGAGCCCCCACAGTACATGGGAAGGGAAAAGTAAACTCAGAAGAGAGTTCACACAATCTAACAGAACTAAAGAAAACAAAGGTGCAATGCAAATTGACGGTGGAAGAGTTGCTTCAACTTAAACCACAATTATGGAGGCAGTTAGCAAACAAATTAGAACCACCATCAGAGAAAGGAGAAACAAAAGGAAATGAAAAGGAAAGGAAATCAACGATACAAATTACAGTTGATAAAGTGGGAGAGTTTAGTGAAGGAGACGAAGGTAATACGTGTCTACCCGTCACCCACAATGGGTACATGACCAAGGCTATTCTAGATACGGGAGCCGGTGTAGGAATTGCCACCAAGGAGATATGGGAAAAGTGGGGAAAACCTGCCTTGCGACCCACACGCATGAAACTCCAATTAGCAGACGATCATGTGGAAAGACCCTTAGGAATATTGGAAAGAATCAAATTAACCACCTGTGGAGTAGAATTTGAACATACATTAGCCATTTGTAAGTTCGAGAAAGCGAACAACTATGAAATGATATTAGGGCAACCCTTCATGAGATAAATGCGGGTAGTAAAAGATTGGGGAAGAGATTCATTATACTTGCAACATCAAGGAAACACCACCAAGATAAATTTGCACACATTTGCCTATCGAGATGTCCCTCCACTACAATGGAATCCAGTACACAAGGAAGAAGAGGACCTATCCATTCACAGTGCTGGATCAAGTGACCAATCGTGGATACATGAAGATGCCCAGTTATGGATGTGTAAAGAAGCAAAGAAAGAGGAAAGTAAAAAACAACTGTGGCCGATAGGACACCCTAACTATCAATCAATAGAAGACCCAAATTACATGCCTCAAATCTTTCCTGATGAGGTTTTCGAGCCACAGGGATGGATGGAAATTTTGGCAACCTTAGATGTGTGCGTAAACGAAGAAGTTTTGACAATGAACGAATGCATAGATGAGGAAGGCTATGATGTAAATCTCTATATGGTTGTTCTTCAAGAAGTAGAAGAAGGGGAAACCTTGGAAAAAGAATGGGAAGAGGAATATGAAAGCATGGAAATGGAACCAGAATTTGACTCCGAAGAAAGTTATTTAAATACTATTCAGAACAAGAAGGAACAGGAACCAACAAAAATCTTAGCAATTGAAGCTTCTCCGGCAATACACAAGCAGAGGGAAGACTTGAGTAAGATAGAGCTGAACCCAGATCTTTTTGAAGTTCCTGAACATTTTAAAAAATACGAAGTAGAGGAGAGAAAAGTAGCCATTCAAATGCCTAGACGAGAGGCACGAGACGGAGAAGCATACGACAACAAAGAACAAACCAAAAAAATCGTGGTAACAGTAGAAGACGAAGAAGAGCGGTGCACATATATTGGAAAAGATGTATCTGAAGAGGAGGAAGAGGAACTCATACACCTTATCCGAGAGTACGGAGACGTATTCGCATGGACCTACAAGGATCTCAAAGGTGTAGAACCCACTATTTGTTCCCATCGAATACCAATGACGGCCGACGCAAAACCATCCAAACAACGCCCTTATACATATAATGAGGTTTATGCAGCAAAAATTAAGGAAGAAATAGACAAATTACTAGCGGCAGGATTCATATATGAGATAGAACATATCGAGTGGGTATCGCCATTAGTAGTTGTGCCTAAGAAAAACGGAAAGTTGAGAGTGTGCATAAATTTGAAGAAGGTGAATGTGGCCACCATACGTGACAGCTACCCATTACCCATCACGGACCATCTGTTGGAGAGGGTAGCCGGAAAAGAGGTCTATAGTTTCCTAGATGGATTCTCCGAATACAATCAAGTAGCTATCGCGACTGAGGATCAACATAAGACCACATTCGCAACCGAATGGGGTGTGTATGCTTTCAGAGTGATGCCTTTTGGACTCACTAATGCACCTGCTACTTTCCAACGATTGATGTGTCATGTTTTCAAGGAATTTTTGAAAAAAAGCATGGAAGTATATGTAGATGACCTCTGCACATACTCCAATCAAAGAAACGATCACATCCCCGAGCTGAGAAAGATATTCAACAAATGTAGACAGTATAGAGTCTGTTTAAACCCAAAAAAATGTGTCTTCATGGTAAGACAAGGGAAAATCCTAGGACACATAGTCTCAAGGAATGGAATATCTACGGATGAGGACAAGATTAGAGTCATCTTAGACCTACCAAGACCTAAAAATGTGAAGGAAGTGCAGGCCTTTATGGGACATTGTGGATATTACCGTAGGTTTATTCACATGTATGCCATAATAGCAAAACCCTTGTATGGTCTCTTGACTCAGTTTACTTGGACAAAAGAGTGCGAGAAGGCATTCAACGAGCTGAAAAAGAGGCTTAGTACAGCCCCAATTCTGAAATCACCAAACTGGAGCAAGCCTTTTCATATTCATGTTGATGCCTCTAACTATGCCATTAGATGTATCCTAGCCCAACCAGCTGATGAAGGTAAGCTTGATCATCCAATTTCCTATGCGAGTAGACAACTGAATCAAGCGGAAAGGAATTATACCACTACTGAACGAGAAGGCTTAGGAATGGTATACGTAGTGAAGAAATTCAGACACTACCTCTTAGCCAACAAGTTCAAGTTTTTCATAGACCATCAGGCTTTACTGTACTTAGTCAATAAGCCTTGTAACACGGGAAGATTGGTACGTTGGTTCTTACTACTGATGGAGTTCGACTTTGAAGTGGTTGTGAAGAAAGGAAACACTCACGTAAGAGCAGACCACCTTTCTAGGTTAACACATGGGGAGCCACCAAGTGGAGTGCCCGATGATCTGCCAGATGCTTATTTGTTTAATCTAGAAGTTTGCCCAAAGTGGGCAGAGAAATTGATCCCTATACTCACCCATGGGCCTCAACACTCTATCAGTAAGACTAGCAAAAAGGAAATTCTTCAATCAAGGAATCTACACATTGTTGCTGGAAGCGTGTATTATAAGGAACCCAATGGAGTACTACTAAGATGTGTCAAGGAGGATGAACAAAAACAACTAATCGAGCAAGCACATGTGAACAAATGGAGAATGTTGGAGAAACAATCACTAATTAGACATATATTTGAAGGTCAAATCTTAGGAAGAAAACCCCATGCCTATGTGAAGGGACAAATTCACAAGTGTATCATATTTGTAAAGTTAGTTCACTTTAGTTCTAGAAGTTTTTTAAAATCACGAGAATGAGAAAGTCTATATAAGTTAGTTAGTATTAACTGACGCGGAGAGAAGAAGTAGGAGGAAGACAATGAGAAAGTGAGAAGAACTCATTTTTGTATGACTGAGTATAGTCGGGCTTCTCTGAGTGAGAAAGCATCTGTAAAACTTCTGAGTTCTCATAGCTATGAGAAAGAACTGAGTAAAGTTCTGTGTATGAGTCTCTCTCCATCATCTCCATAATTACCTACTGTGTGATGAGTTAAAAAGATCAAGTTTTCCAAGCAACTCGATGCCTGGCATCGAATCTCTGTTGATAAGTCATATTTTCATTTATTCTTTTTCATTCAGTACTGAAGTTCTTGAAAAGGTGATGTTGTTGGAGCAACTCGATGCCTGGCATCGAATTCCAGTTGATAAGTCATATTGTAAGTGTGCATGAGATCACCTATATTTTTGGTGTCCAGAAGATCAAGACTTTATGCGGGAAGTCGATGCCCGGCATCGAATCCCTGCTGAAAAGTGGCCAAATACATCCCAAGTCGATGCCCGGCATCGAATTCTCGTTGCAAGTCGATGCTAGGCATCGAATTCTAATTTTAAACAGGCGCTCTTACTATAACAGGAAAGATTTCCAATTTTGGAAGGTCATACAGGGTCATCTTGTGAGAGCCATAACTTGAGTTCTAGAGATCCGTTTGATGCATATGATAGCTTGTTGGAAAGCTCTACTCTTCTAGTTTCAGCCTATAAAGTTTAATGGAGAAATAATACTTGAGCTAGGAGAAATTAGCAAAATACTGAAGGTATGTCATTTCAGTGACTAGGAATCTCTGTAGAAGCAAAGTTCTCACTTTAGGCTATCATTTCTCAAAGTTTGGAGTGGCAATGAGTTAATGGTGACCATAGAGGTGTTCTAGTGTCACATTAATTCATTTCTTGTGGTGTTTTATACATCAACAAGTGGTATCAGAGCAGAAAGATTCTCGAGAGCAGAAGACGACAAAGGTACGAGAAGTTTTGTAAAGTTTTCCATTAAAGTTTGAAAGGTGAAGCATTTGAGGACACAAGGAATCAAAAGGTTACTTCAAAAGTATCCTCATACACAAAGAACTTCAAAAGGTATTATCCTTTATCCTTTAAGCTCACAGGTTGCAGCAGAAGGAAAGAACTATGGCAGATCATATCTCCATTGACAAACTGGACAGAGATAATTACCCCGCATGGGTAATGAGAATGGAAGCCTTACTTATGAGTAAGGATCTCATGATATATGTTACAGGTGAAGAAGAGAAGCCAGTATTCGAAGATGAAAGCCGACCAAAGAAAGAAGAACTAGATGCTTTAAAGCATTGGCAGAAGAAGGATGCAAGTGCAAAAGCCTACATCTACAATACAATCTCTGATCATTTGCTACCACACATCAGAGGATTGGAATCATCTGAAGATATATGGAATGCATTGGAATATCATTTCCAAAGCACTACTAAAGCACGGAAAGCAAGTCTATGGTCAGAGTTTACAACATTCAAGAAGAAGCCAAGTCAAAGTATTAGTGATTATGTCACTAAGATGAAGGATCTAGCAGATAGTCTTGGATCCATAGATGAAGATGTTGAAGATCGCAGATTGATTGCTCAACTACTTGCAGGTTTGAGAGGGGATGAAAGGTGGAAACCTTTTGTCTTATCAACAGAACTTTCGTTAAATCATTATGTTCCAGATTTGAACCAGTTGCTTGGTTTGATGCTCACATATGAGCAAGATTTGAAGGGAGATGGAGATAAAGGACAAAGTTCTGCAATGTACGTGAAGAACAAGAAGAAAGGAGATAAAGGTAAAGCAAAGGATGAAGAGGAGTCTAGTTCTCAAGCTTATTATGCAAGAGGTAAAGGCACTGGCAGAGGAAGACAAAGAGGTTTTGGAAGATGAAGAGGTAATCAAAATAACAACAAGAAGGCTTGCTGGATCTGTGGATTGAGTAATCATTTGGCTCATGACTGTTGGCACAACCAACAAGGATCAAACCAGAATCAAAACAACAATAGCAGAGGCCGAGGTGGAAGATATCAAAGTAATTTCCAAAGAGGTAGACAAAGTCAAAGAGGAGGCTATGGTAGAGGTGGAGGAAGAAGTTGGGGACAGAATCAATCCTACAACACCACCTACTACAACTATGCAAATGACACACAAAATGAAAGTCATACATCATTGATGATGAACTCAATCAACACATCAGATAAAGAAGATCTAAAGGTATTTTACATTGACTCTGGATGTTCTAATCATTTGTCAGGAAACATAGAATTGATGTCAGAATTGGAAAAAGGCATTTCTAGTCACACAGTTCAAACTGGTGATAATACAAGACATAGTGTACATTCAATTGGAAAAGTGAAATGCAAGAGTGGAGCAGATTTGCTAACCAATGTTTTGTATGTTCCTACAATACCTAAAAACTTGATTAGTGTGGGACAGATAGTTGAAAAAGGTTTTCAAGTCAGGTTTACAAATGAAGGAGTATTTGTGGAAGATCCAGAGAATGGATATAATCAGATTGTCTCTGGTAAGAAAGAAGGTAGACTCTTTACTTTAAGAGTGCAAGGGAACATTGGTCAAGCTTTGCTCACACATGGTGAAGCAGTGATTACAGAACTTGATCTCTGGCATAAGAGATTAGGTCATTTCAATGAAAGAGGAATTAAAGCTATGGTTGCTAATCAGTCTGTACTAGGATTACCAAATGTGCAAAGTCAACATATGGTTTATAAATGTGAAGCATGTCAAATGGGTAAAGCACACAAGTTACCATTTCAAAAGAAAGGTTTCAAACATGATGGAGTACTTGAGCTCATTCATACAGATGTATGGGGACCAACAAAAGAAGGATCTATCAGTGGCTCAAGGTATTATGTTCTTTTCATTGATGATGCTACAAGATGGATAACATTATATGTTTTGAAGGAAAGATCAGAAGTGTTTGGAGCTTTCAAGAATTTTCATGCATATGCAGAGAGAGTCACAGGTCAAAAGCTTAAAAGACTGAGGTCTAATGGAGGGGGAGAATATTTCTCCCAAGAGTTCAATGATTATCTTTGGAATGCAGGTATTAAGAGAGAAATAACCTGCAGGTATACACCACAACAAAATGGTGTAGCAGAAAGAAGGAACAGGACTTTGGTTGAGTTTGCTAGAGCTATGCTAAAGGAGAAGAACTGTCCAAATTATCTTTGGGCTGAGGCTGTGAATACAGCCACATATCTTGTGAATAGATTACCATGTGCAGCTCTGAATGGAATGACTCCATATGAAGCTTGGTGGGGTAAGAAACCAACACTAGATCATTGTAGAGTGTTTGGATCAATTGCATATGCTTATGTGCCATCACAACTTAGGCATAAACTTGAACCAAAGGCAGAAAAATATGTGTTCATTGGTTATGATGAAAAGCAGATGGGTTACAGGTTGTGGAATCCTTTAACAAAACAATTTATTGTTTCTAGAGATGTTACATTTGATGAACAGAAAAGTTGGTATGCAGATCAAAGTCATACAGCTGAAGAATTTGAAGAAGAGGTAAGAAGATGTGAGAAAGGAAAATCAATTGTGCAGGTAAATAGAGATGAAGACTATATGCAAGCAAGTACATCCAGAAGTGGATTAACAAGAAGGAATGAAGAAGCTCCTATATTTGATGAAGAGGTGTATCCAGAAACTTATGAAGAATGTGAACCAAGAAGGTCAAGCAGGACTAGAAGACAACCAGAAAGGTATTCTTATGATACTTCTTACATAACTCAGAAGAACTATGCATATATGGTCAAAGATGATGAAGAACCCCAGAACTATGATGAAGCTAAAGATAAGAAGCAATGGGAAGAAGCAATGAAGGAAGAGTTCAATGCACTGGAGGAGAACAAGACATGGGAACTTGTTCCTAAACCAAATGGTAAGAAAGTAATTGGAAATAAATGGGTTTATAAAGTGAAGAAGCTTGCAGATGGAAGTATAGCCAGATACAAAGCTAGATTGGTGGTGAAAGGCTATGCCCAGACGTATGGCATAGATTATGATGAGACATTCAGTCCCGTAGCTAAGATGTCAACTATAAGGACAATCATTGCTATTGCAGCTTCAAAAGGATGGACCCTAAGTCAATTGGATATAAAGAATGCATTCTTGAATGGATACATATCAGATGAGGTATACATGGAATAACCTCAAGGGTTTATAGATTCCAGGTACCCAAATTTTGTTTGCAGGTTGAGAAGAGCATTGTATGGATTGAAGCAAGCTCCAAGAGCTTGGAACTATAGACTGGTGAAGTATCTCAATGATCTTGGATATCAAAGTTCAAAAGCAGACCCAAGTCTACTTATCAGAAGAACAGAGGAAGGTACAATCTACATTTGTATTTATGTAGATGACATTATAATCACAGGTACTTCAGATGAAGGAATCAAGGAGGTAAAGAGATTGCTTGAAAAAGAATTCAAGATCAGTGACCTAGGAAAGTTATCATACTTTCTTGGAATGGAAGTTACCTATACAGATCATGGCATATATGTGTCACAAGAAAGGTATCTTCTGAACTTGTTGAAGAAGTTTGATATGGAAAATTGCAGAGAAGCTTCAACTCCACTTGAAGTTAATCACAAGCTCAGTAAATATGATGGTGCAGACTACAAAGATATGAGGAAGTATCAATCTCTTGTGGGTAGTTTGATTTATGCTACACTAACAAGACCTGATCTTAGTTATGCAGTGGGAGTTTTGTCACAATTCATGCATTGTCCAAAGGATCCACATTGGATTGCAGGTCAAAGAGTTCTCACATATATCAAAGGAACTATAAAGGAAGGATTATATTATCCTTTTACATCAGATTTGAAGTTGAGAGCCTACAGTGACTCAGATTGGGCAGGTAACCAAGATGACAGAAGATCAACTCATGGTTACATGATATACATTGGTGATAAGCTGGTAAGTTGGTGTTCAAAGAAACAACATACAGTAGCATTATCATCAACTGAAGCAAAGTACAAAGGACTTGTGGAAGCAGCTAAGGAAGTCATATGGATGCAGACATTGTTCAAGAGCTTAGGCATTGATCAAGGTACACCTACAATACATGGAGATAATATGAGTTCACTTTATCTTGCAGCAAATCCAGTATTTCATGCAAGGACAAAGCACATAGAGATACAGTATCATTTTCTCAGAGAAAAGGTAATAGAGAAGGAGATTGAAGTGGAGTACATTTCTACTAAAGATCAGTTAGCAGACATAATGACAAAGAGCTTGGATGGTGTGAAGACCAGCAGATTCAAAAGCATGGCAGGAGTAAAAGAAAAGAAGAAGATATGAAGAAACAGGGAATGTCAATTAGTGATTGAGGGGGAGCTGTTGGAGAAACAATCACTAATTAGACATATATTTGAAGGTCAAATCTTAGGAAGAAAACCCCATGCCTATGTGAAGGGACAAATTCACAAGTGTATCATATTTGTAAAGTTAGTTCACTTTAGTTCTAGAAGTTTTTTAAAATCACGAGAATGAGAAAGTCTATATAAGTTAGTTAGTATTAACTGACGCGGAGAGAAGAAGTAGGAGGAAGACAATGAGAAAGTGAGAAGAACTCATTTTTGTATGACTGAGTATAGTCGGGCTTCTCTGAGTGAGAAAGCATCTGTAAAACTTCTGAGTTCTCATAGCTATGAGAAAGAACTGAGTAAAGTTCTGTGTATGAGTCTCTCTCCATCATCTCCATAATTACCTACTGTGTGATGAGTTAAAAAGATCAAGTTTTCCAAGCAACTCGATGCCTGGCATCGAATCTCTGTTGATAAGTCATATTTTCATTTATTCTTTTTCATTCAGTACTGAAGTTCTTGAAAAGGTGATGTTGTTGGAGCAACTCGATGCCTGGCATCGAATTCCAGTTGATAAGTCATATTGTAAGTGTGCATGAGATCACCTATATTTTTGGTGTCCAGAAGATCAAGACTTTATGCGGGAAGTCGATGCCCGGCATCGAATCCCTGCTGAAAAGTGGCCAAATACATCCCAAGTCGATGCCCGGCATCGAATTCTCGTTGCAAGTCGATGCTAGGCATCGAATTCTAATTTTAAACAGGCGCTCTTACTATAACAGGAAAGATTTCCAATTTTGGAAGGTCATACAGGGTCATCTTGTGAGAGCCATAACTTGAGTTCTAGAGATCCGTTTGATGCATATGATAGCTTGTTGGAAAGCTCTACTCTTCTAGTTTCAGCCTATAAAGTTTAATGGAGAAATAATACTTGAGCTAGGAGAAATTAGCAAAATACTGAAGGTATGTCATTTCAGTGACTAGGAATTTCTGTAGAAGCAAAGTTCTCACTTTAGGCTATCATTTCTCAAAGTTTGGAGTGGAAATGAGTTAATGGTGACCATAGAGGTGTTCTAGTGTCACATTAATTCATTTCTTGTGGTGTTTTATACATCAACAGAGAACACACCAAGGGACTCATGGAACCATTAGAGAATTAAAGAGATTAGGAGTGTTCTGGCCTGACATGTCAAAAGACGTCCATGACTATGTAAGTAATTGTGCAGAATGTCAGGAGACGAGCCTAGAAGATCACATGTCCACACCATTTTCCACCATAGCACCCAACTGGAGTAAAACATTAGTGAAATTCTTAAAAACAAAAGAACACGAGGTAGGGGCTAGTTTGGCAAGAAAACGATCCCTAGAAGAAATGAGCAAGGACTATAAACTCATGGGAAAACAATTGTTTAGACGAGGAAAAGATAACCAACTCCGATTATGTGTGCACGAGGGAGAATATCTACCCATATTAGAGATGGCACATGCAGGTGCTGCCGGAGGTCATTTCTCGGCGGAGAGAACGGTCAAAATGATTCTCTTTGCGGGCTTGTGGTGGCCAACTCTACATATGGATGCTGAAACATATGTACGAAGCTGTGAGACCTGTCAGAGAGCTAAATACCCAATTAGGAGAGATGACATGCCATTAAGACCCATGGTCTGTGCGAGAGCATTCACAAAATGGGGTATTGACTTCATAGGACCCATCAACCCACCAGCCAAAGGATCACATGCAGAGTACATCATAGTAGCCACTGATTACTTGACCAAATGGGTAGAAGCTAAAGCCACTAGAAAGAATGATGCTCAAACTACTGCCAAGTTTCTCTTCAAGCATATTTTCACCCGCTTTGGATTACCCATTGAGATTGTGAGTGATCGGGGAACGCACTTCCTCAATGAAGTAATCGAGTCACTAATGAATGAGTTTTTAGTGATTCATAAGAAATCGGCCCCATACCATCCCCAAGCCAATGGACAAGCAGAGAGTTCCAATAAGGTACTGCGTACAGTATTGACAAAGATTGTCAATAATGGAAGGTCAGATTGGGACAACAATTGCATCACGCAATTTGGGCCTTCCGGGTTGCATATAAAACGGCTATTAGAACTACCCCATTCAACTTAGTGTATGGGCAAAATGCAATTTTACCAATTGACTTTTTAGTACCAACGCTGAAAGTGGCCCAACAATATGAGTGGAACGGACATGAACTATCCCAACAACTAGACCAAATCGAGAAATTACATGAGACTAGGTTACAAGCAGTGGTAGGAATTTATGCAGCTAAAAGGAGACAAAAAGCATATTATGATGCACATGTAAAAGACAAAGGACTTAAAGAAGGTGACTTAGTCTTAGTGTACACCTTAAAACAACACGCCAAGAAGTTACAAAAACGCGGATATGGACCTTTGATCATAAATCGAATCTCGACTGGTGGAGTAGTCAATCTAGCCACCCTAGATGGCGACATTCTTCCCAACTACATCAGCGGATGTAGAGTGAAACGATTCATGGAGCCTTTGACTGATCAAATGTTAGAACGATTAGTAGGTGCCCAAAATAGGAAGAGGGAAGAAGAACAAATTAGAGAGGAAGCTCGACACGAAGCACTGGAGCGCATTAGGAAATGAAAAGAATGGATTAGGCAACGAGATGAACGCTATCTCCAAGGAGAAGAGCCTATCCCTATGGCTAATTACCAAGTCAATAATCCTGATACAACGGGTGTGTACAAGACGCAACCTTACCTAAACCTAGGGATTGGTAAGACAGAGTACAAGTTGATAGACGCATTGATAGACTCAGGAGCAGGACTTAGTTGCATACAAAATAGAATCGTAAAAGATCTGCAATTGAATGTAAATCCCACAAAAGCCCGATTGATCGGAATTGGAGGTCAACCCATAGAATGTATTGGAACAACAAATGTATCCCTCCACCTAGGCAATTCCTCCATGGAACAGAGAGTCTTAGTGTGCAATAATGAGGATCTAATAGAAGACTTCATTCTAGGACAAGATTGGATCATTGAAAATGAGGTGTGTATCCATCTAGCTCAAGGCTACATTTCAGCCAAGATAGGGCACAAGAAAATTTTCAGTTTGTTAGGAGAAAAACCTTTACTCCCACCCCACGTCATCGAGAGCTCGGAGATCTGCCAGGAAAAGACACTGGAGAATGATCCCAGTCTTAATATCTCAGAAACAAACCTAGAAGAAACAGAAAGTCCCGACCATCCGAGGTCCATAGAAGAGTTGCACTCACCGCATTCAGTTGAAGAACAGCCAGCCACCAAGGAAACCAACTATCATGGACCTCTTCAACGATCCAAAAGATCGCCACATTGGAAAACAACAAGCAGATACTCATATCAAGGACAACGCAAATACAAGTGGGTACGCAAGGATCAGATGCACAATCAGGCAAAGTCAGCACCCAATCTTAAGAAGGAAGCAAAGATCACAAAGACAACTACACCTAAGTCCTCACCAAAAGGACTATGGCAGATATGGATCCCCAAGCCATTGATTGAAGCTCAAAGATCACGACATCAGATATGGATTCCCAAAAGGGTCACACAAGCAGCTAAACAGGCTATAAGTGCTCAGGAAGACGCAATACATCAGACAAGGCGAATGACAAAACCACATAAGCTTCATCCAAGAAACTGGAAAAGCAATGCCAATATCACTCGGACACTAGAGGAAGCAAAGCGAACGCATGAAGCCGGAAGGATCAAAGAAACAAAACGACCTCTCTTAGTGGTCACGAAATGGATCTGGAAACCCAAGCAACCGCGAGGAGTGGATGATCGAAGAAACAAAGATTCCCATTGCACTCATGAAGTCCCTAATTCACCTCAAGTATGCATAATAGGGCCACGATACGAGGCCAAGCATTCGGCACATGATGTACATTATAAAACTAGTGGTGCACATTCTCCAAGAGAGATTAGATCTTAGCTTCACTCTGATAGGAATGGACATACTATGTACATAGATAAATGCTTCGGCTATACTAACGATTGTCTTCTTTCAGGAAAAGTTATAAAAAGATGTGGTAAGAGATCTCACCTATGGAATTATGGGAAACGGAGTGAAGAACGACAATAATAACAACAATGCACTGGATGGTTGCATAACTTCCTTTCACGCTAATGCACTTTTCATTACAAGTGCAGATGGCTTCTGAAGACTCGGAGGCTACAATCCAGGAGGAGGTGCAGGAATTCCCTCCCCAAAGTCTCACAAAAGCCAAGGGGCATTGGTTTAAAGATGAGCAACCAGTAGGCGAGTATCTCTTCTTGGCAAACATAAAGATCATGGACACAGAGCATCATTTTCCGATTATGTCCCAGGACTTCAGAGTATTACATGAACTACCCTCCACAATCGACATAATGAAGAAAGCAGGGATTCATAAGTACTTTGAATTGCCGATATATAAGCCTGACTTCCAAAGATGCACACAGGTCATGAATACCTTACAGCCAGCGCTTCACGATCCATTGGTCCCAGAAGCCAGAGTTATGGATAAAGGAGGAGAGTGGGTTGTCATTCAATTTACCCATGACTTAATCAAGGAAGCATTCGGGTGGGAAAAGGACGGTGTCACGATGATAAAAGAAGAGAGTCGTGGATCAAAGACACGAACTTTTGTCGACATTAACAGAGTAGATATAGAAGAGGAAGTCAGACTAATTCACCAACACTTCTGCTTCCCAAACATGAATCGATACACGGCTCCCCAAAAACTCATTGTTCAATTATTGTCTCATGCTATGAAGCAAATCGGCAATCAAGTTAATCTGACTCCCTATGTGCAAGAACGACTATTCGAGGCAAAGAAGCAATGGAATAATAAGAAATTCCTCAATGGTACTACGGCCCTGACTATTTTGATTTACCACGCTTTGGGCATAAGAGAACACTTGCAGGAAATGCCGTCTTCAAATGCTATGGCTCAGTACGTCAAAGTCACCACCGTACCAAAGAAGAAAAAAGGAAGTAAAATGGTGGAAGTAGCAGAAACAAGCTCTCAACCCAAAATGAGAGGCACAAAAAGACTCCGAGAAGTCAAGCAAGCTGAAGAAGAAGCACCAATGACAAAAAGAATTCATGTGCTCCCCAAAACAACTAGGGAAGGATAAACAAAAATCACAGAGGAAGACTTAACAAAAGCCTTGGAGGAGACACATCAATATACAGAAGGGCAAAACAATTTACCAGTCCAAGGTCATCACTATCAGCAATCACAACAGGCATTGGACTCGAAAAGCAAACTAACCAAAGTCCACAGGTACCGAGAAATAGGGTTGGCGAATTCTAATTCTTTATCGAAGGGCCAAGAAGAACCAAATACTTCCTTATTGAATATCGATTCAAAGTGAATCAAAAGATGACGGACAATGGGAGGAATTGAATGAAGTGGATTATAACGAAGAACAAGAAGACCTCAAGCAGGATGATCACACAACAAAGGTTGATCAAAGTACCAGAAGCAAGGAAGCAGAAATGGAAGGTCTGCATACTATGAAAATGAATGATGCCACCAACATTCAAATCAAGGAGGCCACATCACCTCGTAAGAAATCCATAAAGATATAAAAAATGGAGCCTCAGGATGAGAATATGGAAAATGAAGAACCCTTCACACCAATCAGGGTTGTGGCAGAACCCTCCCCCATGGATGTCACATTTAAAGGGAGTGCCACCAAAACTAATGAAGTGGATAAAGACGACGAAGAACCCAGAGTACAGATATAGGTTAGACAACCACACAACACAACTATCCATGTCGAACAAGGGAAAGATGTACAAACAGGAGAAACCCCAGATATACCCAAGACATGGCTGAATGTGGATATCGCTCAGCTCAAGCCTGTGGTGCAAGATATGATTAGAACCGCACTGGACACACAACAGTTAATGCTTGACGCTGATGAAGATTATGACCAGGCCATGCGAGATCAGAAGGAACTTGAAAAATTGGGTAAGAATCTTTCCACCGAGTTATCAACAGTAAAAGAACGAGTTTTGAGGAAAGAAAATGAACTTCAAGAAGTCAAAACACAATACAACATATACTAGAGACGGCGAATACAAAACTGAAAGAACAGGTTCACGAACTCACAAAGAAGTTAGAAGTGAATGAGACTGAGAAGACACGAATCAATGCCTGAAGTAAAATCTTGGAATCTCAGTTAAAAGTATACATGGAGGAAGCGCAGAACTTAAGGCAAAGAAATAAGGAGCTCATGACAGCTCTCCTCAGTGATCAGCCAATACCGGCTACTGACAATTCAGCAGGGAATTTCAAGGAATTACAGGAAAAGATAACTAAAATGGAAGATCAGCTCAAACAGGAGCATGAAGTCATTGCTGATTGAGAAAAAAGATACATGGAGGACACAACTGCCCTAAGAAATAAGTGGAAAAAAGCGAAGAATCGTTATCTACTGCAATGTAAGGAAGACACCGATCATATGGATATCGTGGCACAAGAACTTCTCAAGCATAAAGACACAATTGAAAAGGCCACTACGGAAATCAAACAGAGAGATGAATGCATTAAACAGCTTCAGGAGCAGTTAGAGCAAAAAGCCAAGCAGGGGACACCAGTAGTTCCACAAGATGCAGAGGCTACTGTGGAGACTGAGGTACATCCTCTCTCTCCCCCCTCATATCATTCACCGATAAGGGAGGAAAAGGAGGTTCCCATTGAACCTAACACTCGAGAAATTGCAGAATTGAGCCGACCAGAAAGGGCACTACTGGTGTCCCAACTCACTGCGGAGTTTGAAGATCAGATCATAGGATCATGAAAGAAGCTCACATAGAGAATAAGCAATTAGAGCAAATTTTGAAGCCCTTCAATGTACCATACGGATTACTTAAAGAACATACGCAACATTATATAAAGTCCACGACAAATAAAGATCCGGACTACAATCTCCATTTCAGGGATAATACTTTCAACTATACACAAGAAGAGTTTGAGAAGGTGGATCCTATATGGAGAAGAAAGCTTTTAGAAAAGAATCCTACACTGCGGGTACAGTGGGAGGCATCACCTTATGAGCTTCAAGTAAACCCATCTTTTTGTCCACTACCCCGTAGAAGAGCCTGGACGCAATTTTGGGAAGGCCAGCGCCAGGGCACTATTAATAATCAATGGCTAAACTACCCATTGTTACCTAGTCCGCCACATAACTATCTACCGACAGAAGAATATATGGTCAAAACTATGGAATTTTGGATTGCCCGATATGCCACAGTACCCGATTTAGCGGTAAAAATGACCAATAAGATATTCAGCATGATGCTTACGGTAATTAAGGTGTTCCAACACGCAAAGTACACATTTTTGAATTTCATCAGCATTACGCAAGGCTCAGAGGCACTCATTTTTTTATTTATCTACTATTCCCAGCCGATTAACACTCATGGCATATTATTCTCGCCTAATGTTTTTGCCATCGATATATATGCAAACTTTTGAAGAAGCATTTTTCACCGGCTTCTTTGAAATTGACTCCGAAATTTTTGTAAAAATGACTTCTAATTTGAATGTGTGACTGGTAGCTTGTGAAACCAGTTTCTTTGCGGATCATCCGCAAGCGCTAGAAGACGGAGTAAAATCTCAGCAATGGAAGGAGTTCATGCTATGTCACGCTAATCTGCTAAATCAACAAGAGCAAACGGCCATCCAAACATACACACGTCGCCACAAAAAGCCTGTCGGGGACGACAGAGTTCAGGAGGAGGGACGTGTAGAGGGACAATCAAGCAAAAAGAAAAGAAGAAGAAAATCAAAGTCTAGAACGGCTCAATAGAGATAAGGATACAAAGAACAAGTCCCTGCAAGAAGCCCCGCGCATCACCCATCTCTTCACAGAGCCCCGCAGGGGCACACACACCAAGGAAAAGCACGCAGCCGAAAGGAGGAACCAAGGCCAACAAGTATCCATGAAGAAGTGCAAGAAAGCATCAGGTGGTTCCGTGGCCATATGAGGGTGCTTCAACCTCTTGAGTAACAGAGGATTCTGATCAAGGCTTACGAGCTACATCCTCATATGTGCACTGATGGCGTGCGTGACAAATCGAATTAACAGGCTTTGAGTAATACAGTAAGGTCCGATGAGTGCAACCAGGACAAATCAGAGGACCACTAAAACGTAATGCAAGATCAAGAATCAAGCAGAACTGACCAAAGGATGCGTGTGCTGATTGAGACAAACAAGAAGTAAAGCCTGTCAAGGGATGACAGAGACAAAGAGGGGGAGAGTGTTGCAGAGTAAAGGAGCATAAGAGGAGAGCCCCAAAATTTTCAAAATGATGGGCATATATATATATATATATTTTTTCTTCTTTTCTTCGAGGTCTTCAAGAATTCCCTCAAGCCATGTAAATGCACTAGAGGAGTCCTCTAGTTGCATAATCCCAATTTGTTGTAAAATATCCCTTGTAAATTAGTAGGAAATTCACTTTTCTAGTAATAAAGTACCGGTCTCTTGTGTGAAAGGACCAAACTTAGGGCACATGTATATAAGTCACTTGGTGACTCTTTGTAGAGACTTTTTGCCATTGTGAAGAAGGAGCACTCCTGAAATTTCGAATTTGCCTCTTCCTTGCAGATTTTGATCCTCTTTTTGGTCTTGTATGTGTGTGTATTGCTTGAAATGTGTGTGTAGGACTGTTGTCTACCCTTTCCCATTGATTTTGAGCTACTGTAGTGTGTGTGCGAACTAGTAGGAGTTGTGGCGTGTGTGTGGGCACTTCCCACCATTCACCATTTTGGCCATAACTTGAAGCAAAGTTATCAAAATCGAGTGGTTCAGTAGATGCGTCTCGTCGAGAGCTTCGAAACGAGTACCCTATTGCCTATATTCGAAGTTCAGAGCTTGGAGAAATCCTTGATTTTCTGAAAACTATTGTAAGAGGTATCGTGGCAGACACTTTCAGCATTTCAGTGAGTGTGAGAGGTGGATTAGTCTTTTCTCATGCATGCAAGCTTTGCCACTTCATTTTCCATCACGTGTGCACATGTCTTCATACACTTGGTTAGGTCGTTCTATCGGATTGACATTTAAATGTGTGTTAATTTCCCACTATACGCACTTGTGTGCCAATTGAGGTACAGTCTCATTGGCACAAGTCCTTGAGTCATCTTGACTTAGGTACACAGTCTCTCTCTTTCATGTCTTTCATTTTCAAATCCTGATCTATTTCTGCCCACAATGTGTGCAAAACTTACCTCAGGTCTCTCTCTAGTTCTTTCTCTCTGGGCTTCATGAACTTGGGATGATCCTACTCCTTGGATGCCATGGGAAACATTGGATCTTGGTGGAGGGAAAATCAATTCACTCTTCCAAGTATATGCATGTCTATCATGTTCTATTACCAAGAACATTTTCTCTGATGTGTTATCCAGGTAGATAACTTTGTCTGTTGTCTCTCGATCCTTGAACTCGTAGATGATGACTATGCCCAATTGGTTAGGTTGATCTGGCTTGAATCTTCAAAAGTCTTCCTTTGTTTCTCTATTCAAGAATAGTTCTATGCTTTTGTTGTCTTGAGGGATCCAATCTGGAGTGATCACTCTGGTCAAAACTGACTTGCCTCTAGGAGTCTAGGGTCCTTGTCCTACATTTCCTTGTTCTAGGTCTCCTATCTCATTCTCAAGAGTGACGTTTCCAAACTCATCTATCCTATCAGGTAGGTTGGTGACCAAATATATGGTTCCTTCCTTATCAATGTATGAACCTTCTTCAAACTTGACTATTGGGTGTTCAAGTCCAAAGAGTTTATTTGGATTTTTGAGTTGGGCCACTTATCGCCTTAGGCCATCCTCATAGATGCGAGCACCTAATCGGTTGGTTCGAATATATTCCAACTGTGTCTTATATGGACCTTCGGGTGTTTATAGATAGGCTGTTCCCAAGCCACCTGCAGGTTTCCCCATGCTAAAAGACATTTTTGAGTCACTTGTGTCAGAGCTTAGTACGTAAGGATAACCACTTAGTTGTTGTGCCCAAGACTTAGCTGTATGGTTGACACTTCCCTCAGAAGATCTAATGCTTTGTCTATCCTTGGCTAGGTGTCTACCAGATCTCAGGTTCATAAGCTTTGGTTAAGGGTCCAAAATTTCCCCTTGGTATGGTTCAAAATCCTTTGGACTCCCCTTGGATTCCTGTTCCCACCTGAAGGTTAACTCAAAAAATGGACTTTTGCTGAAAAAGTTATGTCAAATCAGGCTCCTGGGGGTCAAAACAGGCAAACAAGACCTTTTGGAAAAATCACGATTTTGTGTGAAAATCGCGATTTTGGACAACCTTGGAAATCACGATTTTGAATAAAAATCACAATTTTGATAAAAATCATGATTTTTGGGGGTTTGAAAATCGCGATGCTAAGCTCTTATGAAAATTGTGATTTTGAGGGATCATGAAAATCGCGATGCTGAGCAACCACAAAAATCACGATTTTGTGAAATCATGAAAATCACGATGCTGAGCAATCACAAAAATAACGATTTTATGAAATCATGAAAATCGCAATGTTGAGCAACCATAAAAATCATGATTTTGAGAAATCATGAAAATCGCGATGTTGAGCACTTATGAAAATCGCGATTCTAAGTAATCCCCAAAAAATGCGATTTTGGCTGAAAATTATGAAAACGCGATTTTGGCTGAGAATCATGAAAAACACGATTTTGGCTGAGAATAGTAAAAAATGTGATTTTGAGTGTGATCACAAAATCGCAATTTTGAATGAATATCGTGTTTTGTCAAAATCGTGTTTTTGACATGAAAATCGCGATTTTGAATGAAAATCATGTTTTCTCAAAATCATGTTTTTTGCCTGAAAATCGTGGTTTTGAGATTGACCAAAAAATCGTGATTTTGATTGAAAATCGTGTTTTGAAAATCGCGATTTTGTACCTTAGTGAAAATCGTGTTTTATGAAAATCGTGAAAATCACGATTTTGAATGAAAATTGTGTTTTTGAAAATCGCAATTTTGGAGCCACAGAGAAGCGTGTTTTCACAAAATCGTCTTTTTGGCTAAAAATCGTGACTCGTGAAAATCGTGATTCGTGAAAATCGCGATTTTGAGCCCACTGAAAATCGTGTCTTCTCAGAATCGTGTTTTTGAGAAATTTAGAGAATCGCAATTTTGAGCACATCCAGAGAATCGCGATTCTGAGAATGACCCCAGAATCGTGTTCTTTTCAAAAAGCTTTTAGGCGAGAAATAGAAAATTGTTTTTTTTTGAAAAAATTTAAATTTTATGAAAATCGCAATTTTTAGTCAGAACCGTGTTTTTTGGCGAGAAATTCAAATTACTGAGCACCGAGCAATGGCGAGCTCTGTATGTGCAAAAAATCATGAAAAACACAGACGCTTGCTCTCTCTTGCACCTCCTAACTCCTTCTCACACAATAATGCATGAAAAATGGTATGAAAATGGTGAAAATGCACTAAAAAACAAGAAATTTCTATGAAGAAGAAGATGGAAGAAGATGTAGATGGTGATGATGATGAAGATGAAGAGGAAAAATCAGACAATGAACAAAAATGATAGTTTTTTTACCTTCCAACATTGCAAATCTACAATCTTACCATCACAGCACTCGTCTTCGAAGCTCTCTCCTCAGCAACGACACCAAAATTTGGTGTAGCTCAAGCGTAAGCACCACCTCCTTTACTTCTCAATCCGCGGAGATGTGAGGACTGGTATGAAGACCACGAGCGAGTGGTCAATAAACCTTGCAATACAGGACGTTTAGTAAGATGGTTCCTCTTGCTAATGGAATATGACTTTGAATTTGTTGTTAGGAAAGGTAGAACTCACCTCAGGGCTGATCATCTTTCTCGCATCACTTCAAGAGAGCCGCCGCAAGGAGTGTCTGATGAGTTGCCTGATGCTTATATGTTTCAATTTAGAAGTTGTTCCTAAATGGGCAAATAAGTTGGTACCAGTCCTAACCTTCGAACCCTCAAATAAGAATGTAAAAACAAATAAGGAAGAAATTGTAAAATCACAAAAATATCACATAATGGTAGGAAGCATGTACAAACAAGATACGGATGGTGTGCTAGCTTGTTGTGTCGAGGACGATGAACATAGCAGTTGGTTGCAATAAGCTCATGAAGGATTGCTAGGAAATCACTATTCTAAACAACGAACATTGCATAATCTAAAATGTTTAGGAGTGTATTGGCCTAGCATGGACAAAGAAATACATGAGTGGATTAAGAATTGTCCAGTGTGCCAAGAGAGGCCCCCAGTGGAGCATGCCACCCTTTATCAAGTATCGTTAATTCCAGATTGGAGTGCTCCATTGCTAGTCTAGCAAAAAGACAAAGCATGGAGCAAGAGGCTCAAGACTATGCCTTAGTAGGAGACAACCTAAATGGGAAAATAAGTTGGTACCAGTCCTAACCTTCGGACCCTCAAATAAGAATGTAAAAACAAATAAGGAAGAAATTGTAAAATCACAAAAATATCACATAATGGCAGGAAGCATGTACAAACAAGATACGGATGGTGTACTAGCTTGTTGTGTTGAGGATGATGAACATAGCAGTTGGTTGCAACAAGCTCATGAAGGATTGCTAGGAAATCACTATTCTAAACAACAAGCATTGCAGAATCTAAAATGTTTAGGAGTGTATTGGCCTAGCATGGACAAAGAAATACATGAGTGGATTAAGAATTGTCTAGTGTGCCAAGAGAGGCCCCTAGTGGAGCATGCCACCCTTTATCAAGTATCGTTAATTCCAGATTGGAGTGCTCCATTGCTAGTCTAGCAAGAAGACGAAGCATGGAGCAAGAGGCTCAAGACTATGCCTTAGTAGGAGACAACCTATACCGAAGAGGAAAAGATGGTTAAGACTATGCGTTCATGAATCAGACTATTTGAAAGTCCTACAAACTGCACATAGTGGTGTTGCAGGTGGACACTTTGGTCCTAATCGAGTAATCAAGACCATTCTATTCTCAGGACTTTGGTGGCCCACTCTTCATATGGATGCACATATCTATGTGAAGAAATGCGACACATGTCAACGTGCACAATATCCGATAAGAAAAGATGAGATGCCTTTGAGACCAATGATGGGAGGACGTGCATTCTCGAAATGGGGTATAGACTTTGTCGGTCCTATTAACCCCCCAGCTAGAAACTCCCATGCAGAGTACATTATTGTAGCCACAGATTACCTTACAAAGTGGGTAGAAGTCAAGGCCACAACAAAGAATGATGCTCAGATGATGGCTAAGTTCTTATTCGAGAATGTGTTCACGAGATATGGACTACCAATAGAGTTAGTGAGCGATAGAGGCACACATTTCTTGAATGAAGTCATTGAAAATCTTCTCCAAGAATTCTTGGTGATACATAAGAAGTCTGCCCCCTATCATCCACAAGCTAACGGACAAGTTGAGAGCACAAACAAGATCCTATGTAATGTCTTGACCAAGCTTGTAAATAACAAATGCTCTGATTGGGACAAACAGATTCATCATGTTGTTTGGGCTTACTGAGTTGCCTACAAAACGGTACTCAATGCCACCCCATTTCAGATGGTCTTTGGACAGAATGTTGTGCTACCATTAAATTGCTTAATCCCGGCTTTAAAAGTAGCACAAGAGCGTGACTGGAATGGACATGAGTTGTCATCTAGGATCTTTGATTTAGAACGCTTAGGTGAGACGAGACTACGAGCAGCAGCAGGTATCTACGCTGCAAAGAAAAGGCAAAAGGCATACTTCGATGCACACATCAAGGATAAGGGATTGAAAGAGGGAGACCTAGTGTTGGTTTATACACTAAAGCAGCATACCCGCAAGTTAGAAAAATGAGGATATGGACCCATGCTCATAAACAAAATTTCCACTAGCGGTGCAGTTCAATTGGCTGCTTTAGAAGGTGATATCTTGCCAAACTATATAAGCGGTTGTCGAGTCAAGTTATACCAAGAACCTCTGATAGAGGATATGCTAATGAGACTCAACACTGCTAAGAAGTGAAAAGAAGAGGAGTTAAGGGTTAGAGAAGAGGCACAAGCAGAGGCGAGAGAGCGTATTAGATGAAATAAATTAAGGCGACTAGGCCTAGATGTCAACCCGAAAGCCCCAAAATATCACATGGACATGTGCCAAAAATCGGGCATAGTTACTTCTAGAATAATCGACCGACATCCCTTTGTGACTTTAGAGGTAAGACATGGAGAGAATGTGAGGACCGTGAGAGCATTGATTGACTTAGGTGCAGCAACTAGTGCAGTTAGAATTTCATACTGCCAGGACTTGCAATTGAACATCAATCCAATAGAAGCCTATCTCATAGGGATGGGAGGTGTGGAAACCCCTTGTTTGGGTGAGGTGGAACTTCCCATCTACCTTCAAGATGTTCCAATGAAAGTCAAAATGCTAGTATGTCACAATGAGGACCTTACAGAACCACTTGTCTTGGGTCAAGATTGGATTTATGACCATGCAGTCAACTTGAACCAAAGAAGTCAAATTCTTCAAGTTTGGGTACAGGAACAATGTATTACATTAGAACTAAAGAATTGCATGCTCACAAATCCAAATGCCACATATTCTCTTAGTTCTTCTCGAACTAATTTTTGCAAAAAAAGATGTATGTGGCCACAACTCTATGTTCCAGAAGATCTCAATCATGGAAGAACAGGCTCAAAGGCAAGATGCATCCTCCTCTTGTGCCAAGACTAAAGCGGTCACAACACCTCAACCAAAAAGGCAAGCAAAACAGTGCTTGACAACTGCTATGTCAAATCGAAGGACACCATTTAACAAGAAAGCAGTTCGTGGCATGAAGCAGATCTAGGTACGAAAAGTAGAGCAACCACCAGCCTTGCCACAACAATCCCCATCTGGGCAGACCAACCATGCCAAAACAAGAACCAAGCAACTAGGACAGTTTCCATCACAAGGTATCCGACAAGTTTGGGTGCCTAAGAAATTAGTTGCAGCTCAACAAGGACAATTACAAATATGGGTACCCAAGAAGCTCTTATATCCACAACATCCTATGTTCTCCCACATGCGAAAGGTCTCAACAAAGAAGCCAAAAAGAGAAAAGGGTAAGAACTACATACAGAAACTGAAAGAAGATCAAATCACCTCTCCAACAATAGTAGGAAGACATGCAAAAAGGGTATGGGTTTGGAAGCCAAAAGTACAAGTAGCCTCCAATGAACCAAAGTGCCAACCACATTGGATACCAAAGTTCAGAAAGCATCCAAAGATGAAGAAACTTGAAGTGATCTCTACAGTGCCAAATGTTGTTCTGAAATGGATTCCAATAAGGAGGATTACATCATTTTGAGATCCAATGGATACCTCCACCAAAGCGGGCATCAACATCTACAAGCAACATTGAAAACCTCGATGAGTGACAACCATGTGCTTCTTGCACAACCCTGTCTTTTGCACCATTCAGGTCATGCATTTCCAAAGTATGTGTTAATATAGGGCCACATTACATGGTCGTGCATAGACACACTTGAGAATCCCAGGCATAAGAGCACATTGACATATGTCAAATATTTTTGTTGATCCTAACTTTTGTCTTCGCGTTTTGTGAGATTGTTCCTTTCAAAAAAAAAAAGGGAGAGAGAGAGCTTGTTCCCAGGTTTGGCTCATGGAACATGAATGAGTCATGCTTAGTTGAAGGTGGAACCATTGATTACTGGACATTTATCAGTTTGGATAGAAGTGTGTCTTGGTTAGCAGATGATATTATTGTTGCTTTATCTGGTAGATGTCAAGAACTTGATACGAACATGGCATCCACAACTTTGTTTCCCCTTACCTTGGTAGGAGGGAAGATCTTGAAGGCCCGCAACTTGAGAGATGCTTAACTACTGTATGTCTGAGAGCATCCAAGGTGGTATTTGCAAGGGGTCGTTTTGGTACCTTGCAAATCCTTGTATGTATACTGGATGAGAAGACTCCTGCTTAGGGTGAGCCAAAGAGAATATGTGAAACTAAGCTTGGTATAGTTACCCAATGTTGTTTGTCCAGGAATATAAAGAAATTCAATTCTTAGTATTTAGCAAATGTTGCTTTGAAAAGAGGAGACAAGACCAGGCACTCAGGGTCCATCAACATAGACATACATCGACAATGTTCCATCACAAATGCCGGGTGTACAACACAAAGAGATAAACATCGATCGACCCTTCATCATGGTAAGTATCTTTACTCTAGAAACACCATAACCATGATAGATTAGGAAACCTCTTCGTCGCCATACCCTTGTGCACTTAGCTCAAGACCCCCAATTTTTGCACCACACTTCTTCCAATGCATTTTCCAAATAATCTTTCATAGGGCTACATTACAAGGCTGTGCACATCTTTTCTTCAACCCATGCACTAACACACTTACCCATCAATCATTATGGGTTATGAGTACTTGGCATGAGCTACATATGAACATCATCTTTGGACAATCTGGAGGACATCAATGGAGGCCGAAAATGACACATTCATGCTAGAATCTAAGGAAGAAGCACATACGAAGGAACTACTACTGGCACAAGCTCACAATGACAAATGAAGAACCAGACAACCGAACCTGCTGCAATGGGATGATCGATGGCTCTTAGGATGGACACTACTTCTCAAAGCACTACATGGAACAACCTTTACAACAAGGGTCTGTCAGGGATGACAGACTTGAGAGGGGGGGAGTGTTGGAACTCAAGGACAAGCACAAAGCATGGAAGCACATAAAAGACATGGACATACAAGAAGGAGGAGCAGGTAGGGAGCTCCAAGAAGTACATGTCAAATTTTCAGAGGAATCCCCTACAAAAATAGTGATTTTCATCACTAAAAACCATTGTAAATACCATTTTCTATTTTTATAACTCCATTTTGTTCAAGTCGAGGAGACCTCGAGCTTGAGGAGTATTGGAAGTATCATCCTATCAATTTTCATAATTTTTAGACTCTGTTTGAGCATTCAAATAAGTTGTGGAACCTAATTTTTAACTAGGCCAGACACTAGGTCTAGACAGGGCCAAAACTACTCAAAAAACTATAAAAAGACCTAGAGAGCTCACTTTTGGGCTTAGCTTGTTAGAGAATAGAGCTTTTGTAAGAGAAATCTTTTGCAATCAAAGCTTTCCATTGTTCCTCTCTTTGATCTTACCTTGTGCGCGTGTGTGTATGTGTGTGCATGGTTGTGTGCTTTCACTCACGCACTTGTGCCTTCACTTGCTCGTGGTCTTCATACCAGTCCTCACGTCTCTGCAGATTGACAAGTAAAGGAGGTGGTGCTTACGCTTGAGCTATAGTGTAGAAGAAGGTTACTCATGAAGGAGTTAGAGAAGCTTATATGGAACTCTCTTCTTTTCCAAAGACGATCTCATAAAGATAAGCCAAGCAACACCAAAAGCAGATGCAACCGATAATCAAGAAGTATGCTAAATGATCGGTGCAAAACAAAGTACATCATGGAGTGAAGCTCATTTGGATCCACAAGGGTGAATGACCCTCTACTCACAAAACAAAACCCCAATGATGCACCAAGCCAACCACTGTCAAAGATTACAATGAAAGAATATTCTAGGAATCTCCCAAAACGGACCATTTCTATTTGGGTGCCAAAGTGGTTGATGAAGGCAGAACACAATGCTAAACAAATCTGGGTGCCCAAGACCTACTTACATGCACAAGTAGCTTCACATAAGCTCACAAGCTTAAAATGCCACTCACAAACACTCACCTCAATTCTTGGCACTTGATTAGCTATGTGTTTCCACAATTCTGGCTTAACCTTGAGTAGCTCTTCTAAAGTGAGATTACACAGCACTTTAGTGTTCTTTAATACCTCTGTATTCCTTGGTATGAATGAGTCTCCATTCCTTATCATGAAAGTGGGTGCTCTCATATAGGTAGACTTTGCTTCCCATGGTCTTGTGAAATGAGGTAGCTCTTGTAGGGCATTGGACTCAAAGTCTAATCGTTCACTTGACTGGGCATCCTCTTGTTCTCCATAAATAGAAGGAATATCTTGTGGGAATCGATCATGTAACTCATCCACAATTCAATGGGAGGAGAATTTTCACTTTATTTTGCCCATTTCTCTTCTTGAATTTCTCGTAGAAATTCTTGTGAGTATTGATTTACAGAAGCAGAGGCTCCTAAATTTGTGGAGTTGGGAACATAAGCATCCTTGGGAGGAAGTCTTATCCTTTCACTTTTGATGTTACTCACTTGAGATGTAGCTCTCTTTTCGGACTCAACTATCATCTTTTCCAATCTTTCTAATAACCTGTCAAAGTGTAATTGTGTCTTAGCTAAGGTTGTGCAATTGAAAAACGACTATCCTCAAACATGGTTTGAGCCAATCCTACCATTTTTACATAGAGATTTGTTCTTTTTTTTTTCTAGGTCAGCCCTGGGATAACATCTTTCATGATCTGTCACATTTGGCCCTTCTTGGATTTTGGCATGATATGCTTTAAGCATCATGAATAGGTCTTTGAGAGTGGGATCTACTAGGACTTATCCTACTCTAGGTGGTGGTGGGGTCATATGAGGTGGATTATAAGGGGATGGGGATGGTGATGGTGGTGGTGGTGATATATGAGAATGCGATTGAGATTCAAGCTCAATTATTTTGGCTTTTGTTTCTTTTAGGCTTTTCCCAAGTCCACTCATCTTCTTAGACCATTGTCTTTTCATTTGTTCACTTGTTTCCAAGCTCTTGTCCTTTTCTTGGTGAGGCTCCCAGTCTCATTGCACTCTGAACTCTTTTCCTGGCCTAAGCCTTGGTTCTGCTACAATGTTTGAGCTCTAGTGATCACTTGCAATGGGGCCATGGAAGTTGCACTTCCAATAGAATCTAAATCTAACCCAATCACATTGATAGGAGTGATCTTCCGCCCATTGTTTGGGTTCTTAGGATAATCCCGTAAGAGGTGGTCCTTCCCACAATCTGGACAAAAGCCTTGAATTGTCATTGATTAGGGTTGTGTAGGCACAGTTATAGGGCATTCACGAATGAAGTGATCTCCTAGCATCTGGAGCATGGTCATCTAGGTGCAAGGGGTCTTATCTATCTAGTTTGGGGCCTATAGTTAGGGTTTGTGTATGTGACATTAGCATAGTCTAGCTCCCAACTAGGTTTGCTAGGATTGTCATAAGGGTAAATCTCAATATGCTCTTGTGACTTCATATACTACACTAGTAGACTATCCATATGACCCGAATCAAAATTGTGATTTTTTGGGTCACTTTTTGAAATTAATGATGATGCTAGCATTAAGGCTCTATTGAGTATGCTGAAAAGTATGGAACGGTTGATTATAAGCCAATTTCTATGACATTAGGTTAGAATTTGAAGTTTGATACTACATCACGTGAAGCACTAGAAAATGCTATTATGTACAAGAAAATTATGGGAAGTTTAATATATCTCACAATTATAAGGCTTGATCCAACTACATTATTGGACTTGAAAGTCAATTTATGCAAGTTCCTAGGGAGCCACATTTAGATGATCTGAGGTGCTCTCTATATTATGTGAGTGCTACTTTGGATTATGAATTGTTTTATGAAGCTGGTGTAGATTTGTGGGTTCGTGGATACACACCGATGCAGATTGGGTTGGTAGTATTCTAGATAGATGATCTTCTAGTGGCTTTCTATTATCACTTGGAAGTGTAGCTATTACATGGACCAACAGGAAGCAACCCACTATTGCTTTGTCGAGTACAGAGGTTGAGTATAGAGGTGCTGCTATGGAAGCATGTGAAGCATCCTTGTTAGAGATGCTACTTCCAGATTTAGGTGTGGAAGTGCAAAAGCCTATCACCATCTATTATGATAATGTTAGTAGCATACAATTAGCATGTAATCCTATTTTTCATGTTAGAACAAAGCACATCAAAGTGCATTATCATTTCCTCAAGGAAAACGTATTAGCAAGTCATATTGACCTTGTTTATGTGAGGAAGTTGAGCAAGTTGCTGATATTTTCACTAAAGCACTTGAAGTTCAAAAGTCAAAGAAGTTTCAAAAGATTCTTGGATTACAGAACATTGGGTTGAGCTTGAGGCAGTGTGTTGAGATATCAAGCTCAACACGTGATGATCTGAGATGACACGTATCACTTTTTTTATTTCTCTGACATGTATCATGGTCACCTTGGTATATGTCAAGGATACTTCATTAAGCTTTACTAGATTTATCTATTGAGAGTGATGGTTTCTTGCCAACTCACTCATTCTTGGACATTAGGATTTTCCTTATGTACTATTCTTTATGCATTGCACTAGTAATATTACTGGTTTAGGTCATTCTTGTATATTCCTTTTATGTAATAGAAGAAGTAGAAGAAGATCACTCTTCCTTGCCTCAATAAGTGTGTGTGATCCTTTTTGAGTGTGAGAGTGTATGAGTGAGCTCTCTTCCTTATCTCCTTCCTCGTGACAAGATGTACATATCATGATATCTAGAATGATGATTTTATTATTGTTTATTGCATCTTATGTTGTGGCTTGTATATGCTCATAGATAAGGAAAATTTTGTGAAATATTTAATCTGTGCAGTTCATGATTCTCAGGCTATTGAAGATGCAAAGCTTTGGCATGCACACTTTGGTTATCTGAATTTCACTAGTTTGCTTCACTACAAAAATGTTAAATGGTGTCCTCTCTACCCAGACTTCAGGCACTTTCTAAACATGTCTTTGAAGGCTCTATCTTGGAAAACATGTAGCATTCCTCCTTCCCAAAACATTTTTCACTTAGAGTTGCACGTAAATTGGAGTTTTCTCATAGTTATGTTTGTGGTCCTATGGAGATCCTTCATTTGGGAATTACCTATACTTTGTGGCATTCATTGATGAATTTTCCAATATTGCATGTGTGTATTCATTAGAAGCAAAGTCACAAGTGTTTATGTTCTTTAAATAGTTCATGGTTATGGTTGAAAACGTTTTAGCGTGTAAAATGGGCACTCTCCACTCTGATTAGGGGGAATATATGTCTTGTGAGTTTAATGCACTTCTAGATAAGTGTGGGATAAAATGTCAGCTTAGAGTGTTGTATACAGCTCAGCAAAATGGCATTGTTGAAAGGAAGAACATGTCTTGCATGGAAATGGAAAGATGTATGGTCAAAAGTGGTTTTACCACATAGATTTTGGATTGTGTGCAGCATATATACTTAGCAAGTGTCCCATCAAAGAATTATAGTTTATCCCTCCATATGAGACTTGGCATGGTTTCAAGCCATCTATTTCTCATCTGTATGTTTTTGCTTGTCTGAGATATGCATTAGTGTCTGAACAACCAATGCAAAAAATTGAATAATAAAATAGTTTAATGTATTTTTGTTTGGTACACTTTTGAAAGAAAAGGATATCATCTTTATCATCCATATAATAAACACATTTTGAATTGCCTTGATTTTTTTTGTGAAAGATGCAATGCATCCCTTACTTTTATGTATCAAGGAGACATGAATTAGCTAAAATGATGTGTATGACAATTCGCTACCTCTTTGTATAGGTGGACAGTCAAGTGTTGGTCCAAATGAGGCAATTTCCTAGCCTTTATAGTTTTCAAATGATTATGTAGATTGTTGGCCAACGAGATAAGAACAAGAGAAGAGCAGAAAGGAATAAGGAAGAGCACTCAAGCATAATCTTGAAATAAGACCCAACCAATTTTTCACATGAATCTAAATTCACATCAAACTATGATTATTATCACTACATTCACAATGTAAATACTGTTTTTGGTAGATTAGACTCCATTTTGTTCAAGCTAAGAAGTCCTCAACCTAGAGGAGTATTAGAAGTACTTACGTACCAAATTTATGATTTTTTTAGATTTTGTTTAGATCCTCAAATAAGCCCTAGAACCTACTTTTTAACTAGGCTACACATTAGGTCTAGACAGGGCCAAAGCTAGTGAAAAACTATAAAAAGAGCTAGAGAACTCATTTTTTAGGTTGGCTTGGTAGTGATTGAAGCTTTTGTAATAGAGTTCTTTTGTAATTGAAAGCATTCCATTGTTCCTCTCTTTGTCTTGCCTTGTGTGTGTGTGTGTGTTTGTGTGTGCATGCTTGTGTGCTTCTCACTCACTCACTTGTGCACTTCACTTGCTCATGGTCATCATACCACCCTCACATCTCTGTAGATTGATAATTATGAGGTGGATCTCCTCACATTGGTACTCACCATTGTGCTAAAGTGACACCAAATTTGGCACTATTGCAGGGGAGCGAGCTTCAACGATGAGTGTGTGATGGTAAGATGTAGAGTTATTGAAGGGCTTTGTTGTGCAAAACAAGAGGAGGAAGGAGGAGATGGAGGGAGAGAGAAGAGAGGAAAGACGCCCGGACATGCATGGGAGCCTTGAAACCCACATAATGATCTCTCTTGAGGCAATGCTCTATATATGATGTATATATATGAATATGGGAGTAAGGTCACATGATCCTTACATCTCCAACAATCTCCCACTTAAGGGTCAATGTGACCATAAGTGGAAAAATATACAAAGAATGATGTAGGACTATACAATAATGTACAGGAAGAGTCCGAATCTCAACCCATACTGATCAGCCTACACCAACTACCTCAAACAAGGTGTATCCATGCACCTCAAACTGCTCTAGACTTGTATCGGCAAGAGTCGAGCTCATATCTGACTAATGCAAGAATTGATGAAGTTCCTACAAAGCTCCCACTCGCTCTATGCCTATGTCAATCATCGAAGGACTAACAACTCCAAGTGCAAATGCTCCAATAGCAACTGCAATGTCTGGTCTCGAGTATAACAACTCGTACATCAGACTCCTGAATGCTGACGAAACATGTGCTATATCCAAGGCATCCAAAGCATCATCGTCACGAACAACATGTCCTGACATATCTGTGTCAACATCTGGCATGAGCAAATCCAAGAATGACTGCATGACTGCTGACTCCTCAGCATCCAAATCATCCATGCTTTCAACCAAGGATATATCTGGTCGTGCATCCTAAGAGCTAAAGTGCTCTATCACACACTGTGTACCATGAGAGCAATCCTGCTCTACCACACCAAGTGTATCATCATGCTCCACATGAGCTAACTGCACAACATCAACACGAAGGTCAAAGTGATGATCAAACTCTAACTGAGTATCATCACAATGCTCTACATGTGCATCCATCTGAGCATCTGAATCCTGCCATACATGTGCATCATGAATGTCCATAGACCTATCTGTAGGTAGACAAAATGAGACATGACAAGTCTCACACCGCACATAAGGCTGAACTCCCACTAAGACGAGACTGTCTCTCACATGAAGTACCTGTAGTGGATACCTATGTCCAATCCTAGCACCTCTGACAAGCATAAGTTGTCCCAACTACAAGTAAAAATGATGCTCACCAAGGAATGCATAACATCTGCTCTCCTGTAAGCTCATAGGGAATGAAGGCACATAGCGTACATGTCTGAGTATAAGTGATTCTCCACTAGGTAGTATAAGGCATACATCCCCTACACCCTCAATGTCATATGTCCTACGATAAAACCACTCGCGATGTGGTGTAACATGAAAAATGGCTAATGCATCAAGCAACCAAGCCATATGTGTGCTATCCAATGAGCAAGAGGAATCTTGAGATGAACCATAAAAGAAAGTGATATCACCATCACTCGCATAATCAACTGCCATAGACTCTCCTGAAATCACTACCTGACCTACATCACGTGCATATCTCTAACGTCGTCATCGCATCCGCCTGAAGCAACATCGTCGAATATGGCCCTCACGACCACAATGCCAACATCGAAGCTGTCGATGTGATCTACACCTCACATGATTCAATGGACTTGCATACATATCATGTAGTCTCTGCCATAATGCACTACTCATCTCCTCATACATAACATACTCATATATAGAATCCACAAGTTGTAACCGAATAGTGGAGCTGGCCAATGCATCCATATCCAGCCATACATGATCCGGCATGTCACGAGGCCTCTGTGCATCTCTATGCACATACATGTGTAACCTTGCACGAACCAATGTACGCCACATCTGGGCTTTCCATCTCAGAAAGTACCACCTATCACTGATCCAATCAAAGATAATGGCAAATACACATGCCCAAAAACTCAATACATGCCAATACAATGGCGATGTACCTCCCACTCAAGAATGAATCTTGCAAGATGGTCCAATTTGTCACTTATAACCTGTGATCAAGTCCAAATGAATGGAGATAAGAAATGATCCAAAGCTATCTCACAAGCATAAAGGATCTACTAAATCATTTGTTTAGCATAATTTTGATAAAATTTCGGCAGCATCTCCTCTGTAAAATGGACTCTAGAACCAAATAAACCATGTGGGAATCACCATCCATATATGCCAAGAATCACACTGGCAAATAGATATCAATCAATGACCAAATGTTAATAACGGTGACAAACGAATGTGTAACTGAGGCTCCAATCTGGATCATGTACCTGCAAAGAAAACAAAGATACAAGAACCAACCAAGATCCACAATCAACTCTCACAAAATTGTGTGCAACTGGTAACTAAATCCATAACCAAGTCGCATAAGTAAGATATAGACCACAATGCCACTATACATCCATGATCGAACTCATGATGACTAAACCTCAAAAAAAAGAGTATACCACAATGTCATCTTACATGTCAAACACATGACAAGATCATACTCTACTCTCATATGGAGGAGCCACCACAGTGATCATACATGTACAATGCCTTGAAGCTCTGAAAATGAGAGCTTGCATACCAAAAATTCTCTCTCGAAGAAGTTCCAAAGCAAATTCAACCTCCAAGAGCAATTAGGGTTCTCATGGAAATGGCGAGATGTATGGTCAAGAGTCAGGCTCTACCACATAGTTTCTAGCTTGAGGCGGTCATGTGTGCAGCATACGTACTTAACAGGTGTCCCACTAAAGCATTGTAGTCTATCACTCCATATGAGGCTTGGCATGACCGCAATCCATGTGTTGCTCATCTGCGTGTTTTTGGTTGTTTGACATATGCATTAGTGCCCGAACAACATCGTAGAAAATCAGATGATAAAGTAGTAAAATGTATTTTTGTTGGGTACAATTTTGAAAGTAAAGGCTATCGTCTATATCATCCATAGACCAAACACATTCTGGTTAGCCGTGATGTTGTTTTTGTGGAAGATGCTATTCAGCCATTGCTTTCATGTACTAAGGAGACATCTGTTAGCTCCAAAGACATGTATGATACTTTGCTGCCTCTTTTTATAAGTGGACAGTCTAATGCTGGTCCGAATGAGGCAACTTCTCAACCTTTGCAGGTTTCATGTGATGATGTTGATCATTCCATTTTTGATTACATGATGCACTTACTGATGAGAGAGCTGACATTGAGCAGGAAAGAACTATGCCAAAATGGCTAGTGCAGACCTTGCGTGACAACAAATTAGATGCACCTCTATCATATCGTACTCGATCACGCTATCATAGTACGTCTTTTGCATTAGATTGGTATGCTATGGCTGCATCTAGTCTCTGTGATGAGATTGAGCCTGTTTTGTTTGATGAAGCATAAAATTCATAAAATTGGATGGTTGCTATGCAATCTGAATATGGTGATGAAGAATGGTACTTGGTCTTTATGTGACTTGCCTCCTGGCAAGAAGGCCATTGACACTAAGTGGGTATACAAGCTGAAGCGTAAACTTGATGGTGCAATTGAGAGGTATAAGGCTAGGCTTGTTGCAAAGGGTTATGCACACGAAAGAGGCATTGATTTTGATGAGACCTTTGCGCCTACATGCCGTGTGACTACTGTTCGGAGCATCTGTGCACTTGCAGCCCATCATGGTTGGAATGTGCATCAATTTGACATTAAAACTGCATTTCTGATTGGTGACTTGCATAAAGAAGTGTATGTTTTTCAGCCCCGTGGCTTTGTGCAAATTTGGCATGAAAATATGGTGTGCAGGTTAAAGAAGGCATTATATGGTTTAAAGCAAGCACCACGTGCATGGTAAGAGAAGATACATGCCTATCTCATTGCACATGGTTTTGAGAACAGTCCAACTGAGAGCACCTTAAATGTTAAGCATGCTAATGATGTGCTTCTGATCATTGTTGTCTATGTTGATGACATGTCGCTCATTGGTCCTATTAAGAAGCATATTGCTGATTTTAAGGCTGATTTGCATGCCTCATTTGAGATGTCTGATTTGGGGCATTTGCATCACTATTTGGGGATTCAGTTTATGCAAGTTGATGGTGGAATGGCTTTGTGTCAAACAAAATATATTGACACATTATTGCAACATTTTGGCCTTGAAGACTGTAAGCCTATTGCCACTTCTATGGAGACATGTTTACGATTGAGTCTTCATGATGCTGGAGATGCATTTGATGCTGTTCTCTATCAGCAGGCTGTTGGATGCCTGATTTACTTATGCATTACTCGGCCAGACATTTAGTTTGCTATCTCATAGATGAGCAGGTTTATGCATTGCCCATGAGTCAAGCATTGGCAGGTGGTTAAGCGCATCTTTCGCTAGTTGAGTGGTACTCGGCTACTTGGGTTGTTTTATCCCAAGGGGGGATCACTACCGCCAGATTTGCATGTTTTTTCTGACTCTGATTGGGCTGGTTGCTATGACACTCGTGTGTCCACTAGTGGCTTTTGCTTCATGCTTGGTAGCTCATGTATATCTTGGTTGAGCAAGAAGCACCCTACTGTGGCCACTTCCAGTTGTGAGGCTCAGACGCCTTATGGCTGATTTGGGTGTTGGTCAGTCTTTTGCCACCAGCATCTTCACTGACAGTCAGAGCGCATTGGCAGTTGCGAGGAACCTTGTGTTCCATGCTTGCATTCTAAGCACATTGAGGTGCATTATCATTATGTCAGGGAGAGGTTCTCTACTGGGGAGATTAGCTTGGCATATGTGCCCACGTAGGAGAACATTGCGGACCTTTTCACGAAGGCTCTGCCTAGGGAGAAGTTTGAAGCTTTCCGCAAAGCTTTGGGCTTACTTCCTTTTGTGGAGTGATTTCCATATAGCTTGGCACTTCCTTATACATGAGTGCCATCTCCTTGTTCACCGCATCACTCCCAAGGGGGATTTATTGATATATTTAGGTAGTGATGTGTGTGAACATACTAGGACCACCGGGGCACTTTTTTCCCTCTTTAGGAGGTTTTTCCCCCGGCTTGTATATATGCCTATTGCCCTAACGGGCTACTTATCTTTGTACATTCTAGTGGTAATACATTCAGTATTGTGTGAAGAGCTCCAAGCTTCTTCTTCTTCCTTGTGCTGTTGGCATGCTTTCGCAGACGTCTAACTCCAACATCAACTACGTCTCTGTAGAACCATTCTAGACGTCTTTTTCTATACATTTCTATCCTTAGAAATTTCATCTACTGATGGTTTCCAAATGCACATGCTTCACAAATTCTTTCAAAGTTTAAATGATTGAGTATTACTAAGTACACACTAATATTTTCTTTTTCCATAGAATTTAACTTTCGCTTTTGCCATAATTTAGAAATATTAGGGTGCAGATTGTTCTTGATATACATATTCTCATAAATAGATCCATATCAAATGTAAATAGTTTGTACATCTTCTTTCCATAAATAAGTGATTCTCGTTTTTTTCCACATACTTAAAGTCATGAATGAAATAACCATGATTATTAAAGATCACTTCCATATCTTGATCCACAATCTAACCAATTGAAACTAAGTACTTCATGATACTGGACATATGTAAGACATCACATAAATGTATTCTTGAAACCATTCTGTTGTATAAGTGGTACATTTCCAAATTTTTTATCAGATGGAGATTCATCACCAATTGCTATATACTGTTTTGTGTTCAGGGGATCTTTGGATTCAAATCATTCACTAGGACTTGTCATATGATTAATACAACCCGAATCTATGTACCAATTTCCATCATTCTGAGGTTTCTACATATTGAAAATATATTTCCTCTTCTGTAATCTCTATATGAACTTTTTGTAGATACATTACCATGTGATGCATAGCAACCTCTATTTCTTTCTCTTTGACACTTTTACTTATGGTAGAAATATTTTTTAAAATGATCGTATTTTCCACAATGTTTAGAATTTCCACATGTTTGGAATCTACCTCTACCTCTTGATCTTGATCTACATTTACCTCTTAGCATATCAAGAGATCTTGCATACTTAGATATTGATCAACCATGGCTAGAACTGCTCCTCTATTTTTGAAAATTACATAACCCCTTAAGTTTCCACTTCTTGATGCTTTCAATACAAGCTTCACTTCATCCATCATACATAGGAATACTAGCTCATCAAATTCAAAAATAGTGTCTCTCACTCAAATGTAGGTGTCTAAACTTTTGTATTGTGTTCCTCGACCTCTTAGCATGACAATGACCATATTCTTCTTCCACTATGTAATTTATGGATGCTAGATCATTAATGATTTTTCTTATGTGTGCCACATATTCTGTAATAGACCTATTTTCGTGCCACAAACTATTCAAGTTTTGCTTTACATGAATCTTTCTAGCCTCGGTGGATGTGCCGAATGACTATTGTTTGTAGCATCTATGCACTTGTAGCTCCTACTTGCCAAATGACTATTGTTCATAGCATCTATGCACTTGTAGCTCATCATGGTTGGAATGTACTTTAATTGGACATCAAAACAACATTTCTTAATGGTGACTTGCATGAAGAAGTGTATGTTTTTCAGTCTTGTGTATTTATGTAGAAAGGGCATGAAAAACAGGTGTGGAGGTTGAAAAAGGCATTATATGGTTTGAAGCAAGAACCATGTGCTTGGTATGAAAAGATACATGCCTATTTGATTGCACATGGTTTTGAGAATAGTTCAACTGTGAGCACCTTATATGTTAAGCATGCAAATGATGTGCTTCTGATCATTGTTGTGTATGTTGATGACATGTTGCACATTGGTCCTCATGAGAAGCATATTTCTGATTTTAAGGCTGATTTGCATGCCTCATTTGAGATGTCAGATTTGGGGCATTTTCATTAGTAATTAAGCATTTAGTTTATGCAAGTTGATGAAAAAATAGCTTTGTGTCAAACGAAATATATTGACATATTATTGCAGTGTTTTGGCCTTGAAGACTGTAAACCTATTACCAATTGTATGGAGACAGGTTTATGATTGAGTCTTCATGATGTTGGAGATGCATTTGATGTTGTTCTCTATTAGCATGTTGTTGGATGCTTGATGTACTTATGCATTACTTAGCTAGATATTCAATTTGTTGTCTCATAGATGAGCAGGTTTATGCATTGCCCATGTGTCAAGCATTGGCAGACACTTAAGTGCATCTTTTGCTACTTGAGAGGTACCCAACTACCTGGATTGTTTTATCCCAAGGGAGGATCACAACTGCCAAATTTACATGCTTTTTTTTTTACTCTGATTGGGCTAGTTGCTATGATACTTGTGTGTCCACTAGTGGTTTTTGCTTCATGATTAGTAGCTCATGCATATCTTGGTTGAGCAAGAAGCACCTTACTATGGCCACTCCTAGTTGTGAGACTGAGTATAGGGCAATTTTCACAGCGACTATTGAGTGTGTGTGGCTTAGACACCTTATGGTTGATTTGGGTGTTGGTCAGTCTTCTCCACAACCATCTTCATTGATAGTCAGAGCGCATTGGCAGTTGCGAGGAACACTGTGTTCCACGCTCGCACTATTGTAGACCTTTTCACGAAGGCTCTACCTAGGGAGAAGTTTGAAGTTTTTCACAAAGCTTTGGGATTAATTCCTTTTGTGGATTGATTCCACATAGCGTAGCACTTCCTTATACATGAGTGCTAGCTCCTTGTTCACCGCATCACTCCCAAGGGGATTTGTTGATATATTTAGGTAGTGATGTGTGTGAACACACTAGGACTATCAGGGCACTTTTTTCCTTCTTTAGGAGGCTTTTTCCCCCTACTTGTATATACACCTATAGCCCTAATGTGTCACTTATCTTTGTACATTCTAGTGATAATACATTCAGTATTGTGTGTTCTGCTCCAAGCTTCTTCTTCTTCCTTATGCTCTTTGCGTGCTTCCACAGACCTCGAACTCCAATAGTCTAAACTGTCTTCTTGCAAGTCGAAGTGTTTCTTGAGGTGTTTGTTTGAAGCTATGTATCAGACATGAGGTTTTATGCTTGATGCCATTCTTAGAAAATTCAGTGATGAAGGCTTCCAATAGTTGGTCAATGTTTCTGAATTGCCTCTCGTGAAGTGGTTGAAACCAATTCAAGGCAATGTTCTTGAGAGTTGGGCCAAAAGCATTGTATTGAGTGAACAATTCTTCCACTTGTTCAACTCTCAAAACTTGCCTAAACTCTACACCGTGGTCATATGGGTCTCTTATGCCATCGAAGCAGTTCTTCATGAACTTAACCAACTATGTCTACCTCAAGATCCTAGGATGCTCTCTAAGTTTGACAGGGGACAATTGCAAAACTTACTTCAAGTTTGTCTCTACTCTTGTCCTTATGAGTTCCATGAGCTTGCCATGTTCCAACTCCTTGTTGGCCAAAAGAGACATTTGATCTTGGTTGGGGAAAGACAAATTCACCCTTTCAAGTGTAGGCATGCATACCATGCTCCGATACCACAAACACTCTCTCTTTGAGGTATTGTCTAAGTAGACCACCTTTCTTGGTGTATCAGGATCTTTAAATTCATATATGGTGACTGTCTCAACTTCCTTAGGCTAGTAGGGTCTATATCTCTAGAATGCCTTGTTTGTTTCTTTGTTCAAGAATAACTCTATGCTCTTATTATCTTGGGGGATCCACTTTGGGATGATCACTCTAGTCAAGACTAATTTGCCTCTAGGGGTCCTAGGCTCTCCTCGTAAGGTTCCTTGTTCTAGGTCTTCGAGCTCTATTTCTAAAATCACAATTCCGAATTCATATGTTATATTGGGTAAGCTTGTGACCACATACATGGTTCCTTCTTTATCAATGTATGAGCCTTCTTCAAACTTGACCATTGGATGTTCCAATCCTATTAGCTAATCTGGATTCCTCAATTGGACAACAGATCTTCTCATACCATCCTCATAGATGCAAGCACCTAATCGATCCTAATGTACTTCGATTGAGTCTTATATGGCCCTTTTGGCTTCTCTAGGTATGCAACACCAAAACTACCTACTGGTCTCTCCATGCTATATGACATCTCTAAGTTACTCGTCTCTAAAGTCAACATATAGGGATAATCATAGAGTTGCTAATCCCGAGACCTAGTTGTATGGTTAACACTAACCTCAAAAGATCTAATGCTTTGTCTATCTTGGCCTAGATGTCGACATGATCTAAGGTTCATAAGCTTTATTGATTAACCTTGATTTCTTGAGTACAACCACAATGCTATGTCCTTTTGTATCACACTTGTTCTTTTTATTTTACTTCGATTGTCACTTTTTTTCCACTACTTCTCGTTGTAAGGAATACTTTCATTGTTATCACACTTGAAGATTTTGTCGAACAACTTATATTCTTTTTCCTTAGGTTTGTCTATAACAATATCTTAACTATACTTGACCTTGATTAATTAGGGTTTCTTGTACACACTATTCATCCTAATTAGTTAATACCACTATTCATGCTTAGCCTAGGCTACGAATTGACTGAAGGGGTTAAGAATGCTTCGAACCTCAAGTTGTTTCTCCCTTGATTGCACTTGAAAGCCCAAGACATGCGTTCCCAAGCTTGCACACATTTCCACCTTACTTTGGCCTCTCCAAGAGCTCTTGATGGACTTGTATAAGTTCCAAGTTTAGCTCAATCTTTAACTTCAATTGTTAGACAATTTTGATTCAAGCATTTTTTAAAAGACCCTTTCTCATCCTTTGTATTGATGAAAAACCCTCTAGAGCTCCCTTGGCTTCCTTGTCCCACTTGAAGGTCAACTTTGAAACGTGCAGCTCAAAAAATGGATTTTGTATGAAAAAGTTATGTCTGTTCAGGCTATTGGGGGTGAAACAGAAAAAAAAAAGCTCTTAAGATATTTGTGTATTTGTTTAAGGCCTTCATAATTATGTAGGTAAAAGAGCTTGAAAAAACTATCAAAATTAGCCCCAATTTTAAAAAATGGCAACCTTAATTTTTTGGGCAAAATTTGTTGTCTATTGTGATAGACGGTGTCTATCGCAATAGACATGTTTGTCGCGATAGATGGTGTTTGTGGTGATAGATGGTCTCTATTGTGGGTGGTTGTCTATCACAATAGATGGTGTTTATTGCAATAGCTGCTATTTGTCATTTGTCATGACCTTTCATCTGTCACAATAGAGAGTGTCTGTCACGATGGATAGTGTCTATCCAATAGAATGAGTCTATCGTGGGGTTTTATCTATTGCGATAGACGAGTGTCTATTGTGATAGACGGTGTCTATTGCGATAGATGATGTTTCTATCATCTATTGTCTGCCATGGATTTGTTTTATCGCAATAGATGGGTGTCTATCGTGGGTCTTCTGTATCATGATAGATGGGTGTCTATCATGATAGATGGTGTCTATCGTCTATCATCTATGGTGGATTTGGTCTCTCACAATAGACCAAAAACAAAAGGATGTTTCTAGTGATTTGGGATGCTATAGTGGTGTGATTTATCCTACCATGCATAAAAACAAGGAATACCAACTTTCTCTATCTATTGCAACAAACAAAGGTCATCTCGAAAACTGTGCAAAGGTCTGCTGCAATTACAAAAGTTGTTGGGATATAGCTAAAACATGCACATGCTCACAAAGAACACAAAAACTGAATGTAGAATTGCTCTCTCACTCTCTCTCATAAATGAAATGAGTGGAATGAGGTAGGAAAGGGAATATGACAAAAAAATTGAAAATTCAGCAAAGAAGGAGATGAAGGTGGAGATGATGAGGATGATGATGATGATCATGATGATGATGGTGATGAAAAAACTAAGAAAAAATAATGAAAAGTAAGGAAATTACCTATGACTCCAACATCACAACTGTTGGAGATGTAAGGATCATGTGACCTTACTCCCATATTCATATATATACATCATATATAGAGCATTGCCTCAAGAGAGATCATTATGTGGGTTTCGAGGCTCCCACGCATGTCCGCGTGTCTTTCCTCTCTTCTCTCTCCCTCCATCTCCTCCTTCCTCCTCTTGTTCTACATATCAAAGACCTTCATTGGCATCAGAACATGCTGAAGGCTTGTGTGCAAGAAGCTTCAATGGAAGCTTAAGTCAGAAGGGGTAGAACTGTAGGTCGGCATCTCTTGATATCAATTCAGTATTTCGGCCATAACTCGAGCTACAAAGCTCGGATTGACGTGTTTTAAAGTTTTGTGTGTAGCTAACACAGAGAACTACAACTTTCAAAACGGCACAGAACCTAGTTCGGAGTTTTAGACTACCAAAAATTCAAAAAATGCAGTCTGTTGTAGAAGGCGAATCTACATTCACTATGATAGCAGGTCAGTTTTTGGATCATAACGTGAGTTCTACAAATCCAATCCGATTCATAGGATTCAACTTGATATGTGTAGCCTGGAGTAGCCTGTAGAACTTTGTAGAAGAACTTAGATTCTGACTCTCACTGTTAGGTCGCGAAATTGCAGAACACAGAGTAGGACTATTGCAGGTGAAAGTGAAATTGACAGTAGGTGCTTGTTTTGTGCATATCTTGAGCTACACACCTCCGATTGAGGTGTTCTTTATCTCGTCACATAGCCAAGCATCAGATCTTGAAGTTTACTGAAGAGTAAAAGAGGTTATCACCTCTAAAATAGCAAAAGACCTTTCATTCAGCAAATCCATTCTGTTGAGGTGTATACGACACTATACACTGGTGTTTTATCCCACATTCAGCCATAAATGCATTAAAATCAGAAGACATATATTCCCCTCTGATCAGAATGGAGGGTGCCCATTTTACATGCTAACAAATTTTCAGCCAAAACCAAAAACTGTTTGAAGCACATGCACTTCGGACTTTTCCTACAATGGATATACACATGTATTCCTAGAAAAATCATCGATGAAAGTCATGAAGTAAAGATAATTTCCAAAAGAAGGTGTCTGCATAGGACCATAGACCTCACTATGTACAAGCTACAATTTCTGAGTAGCCCAAACCAAACCATCTTTTGGAAAGGACGAGCGCTGCATTTTGCCCAAAATACAACCTTCACAAGCATGTTTTCCAGGTGCCTAAAGTTTGGGCAAAGAGGACACCATTTCAAATTTTTGCAGGCATAGCAAACTAGCAAAATTCAGATGACCAAAGCGTGCATGCCAAAGCTTTGCATCTACCATAGCCTGAGAATCATGTACTGCACATGCCGAATCATTTACAAATCTTTCATAGTCTATGAGCTTATACAACCCACGACATAAAATGCCAGAAGCAATAATCATACTGCCATTTGATAGATCATGAACTGTACATCTATCACCAACAAATTTCACAACCAAGCCAATCTTGGCTAATGCGGAAACTAATAACATATTTTTCTTGATCCCTGGCACAAACAAAGCATCTGACAAAATGAAAGAACTACCATCAGCAGTAGTCAAAATGATCTTACCAACTCCCTTAACAGGATACGAGGAGTTGTTAGTGCATGTAACAGTATTCCCTATAGGGGCAGGCTCGAGTGAAGAGAAGAAATTGTGTTGCGAGGTAATATGTTTGGTCGCCCCACTATCAAAGTACCAAACATCTGAGTCTACTAAAGACATGCACTGCTCATGAGAAGATGGTTGAAAACTACAAACAGTAGTAAACGTCCATTCTTCTTCCTGCATAAGATTAGTAGACTCTATTTTTGGTGTAGAGGCCTCTGCAACAACCATTCCAGCCTCTTTCTTCTTTGCCTCTTTAGAAGCGAGTTTTGGACAGTTATTTATGATATGATCATTTCCTTTACAATACTTGCAAAACAATTTTTGCTTTTTTGATTTCTTTTCATCTTTGTCTTCCCTCTTTGACTGTGCAAAATTAGCAGATTTCTCCTTACTAATTGAAGAGCTCCATTTTCCTTTGCCCTTCTTACTAGCGAGGAATGCTTGATCTATAACACGCATAATGGACCTATTCTGCTTGGATTGATCCTTCTGCAACAAAACAGATACTAACTCCTCAAAAGTCAAGGCATTTGGATTGCCTTTCATCATCAACCGAAGAGTAGAAGCAAAACTCTGATATGAATCAGGAAGACCATTCAGAATGGTCTGCACAAGTGAGCTATCTAGTATAACCTCATCAGCAAAAATCAACTCTTCCTTCAAGTCTTTGATCTTTGTTAGAAAATTGTCCATAGAATTACCTTCATTCATGTGCTCACTCTCCAACTATTTTTGGAGGTAAGCAACACAAGCCTCATTCCTAGCTTGGTACAATGTGGTAAGTGTATCCCAAGCATCCTTCGCTGTTCTGCAAGAGCGAATGTGAGGAATAATGGCACGTTTGACAAACAAAGCTATCAATGCATGTGCATGGGCATCTCTGCCATCCCAGCTACTCTGCTCTGTAGTAGGTGCAGCAGAAACTGCAGCACGAACAGGAATATGCAGAATATCATCATCTTCAACACCTTCTATATCAGCTTCAGTACCTGCAGTTATAATAGTTGCAGGTGTGATAGGACGTTTTTCGACACCTTGCATAATGTTCCACGGTCCTTTTGCAACCAATACATCTTGTATCATATAAGCCCATAATGGGTAGCTGGTACCATCTAACTTATCCTCAACAGCCAACATATGGAATACCTCACTACTTTCAGCCATGGCCGATGACTAAAATACCTTGATGCAGAAAATTGACTGTATCTCAAAAAGTTAAATAGAGATGCCTAGATGAATCATGTTAGACCTATAGCAGACTTCGAGATGCTTATACTGGCTGATATATACCTTTGGCACAAAAAGACAAAATAGCATGCACAAGCGCTACGATAGTGTGTTCGGAGGTCGAAACGAGCTCATATCGTGATTTCGACAACACAAATCGAAGCTATTTTGATCTCAAAAACACGCTGAGTATGCTCACCAAAATTCGTGCGATTCTGAGACTACAACCGGAGGAGTGTCGATGATGCCCTAGATGAAGCAGCAACCTGCTCTGATACCAATTATTGGAGTTAGACATCTGCAGAAGCACGCAAACAGCACAAGGAAGAAGAAGAAGCTTGGAGCTCTTCACACAATACTGAATGTAGTACCACTAGAATGTACAAAGATAAGTAGCATGTTAGGGCAATAGGCATATATACAAGCCGGGGCAAAAAACCTCCTAAAGAGGGAAAAAAGTGCCTCGGCGGTCCTAGTGTGTTCACACACATCACTTCCTAAATATATGAACAGTTGATCCTACTAGAACCAAATCATTTAGCAGATCACTTTATTTTTTCATATTCATTAATAATGATAGCATATATACATGGATTTACTTCTTGAAGCACAAAAGTGAAGTACTCAAAAGCTTTGTCAAGTTCAAGAATATGGTCAAAAAACAGTTGGGCATGTATATAAAGTGGTTATGATCAGATTCAAGGGAAGACTATATTTCAAAGATATTTGATCAATACCTAATAATACGTCTATGAAGCTTGATTATGCATTCATAACAAAGAGAATAAATCATGATGAGCCAAGAAATTTTCATGAATTTTCACAAAACAATGATTGCTACAAAGCAATGGATGATGAAATTATGCATCAAAGAAGAATGATACTTGGGAATTATTCATCCTGTCACCAAACAAAAAAGCTATTCGATGCAAATGGGTGTACAAAGTTAAGTGTAAAAGTGATGCTTCAGTGAGAGAGACACAAAGCATTTCTTATTATGAAAGGATATGTGCAAGTATATGAATTGGAGATGAAACATTTAGTCTAGTTGTAAAGATGAAAATGATGAGGTGTGAGGTGTGATTGCATGGGCTATTATGAACAATTGAAAACTGTATTAGATGGATATTAAAAACGCATTCTTTAATGGTGAATTGTATGAGGAAGTTTATATGCAACAACTAGAAGGTTATGTGCATCCAAAGTATCTTGGTTATGTGTGCAAAATGAAGAAAGCTCTTTATGGCTTGAAACAAGCACCAAGAGCATGGTGTGAATGATTATTAAGAGGCTATTGGATCTTGAATTCCTGCAATCAAAGGCTGATTATTCACTTGGAGTCATGGAAGTGAAATGATTCTACTAGTGATTTATGTCAATGGTTTCATCACGATTGGCAATGATGAAAAGAGAATTATTGATCTAAAAAAGAAACCAAAATCTGAATTTTTGATGTAGGAATTGGGAGAGCTTATATATTTTCTTAGAACTAAAGTAATTTCAATGCAAGAGGGAATTTGGATAATAACACAATTTTATACTAGAAATGCTTGAGAGATTTGGTATGAGTGCTTGTAAACTTGTTGATATGCCACTTGATGCTTATGTTGAACCCATGGGTGATGGAAGATACTAGCATGATGCAAATATGTATAGAAAGATGGTTAGAATTTTGATCTATGTAACAAAAAACAAACCAAATTTGAGCTTAGTAATTGGCTTTGTGAGTAATTTTATGCATAAACCATGCAAAGTGCACTTGAAGGTAGTGAGATTTATATTGAGATATGTAAAGCTACATGCAACTTTGTCTTATTTTATGGGGAAAACGCTTGGCCATGTATATATGCATACATAAATGAAGATTGGGTAGGAAATCTCATGGATAGAAAGTCAACAAATGGATCTGCATTCTCACTTGAAAGTGCAACCATTTCATGGAGTAGCAAGAAGCAACCAACTATTGCATTGTCAAGTACAGAAGCTGAATATAGAGGCATTGCGCAAACCGTTTGGGAAGATACATTGATTAAGCATTGATTGAAGACATGGGATTCTACATTAGTGTAGAATTATGCTATCAAAGAATCTGATCCATCATGCAAGATGAAAACACATCGAAGTTCACTATCACTTTGTTCATGAGAAGGTTATTGACGAAGAACTCAAGCGCATTCACATCAACATTGGAGAACAAGTGGCAGACATCTTCACGAAAGCTCTTCCCAAAGAAAAATTCATCTTCTTCAAAGATGCTTTAGGCATCAAGAAGATTTGATTTGTATCTAGATTTCATTTTATGTTGACTTTATTTTTGTATGGAAATATCTATCTATTTTCCATGTTTGTAATCAATCTCATTTTGAGCTCGAAGGGGAGATATATGTCACGAGGAAGGAGAAAAGGAAGAGACCTCACACACACACTCTCACTCTCAAGGAGAAGCACACATATAGATTGAGGCAAGGAAGAAATGATCTTCTTCTTCTTCTTCTTCTTCTTCTTCTTCTTCTTCTTCTTCTTCTTCTTCTTCTTCTTCTTCTTCTTCTTCTTCTTCTTCTTCTTCTTCTTCTTCTTCTTCTTCTTCTTCTTCTTCTTCTTCTTCTATTACATGAAAAGGAATGTACAAGAATGACCTAAAAACAAGAATACAAGAAGTGCAATATATAAAGATCAGTACATAAGGAAAAACCTAATGTCTGCAAATGAGTGAGTTGGCAAGGAACAAATGTGCCATCACTCTCGGTAGATAAATCTAATAAAGCTCAATGAAGTATCCCTGACATATACCAGCATGACCACTATACATGTCAGAGAAACAAAAAACTGGTACGTGTCATCCTCGATCATCACATGTTGAGCTTGATATCTCAACACTCCCCCTCAAGCTCAACGCCATATCCTGTAATCCAAGCACCTCCCGAAACTTCTTCAACTTCTCAGCTCCAAGTGCTTTGGTGAAAATATCAGCAACCTGCTCATCTATTCTCACATAAACAAGATCAATATCACCTGCTAATACCTTCTCTCTGATGAAGTGATAATGTACCTCGATATGCTTTGTTCTAGCATAAAAAACAGGGTTTTGTGCTAACTGTATGCTGCTAAGATTATCACAATAGATAGATAGGTTTTTGCACTATCACATCTAAATCTGCAAGTAACATCTCCAGCCATGATGCCTCACATGCTGCCATTGCAGCACCTCTATACTCAACGTCTGTACTCAACAAAGCAATAGTGGGTTGCTTCTTACTGCTCCATGTAATAGCTGCACCTCCAAGTGAGAAAAGAAAGCCACTAGTAGATCTTCTATCTGGAGTTTTACCAGCCCAATCTGCATCGGTGTATCCATGAACCTTCAAATCTACACTAGCTTCATAAAACAATGCATAATCCAAAGTAGCACTCACATAACGTAGAGTGCGCCTCAGAGCATCCAAATGTGGCTTCCTGGGAACCTGCATAAATTGACTTTCAAGTCCAAGAGTATAGCTTAAATCAGACCTTGTAATTGTAAGATATATAAGACTTCCCACAATTTTCCTGTACATAGTAGCATTTTCCAATGCTTCACCTAATGTAGTATCCAACTTCAAATTCTGATCTAATGGCATAGAAATTGGGTTACAACCAGCCATACCATACTTTTGTAGCATATTCAAGGCATATTGCCTTTGCAACATCCATATACCTGTTGTTGTATGTATAAACTCAATGCCCAAGAAATAGCGCAGCACACCAAGATCTTTCATGTCAAATTCCTGCATAAGAAGTTGCTCTACCTCTTTGATGCTTTCTTCATTATCACCACCTACAATCAAGTCATCAACATAAATGGCCACAATCGTGATGCCATCATCAGCCTTCCTTGCATATAGTGAATGATCTGCATCACACATAGAAAACCCAATGTTGGTTAAGTAATCAGCAATCCTTGCATGCCATGCACGCGGAGCCTGCTTCAGCCCATACAAAGCCTTTTGCAACCTGGAAACATATTCTGGATGCTTTGAATCTTCATATCCTTGTGGCTGGTCCATATATACTTCTTCATGTAACTCACCATGTAGGAAAGCATTCTTCACATCCATCTCATGCAAAGTCCATCCTTTTGTTGTAGCTAATGCAACAAGTGTCCTGACAATAGACATTTTAGCTACAAGGCTGAATGTTTCCTCATAATCAATGCCATATGTTTGTGCATATCCTTTAGCTACCAATCGTGCTTTATACCTGCTTATGCTACCATCAGCATTATGCTTTACCTTGTAAACCCATTTACAGCCTATGGGTTTTTTTCCTTGCGACAATGGAACCAGCTTCCATGTATCATTTCCATAAAGTGCAGCCATCTCCTCATCCATATCCTTTTTCCAATCTGCAATTCCAATTGCATCTTCAAAGCAAGAAGGTTCAGCATCTTGTATTACCTTTCTCATGTAGGCATAATGACGAGCCATGTAACTATCATATGTCAATCGTTGCACTGAATTCCGCATCCTCCCAGATCTTCTTGGTCTTGGGTCACTTCTCCTTGTATCATCTGCATGTGCCCTTCTTACTCCTGGAGTCTTCACATAGGGCAATCCAAGTTCCTCATCAAGACTCTTTTCTGAACCGCTTGAATCTCCATCAACGTCTTCAAAAGCTGCACATGTTTTATGACCAGCAGAAAGCTTTTCTTTACCTTTCTTGGATGTATTTGATGAATTTGCTGGAATAAAATTTCCACATAATCTTCCACTCCATGGATTTGAGTTGGAACTATTGCTTGGTGATGCATCCGGTCCACTCAAAACCTGAGATTCTACACTTGATTTTTCAGCATTTTCTTTGTCATTTGGTTCAAGACTCAGTTCTCCTTTGGCATCTGCATAGAAGCTTAAGATTTCATCAAATACCACATCTCTGCTCACCTTTACTTGTCGTGTGAGTGGGTTATAACATTTATATCCCTTTTGCTCAAGGGAGTATCCAATGAAGACACGCTGTTCTGCTTTTGGATCAAGCTTCATCCTCAATTCATCTGGGACACGTACATATGTAATACAGCCAAAAACTTTCAAATGTGATAAGTTTGGCTTTTTACCTGTAAACTTCTCTTCAGGTGTAACTTGATGTACAGCAGCAGTCGGAGTTCTGTTCATGATGTATACAGCAGTAAGCACAGCTTCTACCCAATAACAATGAGGCATATTCTTCTTAGCCATCAAGGCTCTTACTATTTCTGCAGTATGTCTATTTTTGCGTTTAGCAACGCCATTCTGTTGTGGTGTGTACCTGCATGAAAACTGACATCGAATTCCATGATATTTTAGAAAACTGTTGAACTCATTTGACATGTATTCACCTCCTCCATCAGATCTTAATGTGTGAATGTACTTCCCTCTCTGCTTTTCCACCACAGCTTTAAAATTCTGGAAGTGAGTGAACACCTCGCTCTTCTCTTTCATGAAATATACCCATACTTTCCATGTATGGTCATCAATAAAAGTAACATAAAACCTGCAACCACCCATAGATGTGGTCTTTGCAAGACCCCAAACATCTATATGTACTATTTCTAGCACGTTCTCACTGACATGCTTGTCATGTGGAAATGATGATCTTGATTGTTTACCAAATTGACATGTTGCACATACCTTTTGCATCTCTGAAACCTTGAAATTTGGTAGTCCATGAACGATCTCCTTTGATTGCATCAGTTTCAGTCTTTGCAGATTTGCATGTCCAATTCGTTTGTGCCAAATCTCTATATCAGCAATAACTCCTGCACCTTTTGCAAACATGGCTTCATTCATTTCAGGAACTTTCACATTTAGGGTGAACATCCTACCCACTTTGTTCCCTTTGGCAATCAATCGTCCACCATGTTTGTATTCTTCTACATATAACCCATCAGCATTGAACCTGACTTGTAATCCCTAGTCAACCATTTGTCCAACATAAACGAGATTCTTTGTTATGTTTGGAACATGCAGCACATCAGCAAGATGTTTTACCTTCCCGTCCTCCATAGACAATGCTATGTTTCTTGTATTCTCGATAGGATGTGATGTATCATCTCCTGTTTCAATATATCTAGGAACTGGCATTTTCTGCAAACTTCTAAACCATTCTACATGATTGGTCATGTGATTTGAAGCACCTGAATCAACATACCAAACATTATCATTCGATTTTGAGATACCAGCAGACATCGTATTCATCATGTGATGTTGAACCATGAACAGCTTCTTAGAATCATCTGCACTTGTGGATGCATAGTTGTTATGCTGCCTTCTGTTATTTTGATTCTTCAACCTGCAATCACGTTCAAAGTGTCCAGGTTTACCACAATTCCAGCATCCTTTACTATCATTACTTGAATCATTTCTTTGGAAATTTCTGCGACCTCTTTGGCTCCCCCTGCCTCGAAACTTTCCTCTTCCTCCTACATGATTTTGTTGTTGACCTTAGTCTTGGTTACTGTTTCCTCTTCCACTTCCAAAACCTCTACCTCTGCCTCTTCCTCTGGCAGAGTAGAATACCTGCTCAAAACTAGGTTTTCCTTGGGAGTTTGAATCCTCACCAAGATTCTTTTCTTCAATAATCAGCACATATACCACATCAGCAAAATTCGGAATATTTTCCCTGGTCTATATGGAAGTTCTGAACTGCTTATATGCAGCTCCTAAACCACGAAGGCACACTTCCACCTTATCATCATCATCATCATCTACATTCACACCAATAGTGCAAGTGACTCACATATGCTTTTGATTTTTAGAGTGTAGTCACTTATCGACATGCTCTTCTTTTCCAATGTATGCAGCTCGTTCTTGAGTTGCAATTTCCGTGCCTTTGTATTAGTCTCATACAAAGTGACCAAACTGTTCCAAGCCTCTTTTGGAGTCTTGGCATCATGTATGTGTCCAATCATGCTATCCTGTATGCTAATAGATAGCCAATACATTACCTTTCGTGCTCCTTGATTCCATTCTTCATATGCTCTTAATTGGTCTGCAATCCGATTCCTTTCTGGTAACTGCGGAGCATTTTCATTCCCTCCTTCGATGTACTTCCAATAGCCTTTTCCCATCAGGAAATTCTTCATTCTGAATCTCCAAGCATGGAAGTTGTTCTTGTCCAGCTTATTGCTCATAAGTTGACTCATTCCATCTGCGTTTGCCATTTCTGCAGCAATTCACACCACTGCAAAACACTACAAGGAGCACTTTTGCTTGAACACTGTCGCACTATGACGTGACAGTTCGATCTCAGAAAAACACAGTTTTTGTGTATCAACAGTACATGGAATCGCTTGAAATTCTGGATCTGGAATTCTGGATCTGGAATATATGAGTGTTGCCGAAAACAACGCAAGTTACAGTTTTTGAAACTGACCTAGTTTTTCTGTGGGCCCCACCTTGCGGGCTCAAAATGGAGGCCGAGATGGCTCCAAAACTTCGATCTAACAAAAACAAGTGACCCTAAAGGGCTAAATCTCGAAAATATTTTGAGGTATTCTACCTTCACGCCGATTTTCGTTGCAAACGGAGGCCGTTTGTGAAATCACGTTTTCTCCACGCCTTGCCGCGTAGTATTCACCGTCACCTTCTCCACGAGCTCTCCACAGTCACGCTAGCTCTAACACCATGTCACGAGGAAGGAGATAAGCAAGAGAGCTCACACACACACACTCTCACTCTCAAGGAGAAGCACACACACAGATTGATGCAAGGAAGAAATGATCTTCAAGAATGATCTAAAAACAAGAATACAACAAGTGCAATATATAAAGATCCATACATAAGGAAAAACCTAATGTCCGCGAATGAGTGTGCTAGCAAGGAACAAATGTGCCATCACTTTCAGTAGATAAATCTAATAAAGCTCAATGAAGTATCCCTGACATATACTAGCGTGACCACTATACATGTCAAAGAAACGAAAAACTGGTACGTGTCATCCTGGATCATCACATGTTGAGCTTGATATCTCAACAATATAATGATGTGGCATTATATAGCCATATATATAAAAACACATGTTGATTAAACAAAAAGGAGTTGCATGTGCATTACTCCATGCTGCATCAACTTATCCAACAAACATGTCTCGCTCTCGCTCTCGCTCTCTCTGACCCATATTTGTAGCAAATGAATGGTGGAAAAGTTGCGCACACACATAACACACAAAGACACAAGTCCATACTTCATAGTTGTGCATCTATACTAATTACATAAGAAAGTATAGATTCAAAATTTATCAAAAGCCTCCCACTGAAGAGATGTTGTGATAATTTCAAAAAGCTAAGGACTGTAAAGAAGAAGATCAATGCAAGAAGAAACAAGCTCAAGAAGAGGCTATCCCTCAAATCAAGAAGAACAAATAGTTATGCAAGCAAGCCTATGAGTATATGGATCGAAAACATGATATCCCTATGCAAATATGTGAGGTAAATGGCATTATCTATCAAAGACCACATATTTGGACCTCAGTGAGGCATCATCCTCTATGCTAGATACAGGTTAGAAAGTGATGCCATTCGCTTGTCTTATGTACCAATGCCTGGAGTGGAGACTCTTCCCATTCAATGCCACTCTCATTGGATTTGGTGGTATTAAAAAACATTGATGTGATAAAGTAATGATACCTCTCCAGATTGCAAATGAAACAACTAGATCCAAATTCTTACTATGTACTGATATCAAACTAGCCAAAATGTGTTGCTAGGACAAGATAGGCTCTTAGTTCATTCCATAGGGCTCAATCTTGTAACAATTTTTTTCATAGTGTAGATAGGAAACAAGTGGATAAAAATCAAATTAGGACGTTTTTTTTGCAAACCTTTTCATATCTCCAAAAATTATTATGAATGATAAAAAATCCACACATATAATCCTCAAAAAAAAATAGTACTCGTGTAATGAAGTTTGAGAAAGATCTAGAAAGAAGATGAAGGCTTACATGCCACACCCATGGAAACAAGTTTGGGTGGTGAAGTCCTCAAAACCTTTTCATCCAAAGGATCATGTAATGACATGCAAATCTCACAAAGGAAAATGTCCAGAGAATCAATCTTTCATCAACTGTGATAACCCATATCTCAAAGAATGAGGCAAGTTTGGATACCCAAGGCCATGTTGCAATGGCGAAAACTTTGTACGTAGATTTTGGTGGAGTTAGAGGTCTGCTAAAGCAAATGAACAACACAAGGAGGAAGAAGAAGCTTGGAGCACAGCACACAATATAGAATGTATAACCAATAGAATGTACAAAGATAAGTAACCCGTTAGGGCAATACGTGTATATACAAGCTGGGGGAAAAGAACCTCCTAAAGAGGGAAAAAAGTGCCCCGACGGACCTAGAACACATCCCTACCTAAATATATCAACAAATCCCCCCTGGGAGTGATGCGGTGAACAAGGAACTGGCACTCATGTATAAGGAAGTGCCAAGCCATGTGGAATCAATCCACAAAAGGAAGTAAGCCCAAAGCTTTGCCGAAAGCTTCAAACTTCTCCCTAGGCAGAGCCCTCATGAAAATGATTGTGGGCACATATGCCAAGATGGTCTCTCCAACAGAGAACCTCTCCCTGACATAATGATATGCACCTCAATGTGCTTAGTGTGAGCATGGAACACAGGGTTCCTCACAATTGCCAATGCAATCTGACTGTCACTGAAGATGGTGGTGGCAGAAGACTAACCAACACCTAAATCAGCCATAAGGCATCTAAGCCACACACACACTCAACAGTAGCTATGAAAGCTTCCCTATACTCAGCCTCACAACTGGAAGTGGACATAGTAGGCTTCTTTTTGCTCAACCAAGATATACATGAGCTACCAAGCATGAAGCAAAAACCAGTAGTGGACACACACGTGTCATAGCAACTAGCCCAGTTAGAGTCAGGAAAAGCATGTAAATCTGGCAGTAGTGATCCCCCCTTGGGATAAAACAATCCAAGTAGCCGGCTACTACTCAACTTGCGAAAGATGCGCTTAACTGCCTGCCAATGCTTGACACCTAGGCAATGCATAAACCTACTCATCTCTGAGACACCAAAGTGAATATCTGGGTGAGTAATGCATAAGTAAATCAAGCATCCAACAGCCTGTCGATAGAGAACAACATAAAATGCATCTCCATCATCATGAAGACTCAATCGTAAACCTATTTCCATAGGAGTGGCAATGGTTTGCAATCTTCAAGGCCAAAATGCTACAATAATGTGTCAATATATTTCCTTTGACACAAAGCTATTCCACCATCAACTTGCATAAATTAAATGCCCAAATAATTATGCAAATGCCGCAAATCAAACATCTCAAATGAGGCATGCAAATCAGCCTTAAAATCAGCAATATGCTTGTCATGAGGACTAGTGAGCACCATGTCATCAACATACACAACAATGGATAGTAACATCAATGGAGGTTCCACCAACGTAATGAAATTAAAAAACGTAACCTTAGCTCAATGAGTTTCCAAAAAAAACATTAAATCAAAAACCAAATCTTCAAATAAAATATGGGCACCAAAAATATATTGAAGAAAAAACCGGAACCAATAGCCAAACACATTAGGCTCATCAATCCACAAACACAAAAGAAGTAAAAAGGAATCAAACAAGAATAGTAGACAACTCCATTCCAAAACGGGTTCCCAACACAACAAAAAATGATATTCAATCTCATCTACTTGCAATTCAATGACAAGAGAACACTTCAAAAGGTGGAAGTATCAACAAGATAAGACTAATCATCTAATCACACTCATGGCCAAGAATTTTGAAGCATATGAGCCTTTGTACACACCAAATCATTACTCGAAGTTAGCAATTACAAAGGCTTCTTTGCATATCAAATCTAAGTAGTATTGTTGGTCATTAATCCTTGTGTGATAGCATAAGTGCCCCTTGTGCACCATGACCAAAAACAAAGACATTCCTTATGAGCAGTAGCTCTGCAATAAGTTGATGACCCATGCACATTGAGTGCGATAAGGAAGGAGGAGAATAATCTTCATATAATGAGCATAATCACATCATCATATGTCATGGTTGACTTTCGGATAACTTGTTAATTAATTCTTAAAACCTATAATTAGATGGTTGAAGACTTAGAACATGGCTCAGACTTGGAATGGCTCCCCCCACTACAATAATAAAGACTAGAGGACATTGGATGTGTATAGCACTCCATAAACCACATCTATGAAGCACAAGTGGAAAGGAATTATCAATTTTTACTTTTGGTAGAGAATTACAAAAAAAGAAAAAAATAAAGAACGTGAAGCTTGCAAGGTACAATCTACTACTAGACTCATTAAGTATTTAAAAACACTGATAACATTACTATATTACCATCTCTAAATTCAGGTATTATGCACCATGGTAATAAGAGACGAGACAAACCTCCAATAGTTCCGAGTCCTCGATTTCAGCATGAAGGTTTGCACTATTAATTTTAACCTTGCATTTAGAAAGAATTTTTTTGGTTTCAAGGTACACACAATCATAGATTTGAAAGATGAAGCGCACCAAAAAAAAAAACAAACAAACAAAACCTTTGAAGAGATCAATCAACTAAAAATTGGGCTTATTATAAGACTAATGCACCAATATTTTTTGTCTACCTCTTATGAATAGATACATGCAACCTAAGATATTGTGGTACACCTATGATTATATGCCACCAAAACCAATGCAAATAGATTTTCATATATAATGGATGGACTACAAAAGATAGGAAAGAAGTGGGGAATGAAGAAACATCTTAATGGGAAATTGCCCCTACCTACACCCATTTATCAATCATTGAATCCGTTAGATAAGCTAGTACTTACACTTGAAGATGAATCGTTCTATCTTTGTCTATAGTTGTTCACACTGCCTAAAATAAAGAAAGACAAGAAACGAAGTGGCATAGTAATATATGAAATTGGGGAATCATCAAATTATTGAACCTAAACAATACATAACACCATTGCAAAAGAAACACAGGACATCAAGAGGTATAGTCTAGCTTGATGCCCTTAGCAGGTATTCCACAACCTCCTCAAGGAACTACTCCCCTACATCCTCCAAGAAAATTAACAAAAGCTCGTTCAGTCCACCATTAAAATCAAACATAAAAAATTAGCTAGCTATGTGAAGGTTGATACAAAGGGCATGTCTTATGCTAGAGCATAGAATCCTCAAGTAGTACAGCAAAGCTGAGGACCTATGAGTGGCTTATAGTTTTTTATAACATATTACAAACATTTTTAAAAACTTTATTGAAGTTATCCACAAGTCAAGCATGCATACTTTATTTTCTTATTCTTCCAACACAAACCATGAGGCTTAAAAATAAATCGCATATAGGATTAAACGTCTTATAAAGATCAATGCCCTTTTCTCGAGCATAACCTTTGATTGCAAGCTTGGCCTTATGGCGATGAAAAATACCATTCAGATTGTGCTTCAACTTATAAAGCCATTTAATGTTGGCCTTCATGCCAAGAGACTAATCACATAAGGATCAGTACCATTCTTCATAATAGCATCAAATCTTGATCTCATAGAAATCATCCAATTTATTGATTTTTGTGTTTCATCAAAGGTAAATAGTCTCATTCTCATAAAAAGGGTTAGAAACAATCATTGCATAGAAATCCCATGCAAAAAATCAGCAAGCATAAGCGAGTACAATAAGATAAAAGTGCATTGAACCTATGTCTCTCAAAGCCTAGTACACCTATCACCTTGGCATAATTTTTGTGTCATCAACGTTTGCTCATTTATTGAGAAGTGCATCATGCATTGATAAATGTTTCCTCTTTTATTGATAAATGTTTCCTCTTTTATTGATAAATGTTTCCTCTTTTATTGATAAATGTATCATATTCTCAAAAATAGAATGAACCATATTCTCATTCAACATCTTCATGCGTCAATGAAAAGAGGCAATGGAGCTTCATAAAGAAGCTTTGAGCTAATTGATGTCTTCCTCATACATGAAAGGAGACATTGAGTCCCATCCTCCATAAAAACTATATCTAAGCTTAACCAAAATACATTTATTGTCGATCAAAGATGAGACACATGTGAGTATTCTCCTCCGTAATACACGTGTACGACAAGGTTGTTCCACTACTTTGACAAGGTTGTTCCACTCACTTGTCAAAGCCCCTCTTACGAGAAGGTCGAATATGAATGAAGGACTCAAGAATTAGAAATGAGGAGCGTTGAGTTCGATGCACTAGGCAACATAAAGAAAGAAAGAATGATGATGATGAAAAAATAATAATAATTTTGAGAGAGGTACTAGTACTACATACATAATACAGATTAGCCATCAGGGAAAGCACTGTACATTTGAGCTGCAGCCAACAACATATTGATGTGTCGTAGCTCATCTACTATTGCACTGCCGACCTGCAGAGATTACATCTATATTAAAACTGGGGCACAGTGAAAAACGTCTGTGCAAAGAGGAATTCCATGCACGCTGCTGAGATGCACTCTTAGGTATGAGGCACAAGTAATTCTTTTACATCCAGCCTATACACAGTCAAAATCAAATGTTAAACCTTGACGGATGTTTCGAAATTGCATGAAAGGCATTGAGGGATTGTGAAACTTTCTCTAACACCTGACATACAGGCTTCATCTCGTCAATATAGACCGTAAAATGTTTCATGAAATCTAACTAATTATAGAACAAACAGAGATAGAGGTCACATATTTCAAGAGAGATAGACGTCACATATTTCAAGATCATCTGAAAGGCCTGCTCTACAAAAACAGATCACAAAGGACAGATTTTGTAACATGATATAGATGCATTTCAGGAATCGTATTATGCATATATATCAAATGCCACAGACAGACTAGACTTCAGCGAATCTATATTCATCTATACTTTGAATCACTTACTGCAATGAATCAGCTTCCATGGTAAAACCTATGAAAACATACTAGCCCAATTTCTAATATCACTGGTTTCTTCCTATAGAAGGGCATCCATTGATAATTATCCTATCTTCCACGAGAGCATTTGAGGTCAGATAAAATAAACATGAGTTGGAGGCTTGAGTAAAGAAGCCATTTTTCCAGAAAATCAAAGCTCGTGATCCAAAGAACTCCATTTATGAAAGATGAAGCAAGAAGAAATAAGCCAAAGGAGCATGCAAAGATGGGCGGCCAATGGTTCCAATTAATCAAATCTGAAAAGGAAATAAGTTAACCGGCACGCATAGGTAAATCATTTCACGAAATACATACCTTGGGACACTTTCGAAATCCACTCACATCAGAACAGTCGAAGTAGTTCTGCATCAATGGACATGACTAGAGACACAATTCGCTCTCATCAAAGCAGGAAATGTCTTCTGCAATCATGGACATGATTATACATAAATGCATTCCATCTCTCCTTCCAACCGACTGTGTTACCTATGAGCTGGAGCAATCAAAGCCGATGGTTGTGTCTACCCAACAAGACTACATGCGTATCACACCTTTGCACACATTTACCCAGGCTTCTAAGTGTGCAGAAATTAATATGACAAATAGTTAACTGCATTACATACAACATTGATACCTTGAACATGAGGCATGATAACTAGTTCCACATCATCCAGTTGCTCTACTGAAACGTTCTCAAAATTTTCAGTCAACACATGTCACAGACAATTAAATGGAACCAATGCATGCGGAGCTCCATAGGAACCAAAAGGTGGGGGAAAGACATCAGGTTGTAGCATTCAGTTTGACATGACCAAGGAAATCCACATTCAAGCTACCCAAGTAAAGATCATCATCCACCACATAAGCAGTGGTAACCAAGCTTATGGAAGCTCCCATGGGATCACCAAGTGTCCTCACAGGCTTTCCTTCCTCTGTTACTTCAAGCACGAGGGCCCGTTTGCTCATCATTTTAATGGACATTTCAGTCAATCCCAACACCTCATGAAGCTGCCGAATGAATGGAAATCTGAGTATCCAATCCATGTAAAATGGTCGTGCCTGCATTGAAAGGAGACACACATATACACACTGATAATTTAGACTGTGCTTGCACTTCTCATGCTTTCTTAACCTGCCAAAATGAAAGAATTAACAGCAGACAGATTACACACAATTACATCCAAATACTCCACATGCATCATGACATTTGCGACCGTGACATATGAGACAGACAGAGGAAGAATATCTAACACAATGCAGTGGACCAGAACTTAGCTAGAAATTCGGCAGAGATGAAATTAAAAATTAAAAAATCAGAGAAGAATCAACTTCGTTTGGAATGACCCTAAAAATAGGGTTTCAGGATGGTCAAAGTTGTGGGTCAAAAATCAATTACTTCTATGCATAAACATGAAGATCACCCTACTACAACTGCATTGCTGAAATCTAGTGAATGAATGAGGTTGAAGAAACTACGGCTCTGTTGTTTCTTTAGCGGCGAGAATTAGATTTCATTCTTTTTTTTGACAGAATTATTATTTTTATGATAAAAAACAGTGCTTCTGCTTTATTTGCCTAGATTATTATTTTTGATACCTAAGACTATTTTTTCATAAATTTGCAATAAATGTATGCTTCTTCAATGTTAAAATTAGCTTTTTCATTTCTTTTTTTGCTTTCTAAGTTAATTTCAACTTCTATATAAACAAGGCAATGTTGCCTCGTTGTAATTACTTTCTTCATTAGTGGTAGACAAGATAGTGGTTACCAATGAGATCCCAACGGGGTAGGTATTGTCGCGTTAGCAACGGGTTGGGTTGTGATAAAGTTGTGCACAAATCAAAATTTTCTTTTATTATTATTTTTAGATTTTAGGTATCCTCAGTGTATATATCCTCTAAACATGCTTGAATATTCTCATACACAAAGAAAAATAATATGGTAAAATTTATATATCACATGTAAGTCCTCATCAATCAAGACTTTAGTCCACTTCTTTTTAATGGCACATGCCAAATTTAAAATTCATATCCCCAAGCATGTGTGACTTAATGTGTACAAGGTCACTAGGTGGAACATTATACTTTGTGAGTCTCATTAACAACACACAAAAAGGAAAACCTATAATGATTTGATTCTTTAAGTTCGTGATATTTGGCTAGCAATGGTTATTGCCTAGTGGGGGCTGATCTCTCACTCCCTGTATGTGTTCACATCATTCACTCGAGGGGGGTTTGTTACACTTATGTGTTCCTCGAGTAGCTTTGATGTGAACCTTTTCCCTATACATGGGCACTTTTTACTCTAGTGCTTGCTGGAGAATTTTTCCCCATCTTACCACATACATGATTCACTCATATGTGGTAGTACTTTGTACTTAGAGATATTATTCAGCTCTTACTTCACTTTTGATCATCATCAATAGAGTGAGCTATTCCAACCATCTGTCTTCTCTGTGTGTGTTGCTGCATTTGTGCTCCTTGTGTGTGCTTCTTGTGTGTCTCTCACACTTCTACACAGACCCAAACATACTTGCTATTATATATACCAAAACAAGATGAATCCAAATCTTGATAGGGTAATTGCAGCAATTGAAAACAAGATGAATCCAAATCTTGAGAGGGTAATAGCAACAATTCAAAACAAGACAAATCCAAATCTTGATAGAGTAATAGCAGCAATTCAAGAGGAGGAGAAAAGGCTAAAGGAAGAGAGTGGAAACAATATATCATATATAGCTAAAGCAAAGAAATTCAAAAAGTGTAAACACTATGGGAGATCAAATCACAAAGAATCGGAGTGTTATTCAATTGACCCATGCAAGATATATGGTGGATAGACACATAAAGCAAAATTTTGTTATAAGAAAGAAGAACAAGCAAAAGTTGCAAAAGAGCTTTCACAAGATGAAGTTGGTGTAGTTGAAGAAACCACCTCCATAGATTATGCATGTTAGACCAAATCATCTTGTATGTGTGTGTGTGTGAGTGAGATAGGTGTAGATAAAAGCATATGAACTTAACTTGAGAGGCTTGGCCGACTTTAAGAGTTGAGTAAATATGTTTAAGTTTAGATTCTATCTGTAACTGGCATATTTGAATGTCACTATAGGCATCCCATATATTTGTCTCTATCCTTCCAAATAGTACTTCGTTGAGAAGGGTAGGGATGAGTGAGTTCTCTCTTGTGACATGTGTTGGGGGAGAGCTCGCCATGGCAATGTCCTTGCGTGTGCTAGTGGACACTTACATGACATCATATGGTAGTTAACTTCAAAAATATACATGTAACTACATCAACAAAATTTCAAACAACAAATAAACCTATCTTGACATATACCCCTTGTGTCATGTTAGGAGGGGATTGTCGAAAAATAAGCAACCTTCCACAAGGAATTGCACAATATCAGAAAAAGGAATCATCAATGAGTGGTCAAAATTGGTCAAAATCGTCAAAAATTGCAGAAATGTTTTATTGCATATTTGGAAAGTACTCATCAACAGCCATCTAACCATATATAACACCCTAACCATCCAACCATATTTGAAAAGTACTCATCAAGAACGGTCTAACCTTGGGAGCTCAAGGAGTCGTGATCTCCAAGTAAGTACTTTCCAAGTTACAGTTCCAATTATTGTCTTGTTCCTTGGTCTAGTATTGTCTAGTCTAGTTCTTGGGCATCTAGTCTTGTCCTCTTGTTATCTCATAGTATGAGATCTTTTTTGAGTTATTTCTTATATCTAGTCCATCTCCCTCAAGGGATTTCTTGTAATCCAGATATCGTGTTTCATACTTGTAGTTCCAGGTTGTGGGATCTCTTGTATTCTGTCTAGGCAAGTTATCCACACCTATCAGTCCCAGGTTGTGGGACTTTTGTATCAATTACATATCCTTGTATTATTTTCCCTATGTTGGTGATCTTGTAATCAAAAGTATAGTTCCAAAATATTGACTACCCTGGTTGGAGGGCACAATCTAGTGCTCCCCTGACATCACCTCCTAATGGACAAGTCATGCAAGTGTTGGAGCCCTCTTCTTTTCCAAAAAAAACTATGATGATGAAATTGCGACCAACGAGGAGACACAGTTAGAATAACTGCAAGAAACCATGATTGCCTACAACCTTTCAGGCCAAGCAACGAGGAAATCAAGTTATTCCAGGAATGAAGCAGGTGTGGGTAAAGAAAGGTGAACAGCTGACTATTCCACTGAAACCATCGCAGATACAATAGAAGAGTAAAGCGCAATGAAGGCAATTGACACGAAGGAACGAGATCCAAAACTCTGGTCTAATCACAACCCAAACCATTGTCACATAAGATTTCTCTTTTTCTTCCTCTATGAGGCTTCTGCCTCTAGTTTGAATCAATTATAGAATAAGCTCCTTCCCTATCTGAAGTAAATATCATTAGATAGAAAGCGAGAAATTTTTAATTGCATTTTAATTGAATCAATAGTCATGATCTATAATGTGAATCATATGTGTATCCAACAAGTCGACAATCCAAAAACAAATAATCTGAAATTGGGCTATGTGAATACTTTTGGGAAAATTCTATCAAGAATTTGTGCTACTTATATGCAATCAATCTCCTTCTATAACTAGATTCCAAAGATTTCCCCACTAGGAATTGAGAAACCCATGGGACAAATAATAGTATATTACTTTTACTATAAATATACTACTGCACTAGTAACAAATAGCACCATTGGGAAGACCATTTTTTTGGTTGTGTACACAATAGGTTGCGAACCCCTTCGCGACGTGAGGTTGTTAGCAACGTCTTGCGAAGGGTTCACAACACGTTGCCTTGCAACTATCATAGACAAGTTTTAGGGAAGCTCTTCCATATTAACGTTAAGCTTTAGAGGCTTTAAGCTTTGAATCTGTTTGGCAGCTTTGAGCTTTTTCGTGAAAACTTATAGCCTTGCTTTAGAGGCTCTAGCAATGTTATAAAAAGAAAATATCTTGAGCTCTACTTATCATCACTTGGAGGTGTAGCCTCAAGAGCTTGGAGGAGATAACTTTCATCCGCTTGGAGGACAAAGGTTGTGCTTTCTTCATTTCCAATAAGAGGTGCAGCAGCCTTAGTGCTTATCCATATTTGGAGGAGGTTATTCTTAGTTATGGAGATTGTGGAGTTATGGGCAGAAGAAGATTATTCACGCATACCTTACATGCTAAATTGTAACTTCATGTACTTCATGTTTGTTATGTATAGAATATATTTGGAGTTTGGCTCCTTTCTTGCTCCCATGACTTGTCTATTCTCCATCTTGTCTCTATTTTCTCTAATATTCAGAGCACGTGAAAATAGTGTACATAGATAATAGTGCTGCATGTAGAAGAGTTAGCTCTTCATGGCAGACACAAATCAACCTCAGTCAGCAGAGCTATCTTTATGTCCTTGCTGAGTACGGGATGAAAGGGGAGTTAACTCTAGGAGTGGTCACTTCAACCATAGAAGATTACAGATGCAATCCATAACATCAGGTTTAGCATATGTTATAGCAGCAAATTATACAAAATATGTTGGATATGCTGGATTTGGAGATGTGGCAGACAGTTTGCAAAGAATGCAAGTAAAGGGGAGTTAACTCCAGGAGGGGTCAGTTCAACCCTAGAAGATTGCAAAAGCAATCCATAGCATCAGATTTAGCATATGTCAAAGCAGAAATTATATACAATATGCTGGATATGCTAGATCTGGAGGTGTGGCAGACAGTTTGCAAAGAATGCAAGTGTATTTGCAAGACTGGAGAGCATTGCTTCCATGTGAATCACAGAAGTGATATTCAACCGACTAGTCAACCTTCTAGTACTCTTTGGGGTTTGTCACTCATCCATGTATGTGGGAGCTTGCATGTTCATCTTGGCAGTCGTGAACGAAGACTTAGAAGAGCAGGAGGGATAATTGATCTACGCTTAGAACCTTATGGTGGACACTTTACACCTTCCTATATGTGTATATGTTTGTCTCATAGGTGTAGATGAGAGCCTATGGCTTTCACTTGATAGCCTTGGCCAACCTTGAGATTTAAGGGAGCATGTTTGAGTCTGGTAACTATCCAATTACTGGCATCCCTTAGTTGTCTCTATTCGTCCAAGTGGTGCTTGGTTGAGAAAAGTATGAGATGTGTGAGTTGTCTTTGTGATGTGCTGAGAGAGAGGTCTTCATGTTCAAGGTCTTTGTGTGTGTTGATGGACATTTAACATGATATGTGAAAAATAAACAGTTGCCTAATTGAACAATAAATTTTGCTGACAAAATACCTACCTGACATACGACCCTTGTGTCAGGTTAGGAGGGATTGTTAGAATACCAACCTTCAACAAAGGAAATAAAGAGAAAATTTCAGAGTTTGAAAGTCACAAATGGTCAAAAATGCTCGAAGGAACGGTCAAAAAAGGTCAAAGTGTACAAAGCTTTTTATGACAGATTCAGAAAGTACTCTTCAAGAGCTGCTACTTTTTTGATACACAATACTTGGCATTTTGACATCTTTTGAAACGTCAAAAATAAAACCCTAATTGTACACATGATTCTCTATATACACATGCTATTTGCACATGCTAATTAAATTGCACATGGTCATGCACATGCTTTATGAAAAGCATGCTTTTTAAAATCAAAAGCATCTAAAAGTTTGTGCCAACAATAGGAGAGTGTTTCTGGAAAAAAAAACAGGTAGTCTTTTGTGAAAAAATACATTTGGCAGCGTTAAGCTTTTTCGTGAAAACTTATTGCCCAGCTTTAAGGGCTTTAACAAGGTTATAAAAGGACAATATCATGAGCCCTAGTTATCATCACTTGGAAGTGCAGTCTCAAAAGCTTGGAGGAGATAACTTTCATCCACTTTGAGGAGAGAAGTTGTGCTTTCTTCATCTCCAACAAGATGTGCAGCAACCTTAGTGCTTATCCATATTTGAAGGAGGTTATTCTCAGTTATAGAGATTGTGAAGTTATGAGCAGGAGCAGGTTACACACATACCTTACACGCTACCTTATGACTTCATTTACTTCATGTTTGTTATGTATAGAATACATTTGTAGCTTGGCTCCTTCCTCTGTCTCATGACTTGTCTATCCTCCAGCTTGTCTCTATCTTCTCTACGTCTCAATATCGATTGTGGGTCCAAAAACCAATATTTATCTCTTCTTGCATGGCTAACTCCCACTTCTTCTTGTGCTCACATAGCTTTGCCTCTTTGTAAGTAAGAGGCTCACCCATAGCACAACATGATGCAAAGCAAGGCAGTCCAGTGCGTTCAGTGCGGTGCGCGTAGGGTGCGAGGACCGAATGGTATCCGAAGGTAAGGTGCGTCGTTACAAATAAACATATATTTATATGAATCCAAGATATAGTATGTACATATATATTATGCATATTTGATAAATCATAAATATGAAGTTAGAAACCATGTATACTCTCCAACGCCCAATGTCCAAAAGTATGAATCCAAAAAGTAACATGAGGACTCTAGCCTTTGAGCTCTAACTTCGCAATCTTCAATCGACTCTCTGACTAAGAATGGGTGTGTGTGGGGCTGAGCCGCTGAGGCGAACGGCTGAAGGGCAGTGAGTGGGCCAAGGCTGAAGCGAAGTCAATGGGGCTGAGGCTTGAGCTATGGAAGATTCAAGGGTGTCAGTGGGCTGAGTAGTGAGCTATGGAAGGCTCAAATTGTTGAGATGCCCATTGCTCAATGCTAGGTTAAAACTTAACATTCAAAATCAAATTTTAAAATTTGTACATGTAACGACGAATTTATCGAACTGAATGGCACCAAACGCACCGAATGGAAAAAAATTCCGGTTCGCTGCACTGAATCTGCTATGATGCAAAGAGTGATCATATATTTCCACATGCCTCCTAGGACATGTAGATCTTCTTACTCAATGATCCACATTCTCTGGCAATGGATCTACATCAGGAGGTATAAAAACTTCATCATTATTGGTGGGTTGGTGTACATCATTTCAGCCTTGTTTTCAGCATGAATAGGTGGTTGCATATGACCTTCAAGAGCCTCATTTTGCTGCCCAACATCCTATTCCTCCATTACCACTGGCTCATTGTCATTTAAAACCATATGTGGTGCATCCTAAGGGTTAAAGTCAAGTTTAATAGGTGACTGTAAATGCTGAAATTCGATGCTTTTATGGTCATTTTTAGAGAGAATCATTTTAGGCAGCCTTGCCTCATCAAATACAACGTTTCAGCTACGTATTACCTTCTTGAGCTTCGATCATCACATTCGCCCATTTCACCGTATCTCCATACCACAAGAAAATGCCTTATAGACTTTGCATCTAATTTGTTCCTCAACTCAAGCCTAATACGCCCAAACACTTCACAGCCAAAGATCTGTAGGTGTTCATATGAAGTAGATTTCCCGACCAAACCTCTTCAAGAATGCCATCTTTTAAGGACACATCATGGGATTAATTGGAAATGTGTATTGTATGAAAGAGGCCGCAGAGAGCTACGTTATGGTGTGCTTAGGTGCTCCAAACGCCAAGGGAGTGGGCTTCTACGTGAGGAGAGAGAAAGTAGAGAGAGAAACTTGCACAAAAATTTGGAGAACAAGATGGAGAAGTTGAAGTTGAAGAAGTCCCAATCAAGTTATGAGAGATTTGGGACCAAGTCTTATTGATAAGTGACTTTTAGGCCATTTGGGCATGTTCACACATGGCCAATGACCGAAAGTCATAAAAATAAAGCCTATAACTGCCCAATTTGGCCAAAAAATTATAACAAAAATATGTCTGGAAAGCTCTCGAAGAGAGCTTTCACATGGAAGGGTCAAAATATACAAAAGGAGAGTCCTTGGAGCCTTTATCCCCAACAACCTCCCACTTAAAGGACCAAGGAGGCTCCTTTAAGTTAAGTAACTCCCACCATCTCCATCTGTATACATAGCTGATGTTATGCCTTGGGTAGACACTTCGTGAGAGCTGTTTTAGAGCATTCAGAGTGCTCTTTTTCTTCCCAGCCGGCAGCATATCATCTACATACTGTACAAGAATGATTGGGCTGCCATCTTCATCCTTTTTAGTGTACAAACAGTGCTTTGCATGGCTTCTTTTGAACCCATGTTCAGCATAAATGCATCAAACTTCTTACACCATTGTCTGGGGGCCTGTTTCAGCCCATATAAGCTCCTTTTCAGCTTGCATACCAGATGCTCTTTTCTAGGAATGGCATATCCTTCTGGCTGTTTCATGTACAGCTCTTCATCTAAATCACCATGCAAAAAGGCTGTTTTAACATCCATTTGGAATAACTCCAAATCCAAGGCAACTATGAGAGCAAACAACACATATAATGTGGTCATTTCAACCACTAGAGATAACACCTCTTGAAAATCAATGCCCTCGTTTTGGGCATATCCTTTAGCAACCAGTCTTTCCTTATACTTGGGTTTGGCATCAACAGTTTTGATTTTGTACACCCACTTGTTGGGAATGGCCTTTCTACCTTTGGGCAACTCAACCAAATCCCAAGTATCATTTGCATGCAAGGCCTTTATCTCTTCCTGCATGGCTAACTCCCACTTCTTCTTGTGCTCACATAGCTTTGCCTCTTTATAAGTGAGAAGCTCACCCTCATTTGATAACATAATGTAATGTATAGAGGGGTCATATCCATGCCTCCTAGGATGTGTAGATCTTCTTACCCAATGATCCACATTATCCGGCAATGGATCTACATCAAGAGGTACTTCAACTTCTTCATTGTTAATGGACTGCTGTACATCATTTCCAGCCCTGTTTTCAGCATGAATAGGTGGCTGCATATGCCCATCCTGAGCATCATTTTGCTGTCCAACATCATCTCGCTCAATAACCACGGGTTCATTGTCATTTCCAGCCATATGTGGTGCATCCCGAGGGTTCATATCAGATTTAACTGGTGGCTGTACATACTGAAATTTGACTCTTTCATGGTCATCTTTAGAGGCACGATTGTTTTTGAGCAGCCTTGCCTCATTGAATACAACATCTCGGCTGCATATTACCTTCTTGAGTTGAGGCAGTCAACTTTTGTAGCCCATTTCACCTTCATCTCCATAATCCATGAAGATTCCTTTCATGGACTTTGCATCTAACTTGCTTCTAAACTCAGGCCTTATATGCACAAAAGCATCACAACCAAAAATGCATAGGTGGTCATATGAAGTTGGTTTGCCAGACCAAACCTCTTTTGGAATGCCACCTTTTAAGGACATATGAGGGGATCGATTGCAAACATGAACTGCAGTTTTCAAAGCCTCTCCCCAAAATCCATGAGGGAGATTAGATGTGGACAGCATGCATCTCACCCTCCCACATAAAGTCCTATTATACCTTTCAGCTACACTGTTGGAAGAGGGTCTGTATGGGACTCTTAGCTCCCTCTTAATACCAAGATTTTCACAAAATCTATTGAATTCAGCATTTATAAACTCGCTCCCTCTTAATAAAAAGATTCTCACAAAATCTATTGAATTCAGCACTTATAAACTCACCCCCATTGTCTGTACGTAAGCATTTCAGCTTTCTACCTGTTTGGGTGGTCACAAATGCATGAAATTTCTTAAATGCAGTAAAGGCTTCGTCTTTTGATTTTAACAAATACACCCAATGCTTCCTGAAGTAGTCATCAACAAAAGAAACAAAGTAAAGAGCACCCCCCATAGATTTTGTGGGCATGCTACGAACATCAGACTTACGAGAAAGTAAAGAGAGAAATTTGCTCAAAAATGAGAAAGTAAAGAGAGAAACTTGCTCAAAAATTTGGAGAAGAAGATAGAGAAGCTCAAGTTGAAGAAGGCCCAATCAAGTTATGAGAGATTTGGGACCAATCTTTTTTTTGTTTAATTAATCTAAGTATGCACTCATTTATGTAATGTCAAATTTTCTTATGATAAAAAGAATTTCCTTTCCTACAAGACCTCTTCTCAGATTTCAAATCTTCAAATCACTAGGATGACTTTTATTAGATTTAGAAGTGGAAGTTTAACTAGAGCTAGTCTTACTTTTATTGCCTTTACCTTTGCCTTATACTAGGGCTAAGTCACTCATAGCCTCTTGCAGATCTAAATTAATTCTAGATTGTTTTTCCTATTATGAAAACTTTCTAAATATGAACACTCTATTAGTGATAGAGAAAGTCGTCAAGAAATGCATGTAAGAACTTGGCAATGGGTTGATAATTCAGTCATAAGCTCATCATTCTCCACAAACAAATCAATATTTGCTAACTCATCAACTAGATCTTTAATTCTAGTTAGGTGGTTTTGAAGAGAATTGCTTTCTTCCATTGTCAAATTGTATGGTTATCACTTCGTATACCTCTTTTCTCTCGATGTTCAAAAAATAGAACATATCTTCTAACCTATCCAAGCTTCTTAGATATACGACATGGTTCAAGATGTGGAATAATTGAATTCTTCACTAAAAGAGATATGATGGCTAATGCTTATGCATCCTTTGCATACCATCTTTTTTTATCTTGAAAAGTTGGAAAGATTGTCGAGTCATTTCTATGTGGGGTTTGTGGTTCAATGGATCTAGAAGTTGCATCTCTAGATGACTATTGTTACATTGAAGTAACCTCAATACTTACTTATAGAAGTAAGTGAACTATATTGCTCAAAAAATAACTAGTTCCTCTTTCAAAAGAATTAGGGTTTAGATACCAACATACTTGCACAAGAAAACCCTAGAGCTATAGAACAAGGAATACTTGCTAGGTAAGTATATGAACACAAGAATTCTCTAAATGCACCCGAAGCAGCAATGTACGTAAACAATCTAGTGGTCAAGAGGTAAGACTAAACATAGTACACTTTGGAATAATTGTCAACCTTGAACTAATTAAGTATTCAACCTTGAGATTAATCAAGTAATCAACCTTTAAAATAGATAAAGCTAGACGCAAAACTATTGGAGCGGCAAAACCTAGGTATTGTGATTTTAAAGAGTAATGGAAATCATAAAAAGAGCACATTATCACTAAGAGTTCTATGGAGAAGGTATACTAAAAACCCTATGTGCACTACTCTATATTAAACAAGGACTAAGAAAAGTAGGAAGCCTAAAAGAGCTCTACAATCTAAACTCAAACAATAAATTGAATAAAAAACAATTTATGTACCTTTCTCCTTGGGTTACACACTTCCTTTGACTAAGTTTGACCTCTATTTTGCAAGTTTGACTCTCCTCGACAGAGTTGACGACTGTTGACCGACAAAAGAACAATAACACGGGATACACAAAGTATAAGAAAAAAAATACTATTTTCTAGTTAATAGATAATAGATGTACATATACAATGTGCGTATGATACAAAACTGAATGTAGGCTGAATGAAAAGGGCTCTAGGTAGAAAATGTAGAGAAAATGTGCCTAAGAGTTATAGCAAAGTGTGAGTGTGCTCAAAATTGAAGAAAATAGGCATGTTTTATGAGAAAACAGCCTATGTGCAGAAATTAGGGCAAAAAACTGAATTTAGGGTTTCTCCTCTAAAATAAGCAGTAACAAGGCTTTCCTACTTGAAGTGATAGGTAATACAACCTGGTAGCTGGGCTCACACTCCAAGGTGTCTATAGGAGAAGTGAGTAGCAACAACAAAATCGCTTCAAAATCAGCAACAAATCACCTCCAAATACCTCCAAACCCCTAGAGCATAAATTGATGTTCAAATTGTGCAACATGGACCTTCTTTTATGAACTTACAAGCCCTCCAAAAACGCCCATGAAAATTGCCAAAAAAGCTTATTAAAAGCTTGTACATGATTTTTTAATGTTGCTTCATATATATATGTATATGTATATGTATGTGTGTGTGTATGTGTGTGTGTGTCTCTCTCTCTCTCTCTCTCTCTCTCTCTCTCTCTCTCTCTCTCTCTCTCTCTCTCTCTCTCTCTCTCTCTCTCTCTCTCTATCTATCTATCTATCTATCTATCTATCTATCTATCTATCTATATATATATATATATATATATATATATATATATATATATATATATATATATGCATGCATACATATATATGTATATATGCATGCATACATATATATGTATATACATTTACATATATATGTATATACATTTACATATATATGTATATACATATACATATACACACACATCTCTCTCTCTCTCTCTCTCTCTCTCTCTCTCTCTCTCTCTCTCTCTCTCTCTCTCTCTCTCTCTCTCTCTCTCTCTCTCTCTCTCTCTCTCTCTCTCTCTCTCTCTCTCTCTCTCTCTCTCTCTCTCTCTCTCTCTCTCTCTCTCTCTCTTACTAGAGATACAGAGTCACAGAGATTCCCTACTCCAGCCTACTGTAGCACTCCATACAGGAGGGAGACAGAGTCAGCTCACTGACTTCTTTATTCCACGACGTGCTGCAGCCCTCCCCCCCTCAGCCCACATACCGAGCGGGGTGACTCTTCAGCAGGCTCAGATATCTCGAGCTAGGAGACGACCCCGTGATATAGGACATCGGGCCCCGAGACTTCACCGACACCAGATTGCGGAGATCCAGGCTTGTGACCATCGCGCCATGGAGGAGAGACGATCCCAGATGATGGCCGATCCCGTTGCAGCCATCAGGGTGGCCCTGACTCCACCTCCACCTATGTATCACATATTACATCCCACCCCCTAGCACAGGATGGAGCTAGTTAGTCGTCTTAGATGCATTCTCATGGTTGTTGTACTACCCTTTTGCATATAGACTATCATAGATATCGCACTCCATACACCCCCCACCACTTTCATGGGTATCCCCACATGCACACTACGGAGATCTATATCAGCTTAACCAGTTTCTTTTCAGCACTTTTATCTTTTCTGATTGACAGAAGATACACCCATGTACATCGATTTGTCTCATAGGCCGAGTTCGGCCTCCTAATAGACGTAAAAACACTTTCTTTCTTTTCTTTCTTTCTCTCTCTCTACATCGATGAGATTGAGGACTACATTCTCCGAGCTGGAGGAGAGGATGCAGACCTCGCAGGTACACCTGTCCACATTTTATTATATGCCGATGACATTGTCTTGATTTCAGAGTCACCCGAGATATTACAGCACCACTTGGATGCCCTCGATGAGTTTTGTACACAGAGGGGCTTGACAGTAAACCTTGGCAAGACCAAGGTCATGATATTCCACACCTCCCCCATGGTGGCTTACCTGGCCCCTTCAGCATGAGATAGGCAGCCACTGATAGACTCGCACGAGGATATGCAGCTTTAGCCATGTTAGAGCGGAGATGTCACCAAGCACACTTCCAGGAACCCCGAACGATGGGATGGCTATTTGACACACTAGTCCGACTAGCTATGATGTATGCTGCAACAATTTGGGCCCCAGGCCTCAAAGTCACCCAGTGGAGTGCGATCGAGAGGCCCCAGGTACGTATGATCTCGCGACTATTTCGCGGGAAACAGTCGGTACCACATGACATCATGAGGGCAGAGCTAGCTGCACCACCCATGGTAGTAGATGCACTATTCCAGACTATCTCCTTTATTCAGAGGATGAGGGAGCTCCCTACAGAGAGACTCACACGCAGAGCTTTTGAGGCATCTATACAGATATCAGAGTCAGGATATGAGAGAGCTGGGTACACTCAGGTTAGAGTATGGTTTGATAGTCATGGGCTTGATATGGACAGATTGCCGCCTTTTCAGTACGACCCAGACTCACCTCACATCCACCTCTCTCGTCATGAGAGGAACGTTGTGCTGAGACAGGATCTTTGGCAGCTCTACATCAGTCAGACATGGCACACACCACACATGGGATCGAGACTATTGCACTATCGAGACCAGTTCTTAGACATCCTAGCGGACGGTTTCATCCGGCGACCACGTTACATGGATACTTACATGCCTCATAGCTCCAGGGTAGTGATTGGCTAGTTGAGAGTCTCATCACATAGACTAGAGATTGAGACGGGCAGAGCCACATACATTCCCAGAGAGGAGCGGATATGCAGGGTTTGCAGAGTAGAGATGGAGGATGAGGAGCACTTTGTATGCAGATGTAGCGCATATGATGGCATCAGAGGTAGATACGGGACTCTATTTACAGGGCAGCCCACCCTCCGAGAGATCATGGACTCTAGAGACCAGCGACAGCTCGGGCGATTCCTACTAGAGATACAGAGTCACAGAGATTCCATACTCCATCCTACTATAGCAGCCCATACAGGAGGGAGACAGAGTCAGCTCACTGAGTTCTTTATTCCACGACGTGTTGCAGCCCTCCCCCCCTCGGCCCACACACTGAGAGGGGTGACTCTTCAGCAGGCTGAGACTACTCGAGATAAGAGACGACCCCGTGCTAGAGGATATCGGGCCCCGAGACTTCACCGACATCAGATTGCAGAGATCCAGGCTCGTCACCATCGCGCCATGGAGGAGAGACGATTCCAGATGATGGCTCATCCCGCTACAGCTATCACGATGGCCTTGACTCCACCTCCACCTATGTATCACATCTTACACCCGCCCACTAGCACAGGATGGAGCTAATTAGTCGTTTCAGATGCATTCCCATGCTTGTTGCACTACCCCTTTACATATAGACTATCATAGATATCGCACTCCATACACCCCCCCACTTTCATGGGTATCTCCACATGCATATATCGGAGATATGTATCAGCTTTACCAGTTTCTTTTTCAGCACTTTTATCTTCTCTGATAGACAGAAGATACACCCATGTACATCAATTTGTCTCATAGGCCGAGTTCGGCCTCCTAATAGACGTAAAAACACTTTCTTTCTTTCTTTCTTTCTTTCTTCTCTCTCTCTCTCTCTCTCTCTCTCTCTCTCTCTCTCTCTCTCTCTCTCTCTCTCTCTCTCTCTCTCTCTCTCTCTCTCTCTCTCTCTCTCTCTCTCTCTCTCTCTCTCTCTCTCTCTCTCTCTCTCTCTCTCTCTCTCTCTCTCTCTCTCTCTCTCTCTCTCTCTCTCTCTCTCTCTCTCTCTCCCTCCCTCTGTCGATCTAGACATTCACAGCATTTTGAGGATCGCCATGATGCCCTACCCACCGATGCATTATATTCTACACCCACTCCAAGCATTTAGAGGGTTGTGATACCATCGAGCCTCCCATCCCTATGCATAGTATCACACCCATTGAGCATATAGAGTGCATACCCATAGCACCCCACACCCTTGAGGCCAGTTATTGTCCACTCCTTTTATACCCGTCTTTTGTACTCACTCTTTATTTTCCTTTTGGGATCACAGTGGATTGGATCATACTGATGTATATGTTTTGTCTCATAGGCCGATTTTGGCCTCTAATAGACGTTAAAAAGTCTTTCTTTCTTTCTTTCTTTCTCTCTCTCTCTCTCATACGGGCGGTACTACGCAGACGATGGGAGGAGAGACTTCCTCAAACGACGGGCAGTACTACGCACTACACCGGGCACCCCCATCTATTTGGATGACGACCTCACACGGATGGAGGTAGAGCACATACGGGCATGCATGCCGCGTGTCCTCCATGCAAGACGAGAGGGACATCGTGCCCTATATAGAGACGGTCGGGTCATCATTGATGGACGGCCCATTGACTAGGGATTCGCGGCGTATGAGACAGCACAGCAGGAGGTGCACATTGCAGTCTGGAACTGCAATGGATCAAGGGAACTACAGGACTATTATGATAGGCCATATCCTGGCCAAGATCTACGGGGCAGTACTAGAGGCAGAGCTCAGTACACACGTTGAGGCAGCTGGGATCAGAGCACCCGGCCAGGCAGGCTTCCGCCGCACTTTCTCCACCATCGACCACATCTTCGTGCTTCGTTGCTTGATTGAGAGCGCGAAGGCGAGGAAGAAGAGACTATATTGTTGCTTTGTGGACTTCCGCAAAGCCTTCGACATGGTCCCTCGAGAGAGACTACTACGGAGGCTCCAGGAGTTACAGCTACTATCAGACATGCTATGGGCCATCCACGCTTTGTATGCACGAGTCACAGGCAGGGTACGCTGCCCCGGCGGTCTATCAGACAGCCTTGTTAGCACCATTGGTGTGAAACAAGGTTGCCCTCTCTCACCCACTCTCTTCGGTCTCTACATCGACGAGATCACGGAGTATATACAGCGAGCAGGAGGGTGAGGAGGAGACCTCGGATGTACGCCAGTACACATCCTATTATATGCTGATGACATTGTCCTACTTTCAGAGTCACAAGAGGGGTTGAAGTCACATTTACAAGCGCTCAATACCTTTTGCATGGAGGGAGGACTCACAGTGAACCTTGGCAAGACCAAGGTCATGATCTTCCATACCTCCAGGACAGTACGCCATCTTGCCTCTTTCACGACAGCTTGAGGACAGATAGAGGTAGTGGACTCCTACGTCTACCTAGGTGTCACCTTCTCGGGCAGCACAGGGGTATTCTCCATGGCACAGGCCGCGAGAGATATTCTTGCTCAACCAAGATATACATGAGCTACCAAGCATGAAGCAAAAACCACTGGTGGACACACGAGTGTCATAGCAACCAGCCCAATTTGAGTCAGAAAAAGCATGCAAATCTGGCGGTAGTGATCCCCCCTTGGGATAAAACAACCCAAGTAGCCGAGTACGACTCAAGTAGCGAAAGATGCGCTTAACCGCCTTCCAATGCGTGACTCCTGGGCAATGCATAAACCTGTTCATCTGTGAGACAGCAAACTGAATATCTGGCCGAGTAATGCATAAGTAAATCAAGCATCCAACAGCCTGCTGATAGAGAACAGCATCAAATGCATCTCCAGCATCATGAAGCAATCGTAAACCTGTCTCCATAGGAGTGGCAATAGGCTTACAGTCTTCAAGGCCAAAACGCTGCAATAATGTGTCAATATGTTTCGTTTGACACAAAGCCATTCCACCATCAACTTGCATAAACTGAATGCCCAAATAGTGATGCAAATGCCCCAAATCAGACATCTCAAATGAGGCATGCAAATCAGCCTTAAAATCAGCAATATGCTTCTCAATAGGACCAGTGAGCAGCATGTCATCAACATAGACAACAATGATCAGAAGCACATCATTAGCACGCTTAACATATAAGGTGCTTTCAGTTGGACTGTTCTCAAAACCATGTGCAATCAGATAGGCATGTATCTTCTCATATCAAGCACGTGGTGCTTGCTTTAAACCATATAACGCCTTCTTTAACATGCACACCTGGTTTTCATGCCCTTTCTGCACAAAGCCACGGGGCTGAAAAACATACACTTCTTCATGCAAGTCACCATTCAGAAATGTTGTTTTAATGTCCAACTGATGTACATTCCAACCATGATGGGCTGCAAGTGCACAAATGCTCCGAACAGTAGTCATACGGCATGTAGGTGCAAAGGTCTCATCAAAATCAATGCCTCTTTCCTGCGCATAACCCTTTGCAACAAGCCTAGCCTTATACCTGTCAACTGTACCATCAAGTTTACGCTTAAGCTTGTATACCCACTTAGTGCCAATGGCCTTCTTGCCAAGAGGCAAGTCACATAAAGACCATGTATCATTCTTCATTACAGCATCATATTCAAATTGCATAGCAGCCATCCAATTTTCTGAATTCTGTGCTTCATCAAAAGAAACAGGCTCATTCTCATCACAGAGGCTAGACGCAGCCATAGCATAGCAATCTGATGCAAAGGAGGCACTATGAGAGCCTGAACGAGTACGATATGACAAAGGTGGATCTAATTTGCTGTCACGCAAAGTCTGCACCAGCCATTTTGGCATAGTTTTTGCCTTCTCAATATCAGCTCTCTCATCAACAAGTGCATCATGTAAATCTGCATCAGAAATGGAATGATCTGCATCATCATATGAAACCTGCAAAGGCTGAGAAGTTGCCTCATTAGGACCAGCACTAGATTGTCCACACCTGTAAAAAGAGGCATCAAAGTATCATACATGTCTTTAGAGCTAACTGATGTCTCCTTAGTACATGAAAGCAATGGCTGAATAGCATCTTCCACAAAGACAACATCACGGCTAACCAGAATGCGTTTAGTATGTGGATGATACAGACGATAGCCTTTACTCTCACAACTGTACCCAACAAAAATACATTTTACTGCCTTATCATCCAATTTTCTGCGATGTTGTTCAGGCACTAGTGCATATGCCAAACAACCAAAAACCCGCAGATGAGCAACAGATGGCTTGCGATCATGCCAAGCCTCATATGGAGTGATAGACTGTAGCGCTTTAGTGGGACACCTGTTAAGTACATATGCTGCACACATGACAGCCTAGCCAGAAACTATGTGGTAAAGCCTGACTCTTGACCATACACCTCGCCATCTCCATGAGTGACCTGTTCTTCCGTTCAGCAACTCCATTCTGTTGAGGTGTATACGGCACTGTACACTGGTGTTTTATCCCACGTTCAGCCAGAAATACATTAAAATCAGAAGACATATATTCCCCCCCTCGATCAGAACGGAGGGTGCCCATTTTACATGCTGACAGATTTTCAGCCAAAACCAAAAACTGTTTGAAGCACAAAAACACTTCGGACTTTGCCTTCAATGGATATACCCATGCATGCCTGGAAAAATCATCAATGAAAGTCACGAAGTAAAGATAGTTTCCAAAAGGTGTCTGCATAGGACCACAGACATCACTATGTACAAACTGCAATTTCTGCGTAGCTCGAACTGAACCATCTTTTGGAAAGGAGGAACGCTGCATTTTGCCCAAAATACAGCCTTCACATACATGTTTTCCAGGTGCCTCAAGCTTGGGCAAAGAAGACACCATATCAGATTTCTGCAGGCGTAGCAAACTAGCAAAATTCAGATGACCAAAGCGTGCATGCCAAAGCTTTGCATCTGAGATAGCCTGAGAATCATGAACTGCACATGCCGAATCATTCACAGATCTTTCATAGTCTATGAGCTTATACAGCCCACGACATAAAATGCCAGAAGCAATAATAACATCGCCATTTGACAGATCATGAACTGTACATCTGTCATCAACAAATTTCACAACCAAGCCAATCTTGGCTAATGCAGAAACTGATAACAGATTCTTCTTGATCCCTGGCACAAATAAAGCATCTGACAAGGTGAAAGAACTACCATCAGCAGTAGTCAGAATGATCTTACCAACTCCCATAACAGGATAAGAGGAGTTGTTGGCGCATGTGACAGTATTCCCTGTAGGGGCAGGCTCGAGTGAAGAGAAGAAACTGCACTGCGAGGTAATATGTCTGCTCGCCCCACTGTCAAAGTACCAAACATCTTAGTCCACTGCAGACATGCACTACTCATGAGAAGATGGGTCAAAATTGCAAACAGTAGTAAACGCCCATTCTTCTTCCTGCACAAGATTTGCAGACTCTGTTTTTGGTGTAGAGGCCTCTGCAACAACCATTCCAGCCTCTTTCTTCTTTGCCTCTTTTGAGGCCAGTTTTGGACAGTTCTTTATGATATGATCATTCCCTTTACAATACTTGCAAAACAATTTCTGCTTTTCTGATTTCTTCTCATCTTTATCCTGGTTCTTCGAATGTGCAGCATTTGCAGATTTCTGCTTACTAGTAGAAGAGCTCCATTTTCCTTTGCCCTTCTGACTAGCAAGGAAAGCTTGATCTGCAACACGCATAATGGACCTGTTCTGCCTGGACTGATCTTCCTGCAACAGAACAGAGACTAACTCCTCAAATGATAAGGCATTCGGATTGCCTTTCATCATCAACCGAACACAAACTGGCACAAAAAGACGAAATAGCCTGTACAAGCGCTGCGATAGTGCGTTCGGAGGTCGAAACGAGCTCAGATCGCGATTTCGGCACCACAATGCGAAGCTGTTTTGATCTCGGAAACACGCTGAGTATGCTCACCAAAATTCGTGCGATTTTGAGACTGCAAACGGAGGAGTGTCGACGGCGCCCTAGATGAAGCGACGACATGCTCTGATACCAATTTTTGGAGATAGATGTATGCGGAAGCACGCGAACAGCACAAGGAAGAAGAAGAAGCTTGGAGCACAAACACACAATAGTGAATGTATTACTAGAGAATATACAAAGATAAGTAGCCCATTAGGGCAATAGGCGTATATACAAGCCGAGGGAAAAAAACCTCCTAAAGAGGGAAAAAAGTGCCCCGGCGGTCCTAGTGTGTTCACACACATAACTACCTAAATATATCAACAACATGTGCCCCATGTATTAGGTGGCCACTATCTGCAGAGTCAGAGCCACGTCTCCCCATCCTTTTCCAGCCTTATATATCTTTGTGTCGCGATATACTTTTTATTTCATTTCATCCTCCACACAGGGTTACTACACTTGTACATGGTTTTTGTCTCATAGGCCAAGTTTGGCCTCCAGAAGACGTTAATATGACTTTCTCTCTCTCTCTCTCTCTCTCTCTCTCTCTCTCTCTCTCTCTCTCTCTCTCTCTCTCTCTCTCTCTCTCTCTCTCTCTCTCTCTCTCTCTCTCTCTCTCTCTCTCTCTCTCTCTCTCTCTCTCTCTCTCTCTCTCTCTCTCTCTCTCTCTCTCTCTCTCTAATGTGATGACAATTCCCCACCCTGTTCTCCTCGATTTCCGTGTAATCAGGATCTTACAAATGGTTCTCCCCAATGTGTCATGATGGAAGGGCAAGGTAAGCCTATAGGCTATCGATGACTTCCATTAAGCCCATCTTCTCCTCCTCTTTTTAAGGAAAGGCGCAACGATGTAGGGATTATCTACATAGCAAATATATCCTCTAACATAGATATCATCTATTACCCATATCTCTATCATCCTTGGTCATCTACCATTCCAATAATCCATGAGAGCTTGTATTGTACATCCCAGTACTTGGAGGAGTGGTGTAAGGAGCTTCCGTGAGAAGCGTGGCAAGGAGTTGGTGCTCTTGCGTGGGTTGGTGCAAACACTAGCTTCACAAAGGAATCTCTTGGTCCCTTCCCCATTCTTGGTTGTACTTGATTAGTTCATGTAATCAATCGACTCTTTCATTTCTGCATATACTTCCTCACACTCTGATTGTACTTCTCATTGTACATCTCTATACATTGAGTGAATTATTGTACTAAGTAATTGTTGTGGGCACCTTGTTAGTGGATATTGTGTCTGATTCCTCGTGAACAGTCCTCACCTACCCCTTAAGATCGACCCACAACCATCTACAAATGTTGGCACTCCCAGTGGACATAGGATCAGAGTGATTTTGTTCAATCTTGTTGTCTTTTGTGTCTTGAAGTGCCTTTCTGCATTCTATGACCAAGACCCGGTCCTTGCATAGCTCTTTTAGCCCCATTCGAACTCCCCATGAGCCCCATAGCCAGAGGAGGAAAATGCGTTACTCATTTTCAGAAGATAACCACCCACAAGCCTCATTGCCTTAACTTCTCCACATTTCGAGAAGCTTCGACCGAAGACCCGGATGACCACCTACGGAGATTTCTAGCCTTATGCAAAAGGAGAGGCTTGGAAGGAAGAATTGATGCATGTTTGGCCCTCTTCTCTACAACCTTGGATGGACTCGCAATGAGAAGGCTCGAGTCCACTTTGAAGAATCCTCCTCTTCTGTTGGGGTATGGATGACCCAGTGGCATAACTTCGGAAGAGGCAAGGACTTACGTTGCAACAAAAGGAAGCTATCACTACAGAAGGTGACACGGTAACACAACTTCAACAGGAGATAGAAGATCTTCAAAACAAAGAGGTGAGGGCCACTCTTTGGTGCACTCTGTGTAACAAACAAGAAGGCACACATGTAGAATGCCCAAGCAAGGTAGCCTGCCAATTCTGTGGGAAACTCGGGCACAAGGCCAAGGAATGCTACTACCTCAAGGGATCCGGCACCTCAGCCGACGGTATATTAATCGAAAACTACATATATATGTTTGGCACAAAAGGATGGAATTGGTTGCAAGGTCTTTACAATAATGCGTTCGAAGGCCGAAGCAAGCTCAAATCGAAATTTTGACTCAACATAAAAACTGTTTTGAACTCCTAATTACTTCAAGTATGCTTACCAATTTTCGTGCGATTCTAAGACTGTGATGGGAAGGGTACCGATGACGCCCTAAACAAAGCAGTGACCTTCTTTGATATCAATTATTGGAGTTCAAAGACTTCGGAAGCACACGATCAGTACAAAGAAGAAAAAGAAGCTTGAAGAACAACACAACATTGATCGTATTACCAAGAGAACATACAAAGATAAGTGACCCATTAGGGTTATAAGCCTGTATACAAGCGGGGGGGGGAAAAAACCTCCTAAAGAGGGAAAAAGGGCAGTCCTAAGTGTGTTCACATACATCAGTACTGAAATATATCAGCATGGTTCACAATCAATTCCAAAATTATCTCTTTTTGTTGCTAACTAAACTTCCACAATGTATAGTTCATATCATCCGGTTTTCCTTCAATGAAGATTGGTGGATGAATTTGCAACATGTGTACTCTTTCCATTGTTGTGTTCACAATCACACTCCGAATGTTGTATTGCCAAAGCCTCTTGTTAACTTACAATCACCATAGATATAACCACCATTCTTGTTGTAGAGCTTGTAAAATTGTTTGCAAATTATTGAAGGCACTTTTGTTTTGACACCATGAAAGAAAGTATAACACAACATAGAAGACAAGAATCTAGTTAGAAAAGAGACGATGCAAAAAAAAAAAAAAAAAAAAAAAATCACATTACTAAAAGTATGCATTTGTATTCTACTTCTTTTTCTAATTCTTGAGCACGTTGAATACGTGCCCTGCCCCAAACAATGGCATACGCACATGCAAACACAAGGCAAAACAGAAATGCCTTTTAGTACGGCGATGCTTACCGAGACTAATGCAATCCAGAAGTGTCCTTTTCCATCAATCTTTATATTATCAGGAAGTGCAGGTAGTCTGTCGATGAAAACCTCAGACTGTCCTTGTTTTTCACCCTTAAGCCAGTAACGATGGCATCTAGCTCTAATGTAAGCAAAGCAAATACAGAGTTTTAAAAACGGCAATCTCATGTAGCATGTGTGAGTGAAAACTGTGAAAGATGTCCACATACTGCGCGGTTTCGCAAACCACTAGGAAATCTTCATCGCGAGAGAGTGCAACTCCATTAGCAAAATAAAGGCCGTCAATAAGGGTCGTGGTTTTCCGGCGTACTCCATCATACTTCAGAAGGCGCCCATCTGGAGAAATATCCATCATGCCTGTATAGTGGTTTGCAAAAGAATACCTGCTTGATGCATCTGAGAAATAAATAGACCCATCCTGCATGGAGACTGCTGCAGCATCTGTAAGTCTGTAAAACATCAACAAGGCATTACAAGCCAATAGACGAGTTGCTTTGATTTAGCCTTCTCCCGGATTCATTGACGCGTGGCGAGGATTAAAGGATGCTCGATCCCTAAATCAAAAGCCAAGAAACTCCCCATACGATGTCAAAAACGAGAAACACAACTATCTTACCTGAATTTCACACCATCAGCTTCATCTGAGAGAAGCTCTATCTTGTCTTTTGTTACGTTCAGCAAACCCTTCAGAGAAAACAGATACGGATAAGCCCAAGTATCAACCCATACGTTTGCAAAAGACATGTTCAATGAACAGAAACTTTGGCTATCAAAGGTTTCCGGGCAGCTGAGCATTACTACGTCAGGATCGCAGACGATCAGTTCTCCCTCACGGCCAAGTGTTATTCCCAAAGGACGCCGACCTTCGCCCAGGAATGCGAAGTTCTCAACCGTATCAGAGGAAGGATCCAACCGCTTGATCCAACCGTCGCCACAGGCCACAAAGAGAGAACCGTGTGCATCAGCGACGAGGTCTTCTGGAAACGGGAGTAGGCCATTCCCCAAGCGCCGTAAGTTGGAGCTCAGAAGAGAGTTCGGTGTGAAGGGGCCTGTGAGTGGCACAGGAGGCGGTAGTATGATAGGGGAGGGGTGAATTGGAGAGAGGCGAACTACTGCTTTATAGAAGGCAGCTATGGCTATTGCCAATGCTAAGCTGAGCACGAACCCGAAAGCCGCCATCCTTGTTCTTCAGACAATACTCACAGAAGTGAACTGCCAATGTGCCATCCTTGTTCTTCAACCACAGAAGTATTGCTGCCCGGCGGTCTACTATGAGCTACCGTGAGTTATGATTGACTCATGAGTGATGATGACTACTTCATTGAAGTTTGGATCCTCTTGATCGCGATGTGTTCCCAAAGTCTTTCTTTGTACGTGACGTGCCCCATCTATGCATGCATTCCACTTTTTTTTACACAGTTTGGATATCATGGAAAAAGATCAAAGTCTCACTTTTTTACTTGAGTACACTTTTGTTTGGGCACTCAAAAGCATTGTGCTCAAGTAGTGTGTAGGACTTCACATATCAAGAGCATCTTCATACTAAAAAAAAAAAATTTTTAAAAGAAAAAGAAAAGAAAAGTATAGATCTACATTAAGGAGTGGCGCCAACAACTTGAAATTAACATCAAACAAGCATAATATTTTGCTCAAGGAGTGGAGGAAATCAAACAAGCACAAGATTTGAACTCACTCAAAGGAAATGGCATTGCACTATATCTTTATTTTTCATACCTCTTTCACCTTCCACATGAACATTCATGACCAATCATTTACACTTTCCTTCTCATTTTTTCTCAAGTGACTTGTATATATTCCATATGTTCATAAAAGTGGAACTCATATAGATGAGACAACCAGATTCAATGTTTATTGCTCCATGTCGGACTCTAGCCCTTGAAAGTAGGGGTATAAAGGAGGTTCCCTAGGTGTGTGAGTTGTTCTTTCAAATTGCAAACCTAATGGAAGAGTAGGTCGAAGATCAAACTTCAAAAAAAGACACACATTTTCATCAGAAACTTCACACTTTTCCATGTGAATCTAGTTGCTTCCATGTAAACTCAACTTGCTAGACCACAACGCATTACTTCAAGAGTGTATCTTAATAAGTGGGTTTATCAGTTATGAAGGTTCAAGTTGCACAACAAGCACAATTTTCTCTTAGTTGTGAATGTGGGGGGTCTTGTGGTTGTTGACAATGTGTCCTTGCAAGACACATGTGTATATAATAAAAGCATGCCCAATAACCTAGTCAATTATTACATTTATGCATGTAGGCAGGATTAAACTATAGGTTTTTGTGCCTTATCATCATCATTACCTATCTCAACCTATTTATGTGCATGCACTTTTCCATCTTTTGATATAAAAATGAATCATAAAAAAGGAGAAACATTTTTAATATTCCCTCACATTCTTTCATAAATCTAGCAGATTTCTTATACTTTTCTAGAACCCTTTATACAAATATACATACTTTTCTAAAACTGCCTAAAATCGTGGGATTTTTCGACATTATTTGAGTTTTTTAATATGAAAATGGATTATTTGAGCTTTTTTGAAAGAAAATGGATAAAAATTTGGTTGATCTAACATATTGATATATGAAAATACATGAAAATGATGGAAGGAAAAAAAAACTTTTTACATTCATGTATTAATTTTTGCAAAAGAGGCTTTCATATTACAATTTCAAAAGAGGCTTTCATATTACAATACAAACATCTTATAAATCTAGCAAATCTCTTACACTTTTATAGAGCCTTTTATACAAATGTGCATTATTTTCTAAAATTGACTAAATACGTGAGATTTTTTGACATTATTTGATTTTTTTAATTTGAAAATGGATAAAAATTTGGTTGATCTAACAAATTGACATATGAAAATTCTGCATGAAAGAAAATGATGGAAGGAAAAAAATCCATTCATGTATTCATATTTGCAAAAGAGGCTAACATCTTACAGAACGTGATTTCATCACATGAAATTATTTGCTAAATAAAATACCATAATTTTCATATTTACAATTGAAACTTTTCTTCTACATGTGTTTCTCTTTCAAATTGTTGTGAGCTCTCTTCTTCTTCTCTTCCATAGCAACAAAAACTTTATCATCATCTAAGTAAAAGGCACACTACAAGGAATACGGGCATATAGCGATGGTTAAGGCGACACAATTTCGTCGCTATAAAATTGCAAAATGCGTCGTAATGAGCATCGCACACGGACCGTCGATTAAACAATGAGCCAAACGATGTTTTTTGCGACTTGTGACACGATGCGTAGCATCGCTTACACGATGGTCTGTTGACGGAAAAAAATTAAAATGTTGAAGGCTCTTCGATCGGCATTTTCACACATCTGATCGAAGAGCTCTCCAACGTTCGCAATTGCGTTGTGCTTACGAGCTGAAGCAAGTATATGCAAAATTGTTGTTTTGCCTAAGCTCTCTCTTATTGTCTCCCTCTGTCTCTGTTTCTCTCTTTCTACATCTTTCTCTCTTTGAATTCTCTCTCTCTCTCTCTCTCTCTCTCTCTTTATTGCAAGTTATTCAAGAAGCTAACTAAGCAAAAAGTATGGCTAACTATTGTAAGTACAATTTCTATTCTTTGTATATCATTTGAATTGTGTTATTTTCATTAGATAGCATATTCACACTTATTGATATGCACTTATACACTTATACATGATGAAGATGCACTTTCACACATATACACATGCACATACACACACATATATACACACAGATACATGTGCACATACACTTAGACATACACACATATACACATGCATATGCACAAACATTTCTACAACCACATAAAAACACTTACATGCATTCATTATTGCATATGTATATGTGTGTGTGTGTGTGTATATATATATATATATATATATATATATATACATACACACATTAACATATATGCAAATACATGTATATACACGTCCACATGCATGCACATGGATGCAAATGGAAATGCATCCACATACACATGCATGTTTCATTCATATACACATGCATATACATACATTATACACATATATACACATATATATGCACATACGTACACAAACATATACACATGCACACACACATGCACATACCTACATATACACATATACATGCACATACACACATATACACATAGAGTTACACATATACATGCACATACATATACACATGCACATACTCATACACACATATACACTTACACATGCACATGCACATACATACATATACACACACATACACATGCACATACATACATATACACACACATACATATACACTTAGGTACACACATATGAATGAATTATATAATTAAAGTATTAAAACACATATACACATGCACACACACATGCACGTACCTACATATACACATATACATGCACATACACACATATACACAAATAGAGTTACACATATACATGCACATACATATACACATACATACACATGCACATGCACATACTCATACACACATATACACTTACACATGCACATGCACATACATACATATACACACACATACACATGCACATACATACATATACACACACATACATATACACTTAGGTACACACATATGAATGAATTATATAATTAAAGTATTAAAACACATATACACATGCACATACCTACATATACTTGGAATCATCGACATGCACAATGGAGTAAGGTACTGAACTTATATTTTTTTCTTTTTTTCTGGTGTCAAAAACATATGTCTACTTCTTAATTGAGGCTTCAATTAGATTACTATACATTTATTCAAAGTGAAATTATGCAAGAGGAAAATTTGAACAAGTTGCTATAACTTTTTTCCATCTATCTAGAATTGTTTGGAGTTTTAATCCCCCCATTTTGAATCGTTAGTCATAATTGTCAATGTGTGCATAACATCCTAGTTTTTGTAGTTGCAAGGTGATGGTTAAAAGAAAAATCAATGGAAACTATGGTAAATCACAAATATCTTTCATATCTTCATCCATTGGTGTCAATATTCTACCCACAGAATGCCTTCATTCATAAAAAATGTTATTATGAAAGTATTATTGTAATTAATACACACTTAGCATATGATGTCATTACATAAATTTGTAAATTAATGTTTTCCAACAAACTTTAAAATTACTCTTACAAGTCTCATTGACAGCAGAGTGCTTCTGTCATGGGAGTTGGATGTAAGACCGAAACATACAAAGGCCTTCATTCTCCTTCCTCTGGGGCTAGCCGTCCTCCTTCATCACCGCTCCCGTTCTTGAACCGATATACTTTATCTATCCTCTTACTTTCTATCACAGATATACGTCTCTCCCTTTAAACAATAATGCATCATATCATGGTTTGGATTTCTCATTTTGAGATTCCAATGTGCTTTCGATAGTATGTTTTTCCACGTCCTGGTCATATGGACACCATCTCCTTCTGTGCCCTTATTTCTCTCTCTCTCTCTCTCTCTCTCTCTCTCTCTCTCTCTCTCTCTCTCTCTCTCTCTCTCCCTCCCTCCACATATTACTGCATGTTAATGTGTGTGCATGTTTTTGGTATGGCTTTTGTGCGAACGTAAAGAAGAATGCTGAATCTAAAGCTTACTTGGAATCTTGGGCTTGGTTTTATTTTACGGACGTCCTTATGCATGAACAGTAGCTTGATCATTAGCTTTTGTGCATGTCCAGGCCTTCAAGCTTCTCATATCAGCTATATAAAGAATGTCCGACCAGGGATGCCACTATTTTTGTTTAATTACATTGATAAAAAGTTGCATGGTATTTTTGAGGAAGACAGCTATGGAGAGATGAACATCAATCCATATGCCTGGACTAATAGGAAGCAGAAGACACAGTTTCCAGCTCAGGTTCTTTTCTTAGATTTAATCATTATTACATTAGGTCACTGTCTGAGGCGTAATGAGGTTTTGTTTACATGTAGGCACGCGTACGGGTGAGATGTCAGTGTGCACCATTGACAGAAAGCATTAGCAGCAAATTATGTGAATTATTCACAAGAGAAAATCCTATTTGAGTTAAATCATGTGCAGACAGATAGGGTTATATCTCTTTTCATGAGAAACTCGTTGAGTGTCAGTAGACAGGTTGTGCGTTTACAACGTGGGTCCATGTTAGCGGACAAAGGAGAAGATGTCAGAAAAGAACAACTCCTCTCCGTTTACAGACTGTAAACCTAAGCATGCACACTGTTGTATCAAGTTTGACAATGATCCTTTGCTTCCAGCCCTTATCATTGCCATCATGGAATTGGATGGACAGCTATGCCTCTCAACAACGGTTGGTATTTCCCCAAGAACACGTTGAAATTCATAAATTGCTGATCTTCTAGCACTGATTTCTTCAACTAAGCTAAGAAAATTTTCTTTGTAACCATATTCAAGGATATCACCATGACATGGATTGATAAAAGTTCTTGGAATGAGTTCCTCTTTTCCTGACAGGACTAATCGGATCTTCCTTTCCAAAGTGAAAACTCTCTGAGAAGACAATCTGCCATCATCTACAGCAATATGAACTTCTTCAAGAAGTTTTTTATAGATTCTGATTTCATCTGTTAAGTACATGTCTTTCAAGCCAACACTAAACCCTGTTTGGAAAAGCCATTCATGCAGAACATTTTGAAGGCATGTTAGGAACTGAAGCGCAATTTCAGTCCCTTTTTGATAGCAAAGACTTGGGACAATTCCCATATGGCAATCCGTTAACCATTTATTGCCAACAAGACACTGCATTATCTCGCTATCATGCACAACTACACTGCCTAAATATGTGTACTCTACACCAGGGGGAAAGGTCATATTTAAGACCTGTATCCCTGTCCACAAAGGAGCTTTTATACCTCGTGCCTTAATTATTGTAGGTCTGGGAGCAGGAGAGTCACAATACATATTTAACATTTGAATTTCATGTTTTAACAGCCAAAAATGATTTTCTAAAATCAACTGGCTTGAAAGGATGCCATCCTGAGATAATTTCAGTAAAGCTTGGCCTCCTTGGGTAGATATTAATTGATGACTTAAATCCAACAATTCAGAAATCTCAGCCTTGGCTAAAACTGATTGAGAAGCATATAGCTGGATGCATTATGTGTGCATGTGTATGCATTATGTGTGCATGTGTGTATGCAACATTATGTGTGCATGTGTGTATATGTGTGTGTATTTGTGTGTGTATGTGTGTGTGTGTCTATGTGTATGTGTGTGTGTCTATGTGTGTATATGTGTGTGTATGCATATGTATGTGTGTGTAAGTGTGTGTGTGTGTGTGTGTGCGCATACCTTGCTTCAATGAGATGTGTGTCTCTATCTCTCTCTATCTCTCTCTCTCTCTCTCTCTCTCTCTCTCTCTCTCTCTCTCTCTCTCTCTCTCTCTCTCTCTCTCTCTCTCTCTCTCTCTCGTTCTCTTCTTGCTCTCGTGTGTTAATCCCGACACAAATATGCTAGGAGAAATCAAACTTCTTTTTTATGTGTGTGTATGTCTCTATGTGTGTATGTGTATGCATGTATGTATGCATATGTGTGTATGCATGTGTATATGTGTGTATGCATCATTATGTGTGTATGTGTCTATGTGTCTATGTATGTATGTTTGTGTGTGTATGTGTATGTGTTGCAATAAAAATGCATGATTTCTTCAAGTTTAAAATAGTATTTTATGCACTAAAGAAAAAAAAGGGGCTAACAAACATTTTGATGATTGTACGTAACTCTATCATGGTCTTAATTGGTAACATTCCAAGTGTGAAACAGTGAAGATGTCTCTGAATCTGCAGTGCTACCCTTGCTGGATCAGTTTTCCTCTTTATTGTGCTCGAAGAAATGGCAAGAATGGATTTGTGATCTATGCCTTTCAAAGATGTGCTGGAGCATCTTAGAAGGGTCTCCTAGAAAATGAGAAGGGAAAACAAATCATGATGATCAAACTTCCCAGAGTTTTCTTTGTTTTGTCTTACCTCAAAAACCAATTATGTTTTAACAACATTACATTAAAATCAAAACTATAAGAAGAGATCATAATTGTCAAAGATTACCTTTAGCAATTCAATGGGATTACTCTTTGTTGGTGCAGACTGGCGAAATGCATAACTATAAGCTGGTTCAATCAATGATGTCACGGCCAGTACACCAACAGGCTCTGAACCAAGGCCAGGACTCTGCGTATCCTTTGATTTCCAGTTTGCCTCTTTGATGTTCTCCAAAACTTCATAATTGAATTGTATTACATGATTGTTTGTTCATGTCCGAACAGAACCATCATATGCTAAATACACTTCCCTTGACCCATACATACATTTTCGAAAAAGTTCTCTAGGCCCCTCAGCTCCATACCCTTTTCCAGGTTTTCATTATGTATGCATATGTGTGTATGCATTATGTATGTGTATGTATGCATGTGCATTACGTATGTGTATGTATGCATGTGCATTATGTATGCATATGTGTGTGTATGCATGTAAGTATGTATGTATGTATGCATATGCATATGCATTATGTATGCATGTATGTGTATGTGTGTGCATGTCTCTCTATGTGTGTGTGTATGCATATATGTGTGTGTATGTCTGTATGTGTGTGTGTATGTGTGGGTGTGTGTATGTGTGTGTATGTGTGTGCATATGTGTATATGTGTGTGCATGTGTATGCATTATGTATGTGTATGTCTGCATGTGCATTATGTATGCATATGTGTGTGTATGCATATATGTGTGTGTGCATGTATATGTGTGTGTATGCATGTATATGTGTGTGTATGCAACATTATGTGTGTATGTGTGTATGTGTGTATATGTGTGTGTATTTGTGTGTGTATGTGTGTGTATGTGTGTGTGTCTATGTGTATGTGTGTGTGTGTGTCTATGTGTGTATATGTGTGTGTGTATGCATATGTATGTGTGTGTAAGTGTGTGTGTGTGTGCATACCTGGTCTTTCTCTTTGCATATCTCTCTCTCTCTCTCTTTCTCTCTCTCTCTCTCTCTCTCTCTCTCTCTCTCTCTCTCTCTCTCTCTCTCTCTCTCTCTCTCTCTCTCTCTCTCTCTCTCTCTCTCTCTCGTGTTCTCTTGCTCTCGTCCAGATCTCGGCACAAATGTGCCGGGAGAAATCGAATTTTTTTTTTTTAACATTCCAGAGCGTCGCTTATGCGACGCTCTGGAAAGGACATCGCAAATGCAACGCTATCCAGTTTGCCAACGTCGTATCCCCTTAACAAAAAAAAATCGAAAACAGCACCGTCGCGTAGATCTAATGTTGCAAGATCTTAAGGACATGCATACACAAAGACAATACAAAATTTGAAACACACAAAAACAAAGATGTGCAGTAGATAAAACAGTACGCAGTATTGGGTATAATCTCTCCCCATGCATTCTGTTGGATGAGTCTTTAGATTATTAGGTCCAAATATAGAAGTTATAATGAGGGTGTGTGCTTCAAAAAGCAAGCATGTGAGTGAAAAGTTGCCTGCTTTTATGGTGATCTTTAGCTTTTATTTACAAAAATTGCATTCTATAGAGATCCTTATCTCAACCACTATTTTTATGACTTTTTAGAAACAATGCTCTATGTGGGTTATTTATTTATAAAATATATGAAAATATAATTTCCCTATTTATATCCAGATGCAACTGAATAAGTCCATGCCCTCACAAAACTTCAACTTCTATATCAAAACACAAAGCACGTTAAAATATCAGTAAAATAAACTATGAAATTCAACATTCCATAAGTGATAACATGCCCCACAATTGAAAAAGCAATTGATCTCAATTGATAAGAAAGAAAATTGACCTCGCATACTCCATGTCCTGGTATTCCAGAGCATCGCATAAGCAAGGCTCTGGAATGTAAAAAAAAAAACGATTTCTCCCAACACATTTGTGTCGGGATTAGGACGCGAGAGAGAGAGAGAGAGAGACCGTTTTTATCACACACCTCTTTTGAAGCAAGGTACGCACACACACACATACACACACAGGTTTACACACACATGTACATATGCATACACACACATATACACACATAGACACACATACACATAGACACACACACACATACACACATAGACACACACACATACACACATACACACACACACATACACACACATACACACACACATACATATAAGACACATACACATTTACACACACGCACACACACACACACACATCCACACACATTTCCACACACACATACACATGCATACACACATATATATATACACATACACACCTATATGCACACAGACACACATACACACGTAGATACACACACATAGACACATACACACACATACACACAAATTTACACACACACATATACACACTAATTTACATACACACAAACACATGCATACACACACATATATACACACATAAACACACACATACACACACAGACACACACACATACACACACATAGACACATACACACTTACACACACACATTTACACACACAGATACACATACATACAGACACATATATATAGATACACACATATATACACACATAGACACACACATACACACATAGACACACACACACACATACACACACATATAGACACATACACATGCATATATGCATACACACACACACACACGTAGAGAGACATACACATACATGCATACATATGCATACATAATGCATATGCATACATACATACTTACATGCATACACACACATATACACACATGCATACATATGCATACATAATGCACATGCATATGCATACATACATGCATACACACACATACACACCCATACACACATACACATACACACATAGACACACACACACATAGAGAGACATATACACACATACACATACACATACATGCATACATACGCATATGCATACATACATACTTACATGCATACACACACATATACACACATATGCATACATATGCATACATAATGCACATGCATATGCATAGATACATGCATACACATACACACACATAGACACATACACACACATAGACACATACACACACATAGACACAAACATACACATACATACACACATATACACAGATTTACACACACATACACATGCATAAACACACATACACACATAGACACACACACACACATACACACACACATACACATACACAGAGACACACACACATACACACATAGACAAATACACACATAATGCATATGCATATGCATACATACATACTTACATGCATACACACACATACACACACATATGCATACATAATGCACATGCATATGCATACATACATGCATACACATACACACATAGACACATACACACACATAAACACATACACACACATAGACACATACACACTTACACACACACATCCAGGCACATTTACACACACACATACACATGCATACAAACACATATATATAGATACACACATATATACACACATCGACACACACATACACACATAGACACACAAACACATACACACACATACATACACACACACATATGCACACACATAGACACATACACACACATATATGCATACACACATGTAGAGAGACATACACACACATACACATACATGCATACATATGCATACACACACACATGTAGAGAGACATACACACACATACACATACACATACACATACATGCATACATAATGCATATGCATATGCATACATACATACTTATATGCATACACACACATACACACACACATACACACACACATACATGCATACATATGCATACATAGTGCACATGCATATGCATACATACATGCTTACATGCATACACACACATACACACACATACATATACACACATAGACACACACACACACGTAGAGAGAGACACACACACATATATATGCATACACACACCCACGCATAAAGAGACATACACACACATACATGCATACATATGCATACATAATTCATATGCATATGCATACATACATACTTACATGCATACACACACATGCATACATAATGCACATGCATATGCATAGATACATGCTTACATGCATACACATAGACACATACACACACATAGACACATACACACATATACACACATACACACACATATTTACACACACACATACACATGCATACACACACACATACACACATAGACACACACACACTTACACACATAGACACACACACATATACACACAGATTTACACACACACACATACACATGCATACACACAGACATACACACATACACACATAGACACACACATACTTACACACATAGACACACACACATAGACACACACACACACATGCATAGACACATACACACACACACAAATACACACACACATATATAAACACACACATAGACACACACACACATAGACACATACACACAAACACAGATACACACACATATATATAAACACACACATACACACATAGACACATACACACTTACACACACATACACACATCCACACACACACATACACACATAGATACACACACACACATACATAGACACACTTACACATGCATACACATAGACACACACATACACACATAGACACACACACTTACACACATAGACACACACACTTACACACATAGACACACACACATACACACATAGACACACACAAACTTACACACACACACATACACACATAGACACACACAAACTTATACACACACACACACAGATACACACACACATATATAAACACACACGTAGACACATACAAACTTACACACACACATCCACACATATTTACACACACACATACACATGCATATAGACATATATATACAGATACACATATATATACACACATATATACACACATAGACACACATATATACACAAACACATACACATATAGACACATACACACTTACACACACATACACACATCCACACACGTTTACACACATACATACACATGCATATAGACACATATATACAGATACACACATATATACATTGATAGACACACACATAGACACACAAACACACACACACATGGACACATACACACACATATATGCATAGACACACACATATAGACATACACACACATAGAGACACATACACACACGTACACATACATGCATACATATGCATACATATGCATACATAATGCATATGAATATGCATACATAATGCATATGCATATGCATACATACATACTTACATGCATACACACATACATGCATACATTTGCATACATAATGCACATGCATATGTATAAATACATGCTTACATGCACACACACACTCACATATACACCTACATACACATATACACACATACATATGTACACATACATTTATTGATTTCTAACCCATTTTGTTTTATATGTACAAGTATTATGGATCCTAGTAGAGAGAGAAAGGTGAAACTCACTCTCATAAACAAGTCTTATGAGAGCAAGAGTTTCACCTGATACTCTAGGGATCATCATGCATGAGTACTCAGAGATGCCTAATGATGAGCTGGATTTTACAATCTAGATGCTTACCCAGCGATCAAAAGAGGGCTCTTCTACAGCGTCACATGTAGGAAGACATCTATCTGCTCATAGGGAGGTTTTTTTTTTCACAATTTTTTTTAATGATATTATAACACATATTTTTATTTATTTTTATCTATCTATTTTTAGGACACCTATACCACCTCTAGATCATGATAGCAGAGCATAGGTGCTTATGAGGACATGCATAGGCACCTTAGGGCTAGAGTGCAATATAGAGCCAGAGGGGAATATAGTGTACATAGGGAATGGATTGGAGTTCAAGAGAAGAATGCGAGCATTATGCGACTCTTACCTGCACCTTGTCCACTTGCATTGGAAGTAAGTATAAATTTTACATATAAACTGAAATAAATATCTTATGTTTTATTTACATGATTTTTAAAATTTTTGTAGTGAGCATGATGAGAGGGATAAAAAATACGTACTTAGTTCACTTGAGACAGAGTTTGGGACATGATGGCAGCATAAGTGGTGTCTAAAAGAGATGCGAACACTTATGGCTCATCATCGCGATAATGCACGATACACATTGCTTTTATGTATATGTATGTGGATATGAGTATGTGTGTTTATGTATGTATGTATGTATTTATATGAGAGAGAGAGAGAGAAAAGAAAAAGAGTGAGACTAGAGGTACAAATACATGCATACATACACATATACATCATACATGCACATTTACACACATATACACATACATGCACATTTATACATACACACACATACATACATGCACATTTTTACACACACATACACATGCAGGCAATTACACACATATAATGAATACACACATAGACACATACACATACTCACATACACATACACATACATAATCATATGTACACACACATGGACTCACATAATCATATTTACATACATATATACACATATACATGCATACACACACACACAACACATGCATACACACATATAGATACACATACATACAAACACATGCATACACACATATAGATACACATACATACACACACATGCATACGCACATATAGATACGCATACATACACACACATGCATGCATATATATATATATATATATATATATATATATATATATATATATATATATATATATATATATATATATATATATATATATATATATATTCAAAAACACTAATTTTGATATTAGGGTTTTACAAACCCTAATTTAGAAACTCTAATTCAACCTTTTAGCCATATGATTGAAGTATATATACACATTGCATCTATTCCTCCGACGTTCTACTAGAGAGATGCCTCTCCTCCCAACCTTATGCCTCTATATATAGCTATTCGAATCAATGAGGATCATAATATATATAAAGATATATACACCATGTAGATACACATACATAAATATAAAATGGAGTAGATACATTATGCATCACACATACATGCCTATATGCACACATGTATTTATATACATGCATACATATTTACATGTACACATTTACACATAGACACACATACATATATACATGTACACATCAAATATACATGCCTACATGCACACATGTATACTTATACATGCATACACAATTATAAACACTTGCATATATTACACAAATGCATATGTATATATACACGCGTGTGCATACTAACACACACATACACACACACACACACACACACACACACACATATATATATATATATATATATATATATATATATATATATATATATATATATATATATATATATATATATCACACATGCACACACATACATATACATGAAACACATATATGTGCATACTAACACATGTATACATATAATACACATGAATACACACACATATGCATACATACATGAGAAAAATTTGCTCCTCGAAGATAAAGCTATATATCTTCCTTTTATGGATTGATCTCTTTCCACATAGCTTGGAACTTTCTTATATATGAATTCCAAATCCTTGCTCATTGCATCACTCCCAGGGTGGATTGCTTGATATATTTAGGTAGTGATGTGAGTAAACACACTTAGGACTATTGGGACACTTTTTTTCCCTCTTTTAGATTTCTTTTCCCTCCGTAACTTGCAGTATATATGCCTCTAATGCCAATGGATCACTTATCTTTATAAATTCACTTGGTAATACATTCAATGTTGTGTTGTGTTCCAAGCTTCTTCTTCTTCTTCCTTGCACTGTTCATGTGCTTACACAACCCTTGAACTCCAATAGAGCTTATGTGTGCATGTTTACATAAGAACTAGCATGTGGAACCCATGTGTGAACCTAGATTTGAGAAAATATATATTTTTCTATGTGTGCACCTACATATATTTGTGTATATACATAGCATATGATTTATAAAGTGTGAGTGAAAATTCCAGTGTATGTAAACCGTAATAAAATCTATAACTAAACCAAAAGGAATCAAGTAAAATATATAAAAAAGTACAAAAATAAAAAGAAAATAAAAGTAAAAAGAAAAACTAACAAAATAAAAAAATATAAAAGAAAAAAGAAATAAAAAACAGAAAGAAAATAAATAAATAATAGAAAATAGAAAAAAATGTATGATAAATAAAGAAAAGACCAAAAGGAAGTCGAACACTTTGATCGACGCTTCAATTTTTTTGACCTATTCTTCAGTGATTAGCACCATTGATTTCGACTATTTGTTTTTCCATTTCTCAAACTATTCCGACCACTTCTCGAAGAAGATGACTCCATCCTATCATGATGTTAAATCAACCATGCTAATGTCTGATAGCATTGTTCATTGCCATCTGACAGAACCGATGACATGATGATGACAAAATCATTAGAACCTTCTTCTCTTATTATCACTTATGGAATGTTGAATTACTGGAGTTTAATTTATTGTGATTTTAATGTGCTTTGTGTTTCGATTTACCAGATGAAGGTTCATAAGGGCATGAGTATGGAATTATTCACATGCATCTCGATATAAAAAGAGAAATTATATTTTCATATACTTAGTATATAAAGACCCACTTATGGGTACAAATTATGTTGTTTTCTTGCTATTTTTTATCCTTTTTACTTATGAATTCGAATTTATGGGAAGGCTTGTTTTAGCTAATACTTGTCCTATCATTATACATAAACTTTCTAATATTAGATGCTTTGTAGATGATATATTTGTTCATGATTTTAGTCCTTTTCAAAATTTAATATATTTAATAATGATGCTTTTGGAGGTGCTATTTATCCCAAAGATTTTTGTGAATGAATTGTACTTCACATGGTGATTCTTGTGTTTTTCCATAACTTAAAATATTTCAATCTCCTTTTATTTTGGAATTAGACATTCATGTTAAAAGATTAAAACATTTTTCAAATGATCCAAATGTCTCATATTGATTCAAACATTTTTCATTTAGCAAAGTATGGTATTTTTTGCTCTCAGTTGTTTATATTTTCTCATTTATGTTTAAGCTTGTCTTCATTTTTAGTTTAGTGTTTTCAAGTAATCTCTTAGCTTGTTCAAAAAGGGTATTCATTCAAGAAAATTTTAAAGAAGGTAAAGACTTTCTTACTTTGTAACAAGTTCGTTATGGTTTGTCTTCTTTTCAGATGTTCAAATTGATCATTAGTAAATTCAATAGAAAAGGAGATCTTTCTAATCATTAATGATAGAATATTTTGGGGGTTCTTTCACTATTTATTTATAGTTTTATTTTATTTCTTTGTTCTATTATTATTATTATTATTAGTAGTAGTAGTAGTAGTAGTAGTAGTAGTAGTAGTAGTAGTAGTAGTAGTAGTAGTAGTAGTAGTAGTAGTAGTAGTAGTAGTAGTAGTAGTAGTAGTAGTAGTAGTAGTAGTAGTAGTAGTAGTAGTAGTAGTAGTAGTAGTAGTAGTAGTAGTAGTAGTAGTAGTAGTAGTAGTAGTAGTAGTAGTAGTAGTAGTTTAGATATTTATTTATTTATTAATTTTTAAATTTTATTTATAATTTTTAATTTTGGATTTATTTTATATATTCATTTACTTTTATTTTTGTGTTTTTAGTTATTTTTATATTTCTAAATTATATATTTTCTTTTTATTTATTTTTATTTCTTTATATATTTTGGGATTTTTTTAAATTAATTATTTTTTTACTTAATTTCTTTACTTGATGTTTATTATTATTATTATAATAATTATTATTATTATTATTATTATTATTATTATTATTATTATTTTCCTCTATTTGATATTTGATTATTTGTATTATTATTGGTTTGTTCTTTATGCAAGACTTTATCATGGTTGAGTTTGCCCTTCACTTTTAGAAGTGATTGAAGCTCAATTAGTTGACTTTGTTAGACTTCTTTATTTATAAAGACTATTTATCAAAGTTTGCACCTACTTTTGGGCACTCATGACATGAGTAGGATTATCATAGCTAGTTGTCCAAGATATGCATGATAAAGGTTAATTATGATACTTCTTGTTTTTGGACAAATATAGAAGCAGAAGATACACTTTTTGTTTTATTTTTGTTTTTGTTTAAAATTTCATTTTCAAATATATTTGTGTAGTTTTTTTATTATTTCTTATTTTTAATATTATTTCTTATTTTTTAATATACTTATATTTTTAAATTTAAATATTGATGATTATTTTTTAGTTTGGTTCATTTTGTATTGGTTTTCTTTCTTGTTTGTATCTTTGATGTCTTTTATTGATCTTACTTTTTGTGTAGTATAAAAGGCCCATGTAGAGGATTGTTTCTAGAAAGTCATAAAAATAGTGGTTGATCTAAGGATCACAATATAATGCAACTTTTGTAAATAAAAGGTAAGGCTCTATGTAAAAGTTGTTGATATATTTAGATGGTGATGTGTGTGAACACTCTAAGACCATCGGGGCCCTCTTTAGGAGGTTTTTTCCCCTAGCTTGTATATACACCTATTGCCCTAACGAGCTAATTATCTTTGTACATTCTAGTGGTAATACATTCAACATTGTGTGTTGTGCTCCAAGCTTCTTCTTCTTCCTTGTGCTGTTCGCGTGCTTCCGCAGACATCTAACTCCAACAATTGGTATTAGAGCAAGTCGCCGCTTCATCTAGGGAATTGCCTACATCTCTCTGGTTGGAGTCTCATAATCACACGAAATTTGGTAAGCATACTCTAGGTGTTTCAGAGATCAAAACTGCTTCGCTTTATGATGCCAAAATCGTGATATGAGCTCATTTCAACCGCCGAACGCACTATCGCAGCGTTTGTGCAAGCTATTTCGTCTTTTTGTTCCAAAGGTATATACCAGTTTTGGTTTGCCAATATAAGTGTCTCGAAGTCTGCTACAGGTTTAGCAGAATTTTTCTAGGTACTTTTGTTCAACTGTTTAAGATACAATCAATTTTCTGCATCAAGGTATTTTAGTCATCGGCCATGGTGAAAGTAGTGATGTATTCCGTATTTTGGCTGTTGAGGATAAGTTGGATGGTACCTACCCATTATGGGCTTATACGATGCATCATGTATTGGTCGCAAAAGGACTATGGAATATTGAAGGATGCTTGGGATATACTTACCACATTGTACTAGGCTAGGAATGAGGCTCATGTTGCTTACCTTTGAAAACAATTGGAGAGTGAGCACATGAATGAAGTTGATTCTATGGATAGTTTTCTCACAAAGATGAAGGATTTGAAAGAACAGTTGATTTATGATGATGAAGTCATACTAGATAGCTCACTTGTGCAGACTATTTTGAATGTTCTACATGACTTATATTAGAGTTTTGCTTCTACTCTTTGTTTGATGATGAAAGGAAATCCAAATGCCTTGTCATTTAAGGATTTAGTCTTTGTTCTATTGGAGGAAGACTAGTCTAGGCAGAACAAGTCTATTACGCATGTTGCAGATCAAGCTTTCTTGGCTAGTTAGAAGGGCAAAGCTAAATGGAGCTCTTCTACTAGTAAGGAGAAATCTACAAATGCTGCACATTCAAAGAAGAAAGACAAAGATGAGAAGAAATCAAAAAAGCAGAAATTGTTTTGCAAATATTGTAAAGCAAATGATCATGTCATCAAGAGTTGTCCAAAGCTGACTGCGAAAGAGGCAAAGAAGAAAGAGGCCGGAATGGTTGTTGTAGAGTCCTCTACACCGAAAACAAAGTCTACTAATCTTCTGCAAGAAGAAGAACGGGCGTTTACTAGTGTTTGCAGTTTTGACCCATCTTCTCATGAGCAATGCATGTCTGCAATAGACTCAGATGTTTGGTACTTTGATAGTGGGGCGACCAAACATATTACCTCATAGCATAGTTTCTTCTCTTCACTCGAGCCTGCCGCTACAGGGAATACTCTTACATGCGGCAACAACCCCTCCTGTCCTATTATGGGAGTTGGTAAGATCATTTTGACTATTGCTTTGATGGTAGTTGTTTCACTTTCTCAGATGCTTTGTTTGTGCCAAGGATCAAGAAAAGTCTATTATCAATTTCTGCATTATCCAAGATTGGCTTGGTTGTGAAATTTTTTGATGATAGATGTACAATTCATGATCTATCAAATGGCGATGTCATTATTGTGCTTCTGGCATTTTATGTCACGGGCTATATAAGCTCATAGACTATGAAAGATCTATAAATGATTTGGCATGTGCAATACATGATTCTCATGCTATGTCAGATGCAAAGCTTTGGCATGCACGCTTTGGTCATCTGAATTTTGCTAGTTTGCTATGCCTATAGAAATCTAAAATGGTGTTCTCTTTGTCGAAACATGAGGCACCGAGTAAACATGTATGTGAAGCTATATTTTGGGCAAAATGCAGCGTTCTTCCTTTCGAAAAGATGGTTCAGTTTGGGCTACTTAGAAATTACAGTTTGTACATAGTGATGTATGTGGTCCTATGCAGACACCTTCTTTTGGGAACTATCTTTATGTCGTGACTTTCATCGATGATTTTTCCGGGCATAGATGGGTACATCCATTGAAGGCAAAGTCCAAAGTGTTTATGTGCTTCAAAGAGTTTATGGTTTTGGTTGAAAATCTTCAACATGTAAAATGGGAACCCTCCATTCTGATCGGGGGGGGGGGAGGATATATGTCTTTTGACTTTAATGCATTTCTGGTTGAACATGGGATAAAACATCATTGTATAGTGTTGTATACACCTTAACAAAATGGAATTGTTGAAGGAAAGAATAGGTCAGTCATGCAGATGGCAAAGTGTATGGTCAAGAGTCAGGCTTTACCACATAGTTTCTGGCTTGAGGCTGTTATGTGAGCAACACATGTATTGAACAGGTGTCCTACTAAAGCACTGCAGTCTATCACTCCATATGAGGCTTGGCATGGTCACAAGACATTTGTTGCTCATCTGTATGTTTTTGGTTTTCTAGCATATGCATTAGTGCCTGAACAACATCGCACAAAATTGGATGATAAAGCAGTAAAATGTATTTTTGTTCGGTAAGTGCCTCTTTTGCATCAAATTGATATGCTATGGCTGCCTCTAGTCTCTGTGATGAGACTGAACCTGTTTTGTTTGATGATGCACAAAATTTTGAACATTGGATGGTTGTAATGCAATCTGAATATGATGCTATTGAAAAATGGTACCTAGTTCTTTATGTGACTTGCCTCCTGGCAAGCATGCCATTGCCACTAAGTGCATATACAAGTTGAACCATAAACCTGATGGAACAGTTCACAAGTATAAAGCTAGGCTTATTGCAAAGGGTTATGCATAGGAAAGAGGCATTGATTTTGATGAAACCTTTGCTGCTACTTGTCGAATGACTACTGTTCATAGCATCTGTGCACTTGCAGCTCATCATGGTTGGTATGTACATTAATTGGAGATTAAAACAACATTTCTAAATGGTGACTTGCATGAAGAAGTGTATGTTTTTAGCCCTGTGGCTTTGTGTAGAAAGGGCATGAAAACCAGGTGTGCAGGTTAAAGAAGGCATTATATGGTTTAAAGCAAGCACCAGGTGCTTGGTATGAAAAGATACATGCCTATCCCATTGCACATGGTTTTGAAAAGAGTCCAAATGAAAGCACCTTATATGTTAAGCATGCTAATGATGTGCTTCTGATCATTGTGGTATATGTTGATGACATGCTTCTCACTGGTCCTCATGACATGCATATTGCTGATTTTAAGGCTAATTTGCATGCCTCATTTGAGATGTCAGATTTGGGGCATTTGCATCACTATTTGGGCATTCAGTTTATGCAAGTTGATGGTGGAATGGCTTTGTGTCAACCAAAATATATTGACACATTATTGCAACATTTTAGCCTTGAAGACTGTAAGCCTATTGCCACTCCTATGGAGATACGTTTACGATTGAGTCAAGCATTTGTAGGTGGTTAAGCGCATCTTTCGCTACTTGAGTGGTACCCGACTACTTGGATTGTTTTATCCCAAGGGGGGATCACTACCGCAATGGATTTGAAATGGGCTTGCAATCACACAAGCCAAACTTCTTCAAAAGATCAAGAATGTATTTCCTTTGCGTCAAGTATATACCTTCCTCTTTATATAGTACTTCAATCCCAAGGAAGTACCTTAAAATCCCTAAATCTGAGATTTTAAACTCACATCCAAGCTTCCTCTTTATGTCCTTGATGTTGGCTTCATCATCCCATGTAATGAGATCAGCCACCAAAAAGTGCACCTACACTGATTGGTGGGTGGTTAGCTAGATTGTAGGAAAAATAAAACTCTATATAAGCATCATCCCACCTTTGTTCCTTGAGTTGTATGCATTCCACGAGTTTCCCACTTAGTTTAGTGAAGTCATAAACTCCAGCAAGCAGCCCCCTTGCTTGCTCACCTCATTTTCTCATGATTTTGCTCCTCTCTATCTAGAGGTGTAGTTAGGCTTGTCCAAATCTGACTATACCAGATTGGAGAACATTGTTTGCTCTCTCATTCTACTCATTTTCATTGCTTTCAAGCTTCATTTGGTCTCTCATAATGTGCCTTGAACTTTGCCAAATTTTCAAGTTATTTGGCTAAGTGTGCTGTGAGAAATTGCCAACTTTGGGAAGGTATATCTCTGCACATAGGCAGAGAGTGTTGCAAACAGATAACCTAGGTTTCAAAGGGTGGTTCTCCCAGTTGGAATATCCATTTGGAATGATTTAAAACTTTTTGGGGATCTCTTACAGTCTACTACAAGTTTGCAAAATTTCATTTTAATTCTCTGTAATGGTGCAGAGAAAAGTTCAGAACAGTGAGCATATATCACTGCTTGTGGACCTAGTGGAGGGCAACCATCTTCCATTTTTGCATTGGGGTGTTGGAATTATCCTCCATCATTGGCATCAGAGCCATTTTGGAGGCTTGGAGACATCATTGGCATCATATTGAAGACTTGAAGGGATCAAGACAACTCATGGAAGCACAAGGAGGACTCATCAAAGCAAGAAGACATGGAAAGGGGGCTACGTCGATCGAGATCTCAACTACTCGAAGATTAGCAAGGGAAAAGCTATCATAAGATAATATCCACACCTTCTAAAGCATAAAAACACTTGAGGAGAAGCTAGAGAAGCATCTTAGAGCTCAGTATGGTTGAGTATAATGCACAAATAGAGAAGTTAGAGAAAGACAATTAGCAACCATGGAAATTTAGAGTTAGCAACTACCTTATGGGCAAAGGATTGTGGGGATTAGTGAACGGCACGGAGCCAATGCCTCATGTACATGATCCACTACTTCAAGGGCAGGCCAAGGCACTTAATGAATGGATACAAAGGGATAGGAGAGTCATATTCATTCTATCCCAACACATAAGCAATAGCATGATAGGGCATATACAAGTCTTGGACGCATCCAAGAAGGTTTGGGAGACCTTGGAGAGATTGTACTCTTCATCAACCAAGGCAAGGAAGATTCAGCTCAAGAATGAGCTGAATAATCTTAGGAAATCACCAAGTACTAACATAAATGAGTGCATTTTGAAGGTTAAGGAGCTTGCAGATACTTTAGGCTCAATTGGGAGCCCAATCAAAGACGATGATCTTGTTGTGCACACTCTCAATGGCTTGAGGGAGGATGAAAGGTGGAAATCATTCACCTTATCAATTTATCTGAGGGATTCCCTACTAGAATTTGATCAATTAGTCACATTGATGGTGACTGAGGAGATGAACCAAGGAGGTTCACAATCAAAGGGCAGCCAAGCCCAAGTTTTCTATGCAAGTAGAGGCAAAGGCAAAAGAGGTGGACAAAACTCTCAAGGCAGAGGGAGAGGAAGGTCAAGCTCAAGCTCAAGCAACCAAGAAGGCTCCAACCAAAGCTATGGATCAAGAGGAAGAGGAAAGAGTAGAGGAAGAGGAGGAAGATCACATGGAAGAGAAGCATCCAATGGAGAATGCTACAATTGTGGAAAACCGGGCCATTACGCAAGAGATTGTTGGTCCAAAGGAGGAGGAAATCAAGGATACAAAAGGAACCAAGGTAATTATGCTAGTACTTCAACAAATTCAGAAAATGAGAACTTGCTTAAGATGTATGGTTCAAGTGAAAGAGTCAATTTAGATTTTACATGGTACATTGATAGTGGTTGTAGCAACCATATGAGTTGCAATAGAGATGTTTTCTTTAATTTACATTCACCCATCACTCAAGGACATGTAGAGACAGGGAATGACACTGAGCACAAGATTACACATGTGGGAGATGTTGCATTGAATGGATCTCAAAGCTCCAAGGTGTTGAATGATGTGTTACATGTGCAACCAGCACAAAGATCTTGGTTTCGGTAGGTCAAATGGTTGAAAGAGGTTATGAGGTGAGGTTCAATGAGCAAGGATGTTTTGTTGAAGACCCCATGCAGGACTACAAGCTCATAACAAAAGGAAAGAAGAAAGGAAGACTCTTCACCATGGAGGGAAAGCCATCAACCCCTCACATTGTCTACTTGTCAATTGGAAATAAACAGATTGCAGAAATCGACTTATGGCATAAACAAATTGGGCACATAAACTTACAAAGGATGAAGTACATGCAAAGGAAGGGCTTGCTGAGTGGTCTACTTGATCTTACATCTCAGAATATGCAACATTTATGCCATGCTTGTTAATTAGGAAAACAAAGCAAATTGCCATTCAAGAAGGGAGTACATGTGAGCAATGAAGTGTTGAATCTCATACACATAGATGTATGGGGACCTACAAGGGATCCATACATTGGGGGTAATAGATATTTTGTCACATTTATAGATGATCATTCAAGGTTTGTTTGGATGTATTGCATGAATTCAAATTCAGAGGTGTTTTACCACTTCAAGTGGTTCAAAAACCTAGTGGAGAAGGAAACAGGGAAGTATATAAAGTCTCTCAGATCGGATGGAGGGGGAGAGTATTTTTCAAATGAATTTTCAGATTTTCTACATGACCATGGCATCAAAAGGCAATTCACTTGCAGGCATACACCTCAACAAAATGGGGTGGCAGAAAGGAAGAATAGATGCATAGCAGAAGTGGCTAGATCTTTGTTAAATGAAATGAATGTTCCTAATTCTTATTGGGCTGATGCAACAAATACATCCGTATACATTATGAATAGGTGTTCAACCTCAGGAGTACATGGATTTACACCTTATGAAGCTTGGTGTGGTAAGAAACCCAACCTTTCACATCTCAAAGTATTTGGTTGTGTGTGTTATGTTCACATACCTCAAGAATTGAGACACAACTTAGACCCGATGGCAGATAGGTGTATATTTCTTGGATATTCTTCAGAGAAAATAGGTTTTAGATGCTATAACCCTTGCACCGAAGAGCTTAAGGTATCTAGGATGTAATATTTGATGAGTTGCTGCCTTGCTATGGTAGCAAAGATGTGTTACATGTTGACGATGCATATGAAGCCAAGAAGAAGTTCAAAGAGCAACAACAAAGCATGGAGATAAGTGGTCCAACCACTTCAAGCACACCATCAGAGGAGAATACTACATCAGCTTTGCATGGAAGGACAACGAATGAAGCTCATTCAAGTGAAGGAAGTAGCAAAGGAAAGGAAAAGGCAAATGATGAAGACCATCGATTGATAGACATGGAATCTACAAGTGATGAAGATATGGAAAAATTAGAAACTCTAGGATTTAAAGCATCTAAACCAAGGAGGAGGAGATTCCTACCACCTAATGGTGAGGTAAGGTCATCCAATAGGGTTAAATACCCTGTTCAAAGGTTAACTTATGATTCATTCATTGCAAGACACTATGCCTACATGAGTCAAGTTATAGCTTGTGAAGAACCTAACTTTTTTGAAGAAGCAAATAAGCATAGGGAATGGATTGAAGCCATGGAGGAGGAATTCAAAGCACTTGAAGAAAATGATACTTGGTCATAGGTGCCAAGAACAAAGGACATGAAAGTCATTGGCAACAAATGTGTGTACAAGGTAAAGAGGCATGGAGATGGGAGCATCTCTAGGTATAAAGCAAGGCTCGTTGCCAAAAGTTTTGCTCAAACCTATGGCATAGACTTGAAGGAAAAAATCATTCCAGTAGCTAAGATGTCCACCATCAGAAGTTTGGTTGCAATTTCAACCTCAAAAGGTTGGAAGATGTACCAGTTGGATGTGAAGAATGCTTTCCTAAATGGAGAGCTTGAAGAGGTAGTCTTCATGGACCAGCCCCAAGGCTTTGAAGATGAGAGGTTTCCACATCATTTATGTAGGCTAAAGAAGGCCCTTTATGGACTCAAGCAAGCCCCAAGAGCTTGGAACCAAAGACTTGTGGACTACTTGGTAAAATGTGGATACAATCAGAGTCATGCAGACCCATCACTCTTTGTGAAGAAGGAAGGTAGCAAATTTGTTTTCATTTGTATATATGTTGATGATTTGATAAATTTATTCCACAAATTTGGGTCCTCGTTTTTTATTGGTCCACTTGCAAAACTCGTGGTTGAGCCTTTTTTCATGATTGAGACTTGACTTTCAACACTGTCTAGGGAGAAGTTTGAAGCTTTCTGCAAAGCTTTGGGCTTACTTCCTTTTGTGGATTGATTCCACATAGCTTGGCACTTCCTTATACATGAGTGCGAGCTCCTTGTTCACTGCATCACTCCAAGGGGGGATTTGTTGATATATTTAGGTAGTGACATGTGTGTACACTCTAGGACCGCCGGGGCACTTTCTTCCCTCTTTAGGAGGTTTTTTTCCCCCGGCTTGTATATATGCCTATTGCCCTAAAGGGCTACTTATCTTTGTACATTCTCATGGTAATACATTCAACATTGTGTGTTGTGCTCCAAGCTTCTTCTTCTTCCTTGTTTTGTTCGTGTGCTTCCACAGACGTCTAACTCCAACAAAAGTGAGAAACTTTTTACCCACATGCTTGCTTTTCGAAGGGCCCCCCTCCCCCCCTTATTGTAACTTCTAGCTTTAGACGTAATAAAAATCTATAGATACACAGACTCTAGAGAGTCATCTGGCAAAAAGTGTAGGGGGAGATTGTACCCCATAATGTACACAGTTTCATCCACTATAAATCTCTATTTTTGTGTGTTTTTAGATTTTGGTGTTGTACATTTCGACATTCAATTCCCATTCCTTTTCCTATTTTTTTTTCATCTTGGTTTTTGTTTTAGTTCTAGTTTTGGTTTTGGTTTTTATTCGAGTTCCAATTTGAGTTTCTGAACTTGAACTACAATTCACTCCTATATTTACACCTATGTTTACTCTAAACGTTTACTACTTCGGCTTTAAAAATTCATTTACTACTGGCTTACTCCAAGGAATCGACCAAGGCATTTAAATTTGACATCTTTGGCTTCTCTGGCACCCATGGCTCACACAACCTCTCATTTACAAGTCAAGTGTTTTACCACTACACTATTTACATGTGTTGTCACTCTATTCCTTTTTACTTATATTTAACATAACTTTTATCTCTCTTAGTTTTTCAATTCCAAAGAACCACCCTTCCCTTTTCTATTTCAATTAAATATTTTTAAAAATTATTTTCACATTTTTAGCAATGGGGTTTCTTCTTTTACATACCCGTGGATCCTACTTATACCATAGAGGACTTAGGTAACTCACCTCTACCTAAGTTATTGATCAAATCTTGCAACACAATCTCCGAGGTGTCACGAGGAAGGAGATAAGGAAGAGAGCTCACACACACTCTCACTCTCAAGAAGAAGCACACACACAGATTGAGGCAAGGAAGAATGATTTTCTTCTTGTTCTTCTTCTATTACATAAAAAGAAATGTACAAGAAATGACCTAAAACAAGAATACAACAAGTGCAATATATAAAGACCAGTCCATAAGGGAAAACCTAATGTTTGCGAATGAGTGAGCTGGCAAGAAACAAATGTGCCATCACCCTCGGTAGATAAATCTAATAAAGCTCAGTGAAGTGTCCCTGACATATACCAGCATGACCGCTATACATGTCAGAGAAACGAAAAAGTGATACGTGTCATCCTGGATCATCACATGTTGAGCTTGATATCTCAACACTCCCCCTCAAGCTCAATGCCATATCCTGTAATCCAAGCATCTCCCGAAACTTCTTCAACTTCTCAGCTCCAAGTGCTTTGGTGTAAATAGCAGCAACTTGCTCATCTGTTCTCACATAAACAAGATCAATATCACTTGATAATACCTTCTCTCTGATGAAGTGATAATGTACCTCGATATGCTTTGTTCTGGCATGAAAAATAGGGTTCTGTGCTAACTGTATGCTGCTAATATTATCACAATAGATAGTGATAGGCTTTTGCACTTCCACACCTAAATTTGCAAGTAATATCTCTAGCCATGATGCCTCACATGATGCCTCACATGATGCCATTGTAGCACTTCTATACTCCGCCTCTGTACTCGACAGAGCAACAGTGGGTTGCTTCTTGCTGCTTCATGCAATAGCTGCACCTCCAAGTGAGAATAGAAATCCACTAGTAGATCTTCTATCTGGAGTACTACCAGCCCAATCTGCATCAGTGTATCCATGAACCTTCAAATCTACACCAGCTTCATAAAACAATGCATAATCCAAAGTAGCACTCACATAACGCAGAGTGCGCCTCAGAGCATCCAAATGTGGCTTCCTCAGAACCTACATAAATTGACTTTCAAGTCCAACAATGTAGCAAAGATCAGGCCTCGTAATTGTGAGATATATCAAGCTTCCCACAATTTTCCTGTACATAGTAGCATTTTCCAATGCTTCACCTGACGTAGTATCTAACTTTAAATTCTGATCTAATGGCATAGAAATTGGTTTACAATCAGCCATACCATACTTTTGCAGCATATTCAAGGCATATTTCCTTTGTGACATCCATATACCTGTTTTTGTATGTATAAAATCAATGCCCAAGAAATAGTGCAGCACACCAAGATCTTTCATGTCAAATTCCTGCATAAGAAGTTGCTTTACCTCTTTGATGCTTCCTTCATCATCACCTCTTTGATGCTTCCTTCATTATCACCACCTACAATCAGGTCATCAACATAAATAGCCACAATGGTAATGCCATCATCAACCTTCCTTGCATATAGTGAGTGATCTGCATCACACATAGAAAACCCAATGCTTGTTAAGTAATGAGCAATCCTTGCATGCCATGCACGAGGGGCTTGCTTCAGCCTATACAAAGCTTTTTGCAACCTACAAACATATTCTGGATGCTTTGAATCTTCATATCCTTGTGGCTGGTCCATATATACTTCTTCCTGTAACTCACCATGTAGGAAAGCATTCTTTAGATCCATCTGATGCAAATTCGATCCTTTTGTTGTAGCTAATGCAACAAGTGTTTTGACAGTAGAAATTTTAGCTATAGGGCTGAATGTTTCCTCATAATAAATTCCATGTGTCTGTGCATATCCTTTAGCTACCAATCGTGCTTTATACCTGCTTATGCTACCATCAGCATTATGCTTTACCTTGTAAACCCATTTGCAGCCTATGGGTTTCTTTCCTTGCGGCAATGGAACCAGCTTCCATGTATCATTTCCATAAAGTGCAGCCATCTCCTCATCCATAGCTTTTTCCCAATCTGCAATTCCGATTGCATCTTCATAGCAAGAAGGTTCAACATCTTTTATTACCTTTGTCATGTAGGCACAATGGCGAGCCATATAACTGTTATACGTCAATCGTTGCACTGAATTCTGCATCCTCCTATATCTTCTTGGTCTTGGGTCACTTCTCCTTGTATCATCTGCATGCGCCCTTCTTACTCCTGGAGTCTTCACAGTGGGCAATCCAAGTTCCTCATCAAGACTCTTTTCTAAACCGCTTGAATCTCCATCAACGTCTTCAAAACCTACACGTGTTTTATGACCAGCAGAAAGCTTTTCTTTACCTTTCTTTGATGTATTTGATGAATTTGCTAGACTGAAATTTCCACGCAATCTTCCACTTCCATGGATTTGAGTTGGAATTATTGCTTGGTGATGCATCCGGTCCACTCAAAACTTGAGATTCTGCACTTGATTTTTCAGCATTTTCTTTGTCATTTGGTTCAAGATTCAGTCCTTCTTTGGCATCTCCATAGAAGCTTGACATTTCATCAAATACCACATCTCTGCTCACCTTCACCTGTCCTGTGAGTGGGTTATAACATTCATATCCCTTTTGCTCAAGGGAGTATCCAATGAAGAAACATTTTTTTGCTTTTGGATCTAGCTTCATCCTCAACTCATCTGGAACATGTACATAAGCAATAGAACCAAAAACTTTAAAATGTGATAAGTTTGTCTTTGTACCTCTAAACTTCTCTTCAGGTGTAACTTGATGTACACCAGTAGTCGGAGTTCTGTTCATGATGTATACAACAGTATGCACAACTTCTGCCCAATAACAATGAGGCATATTCTTCTCAGCCATCAAGGCTCTTGCTATTTCTGCAATATGTCTATTTTTGCGTTCAGCAACGCCATTCTGTTATGGTGTGTACCTGCATGAAAACTGATGCCGAATTCCATGATTTTTTAGAAAACTGTTGACCTCATTTGGCATGTATTCACCTCCTCCATCAGGTCTTAATGTCTGAATGTACTTCCCTGTCTACTTTTCCACCATAACTTTAAAATTCTGGAAGTGATTGAACACCTCGCTCTTCTCTTTCATGAAATATACCCATACTTTACGTGTATGGTCATCAATGAAAGTAAGATAAAACCTGTAACCACCCATAGATGTGGTCTTTGCTGGACCCCAAACATCTGTATCTACTACTTCTAGTACATTCTCAATAACATGCTTGTCATGTGGAAATGATGCTCTTGACTGTTTACCAAATTGACATGCTGCACATACCTTTTGCATTTCTGCAACTTTGAAATTTGGTAGTCCATTGACAATCTCCTTTGACTGCATCAATTTCAGCCTTTGTAATGTAAGCCATCAGATTGGCAATTGTAAATCTTTTTCTTTTCATATTCCGCACGAACCGAAAGGTCGTTGCGTAGAGTTGTATCTATTTATAATCTAATGAAAGGACGCTTTGGTAACGATTAGGAGGATCGCCAAACTGGTTGTTTGGGCGATTGCATTCTGTGAAGTTGTCGTAGCGCGGTGTTGAGAAGTCTGAGTATTACTGTCTCTGTTTGATTACATTAGCTTGTGTTTGGGCACAGTTCCTTTAAGTTAGAAAACGTAAGTCTGTATTACGGTAATGAATAGCTTCGGCACTGTGTATTGAGAACGTATCAACCGGAGTGTAATCGGTAAGGTTGTGGAAGAACTAGCAATAGTTTGAGTACAGACAGTAAGACTGTGAGAGAACGAACCAGAGGATTGATAGTAATTTGTATGCATAGTTTTGAGTGTTAAAGTACTACGAAGTAAATGTGTTGATTGGGAAAATTAAGTAATAGGGCCTCTAATTAACAGACCCCTTCCACTCCCAAGAACCCGAAAAGAGCTAAAACGCGCCTGTGACGGCAACGCGGGTTTAACACTGGTGTCGTCTGTGGGAATGTGGCAATAGAGTGTTACAAATTGATTGTGGGAAGGTGACCATAGATTGTGAATTGACAGTAAGGTAGAGTAGTACACAAGTGTTGCAAAGGTGATATATGCCAGTTACTCGGTCCGGTGAGTCGTATCCGAAGTACAGGAGAGACCGACAACCTTGGGTGGTACCAGATTTGTTAAGGACACCCCCAGGAGGTAGAAGCACAGATCGGTTAAGCCCAGTAGTAGAAGAAGCGAAGCACGGTAGCAGTGATTCCGGTAATATTCCGGTAGAACATACTGCAATTCCGGTAGATTTCGGTGTAATTTCGGCATAGTCTGCAGAAGATACAGTAACTTCGGAGTCTACAGGAACGCAATGTGCAGTTGATCCGACACCGTCTGGTCAAGATTCGAACCTCCCTGAGGATAGAGGTGTGTTATCCAGAGAGACTAGTGCTGGTGAAAGAATATCCTGGGTTGGGGAAAGTTCGACTAATTCCGATGACAGTTCGGTCCCAATTGCAGGGAATTTACAATTTTCTGGTGACAGTGTTATACTTCCCGGTGAATCTTCATTCCGGACACCATTGTTTGGGGTAAGTGTGCCTACATTTGATACCAAAGAAGAGGATAGGCTATTCGAATTGGAAATCCGTAAGAGGCTGAATGCTATTTTCAAGTCGGAAGTTGAGCAGTCTGATCATACAGAATCTGAAGGACCGGAAACACCACCTCAGAACTCAGGAGATAGTAACAGTACCACTACTAGCACCATGAGTGGACAGCAACAACAACAACAACAACAACAACAACAACAGCAACAACAACCGCCACTTCCACTTTGACCTGTTCCAACAGGGGTAACATACACCAAGTTCGGTGGATTTCCAGGTGATGACCCTAATGCCCATGTGCGTACCTTTGAGATAAGTTATGCCTTACTAAACCATCCACATGATCCGGCGTACAAGGCTATCGTATTCCAATCTACATTAGTCAATGAAGCAACCAGGTGGTTAACAGAGTATGATATCAACCATTTCGGTACCTATGAAGCGGTAAGGGATGCGTTTTTGCAGAGGTTCCGGCTGAAGAAGAACCTTGCCGAAATTTTCGATTACTTGCAGAACAATAGACAGAAGCCGCATCAGACTGTGTAGGAATATGCCACATTATTTAGAACTCATTTAAGACAATTACCTCCTACACATGCTAATTTACCGGATGATGTCATAACCCAGTGGTTCATTAATGGTTTGACCCCACAGCTTAAACAAATCATGATCATCCGATGTGTGGGTGCTATGACACTGGATGCTGTCATAGCAATGGCCCTACAACTAGAGCATAAGGTTGGAGGTTTCACTGAAGACTTGGAGTGGCTAAAAGCCAGTAGAAACATTGCAGAGGACCCGGCTAAACAGATGTACTGCAAATGTAAAAATCCAGGGCATACCAGTGCTACCTGTGCCCTTAATCAGATGTATTGTGCCATTTGCAATACCACCGGACATTCCACCGAAAATTGTGCGTATAACGCCAAAGTGCAGGGGCAAGCAACTGTAAATGCCATTATACAAGAACTAGGGCAGCCAGCTACTCACTACGTACCACCGCAGATGCGAAACAATCAACAACAAGGATACCGAAATTACTGGGGACAGCGGAATTCCAACTTCAATGCAAATCGTTGGCAGACAGGTACATCACAGGAAGATACTTCCTTGCCACCACCTCGATGTCACTTTTGCGATGAACTTGGCCACATCCGGAGATTCTGCAAGGATGCAACCGAATATGATCAAAGAAAGAAAGAACGTCAGAACCCAATGACCAATATGGTCTATATTTCACCAGTGGAAACTCGAGCAACAGTGGTCCAGACAAGATCCGGTAAGCAGTTGCAACCAGCAGCGGAAGTGTTTGAACCTGGCATCCGTGAACAGCAGAGAATGTATAACAAGGCTAGCCAATGGACCACCAAAGAGCCTACGGTGTTCCCTGATCCAGTTCCGGTGACACAGGTTCCCCTGCCAAAGGTAGGAGCATAGGAACAAGATTGTATCCCAGTAACAGGAGAATCATCATCGGAACCAGTGAAGAGTGCAATTCCAACAGACCAGGTATGGGATATTCTCTCGAAGGCTTCAATTACACTTCCTTTGGGGCAACTACTCGCCTTGGTGCCTGGAGTTCGACAGCAATTCCAGCAACAGCTCAGTCCTGGATCTCCCAGTACTCCAGCAACTGCCACAATCCAACTGGAAGATGACTCTACGGTGGATCATGCGGTCCCCTTAATTACGGTATGGCACAAGAATCACAAAATTACTCAAGTACTAATTGATGGTTGTAAGCCGCCGGATTGGCCATTGTAAAATCTGACTCTTAATGAACCGAAAGGTCGTTGCGTAGATGTTGCATCCTTGATTGATGTTGTAAACCTTTATATATCACTGAAAAAAGACGCTTCGGTGACGACCAGAGGAGTCGCCAGACTGTTCGTCTGGTTGATGATGTCTGTGTAGTTTCCTTAGTGTGTTGGAGAACTCTGCGTTATTTTGTATCTTTCTGTTCTGTTTGATTATCTGTATCTGTGTGTTACAGATAGTGTTACGGTAATGATACATTAAGCAAAGTATTGAATTGCTGTTTCTGTAAGTGGTTTTTCTGTAAGTCTGCGTTAGAGTAGCATTCACTTTGTACGTTGATTACTGAGAAGTTCTAATATATGTATGAGTCGATACTCTGTGAGTGAGCGAATCAAAATAGTAAGTCTGTAAGGAACAATTTTGAGTGTTGTCTGTTAGTAAGCCTGCTAGCAGAGTTGATGAACAAACTGTTATGTGAGTGAGTGAGTTAAGCGAGTTAATTGGGAAAATCAAGTATAGGGCCTCTGTTTAACAGACCCCTTCCACTCCCAAGAACCTGAATAGATGTTTAAACGCGTCTCTGATGGCAAGACCTGCGTTTAACACTGGCGCCGTCTGTGGGAAAGTGGCACTAGATTGTTGCAAAGTGATTATTGGAAAGTGGCACCAAAGCGTCCTAATTGATTGTGAGAAAGTGGTCATAGATTGTGAATTGACGAGTAGTATGCAAAGTATTGCAAACGTGATATATGTCGGTTACTCGTTTCGGTGAAACGTACCCGAAGTATAGGAGAAACGAACAGTATTGGGCGATACCTAATTTGCTAAGGATGCCCCCAGGAGCTAGAAGCGCAGATACGTTTAACCCAGTTGTCAAGGAAGCGAAGAATGATAGTAGTGATTCTGGTAGCATTCCGGTGGAACGCACTGCAATTTCAGCAGATTTCAGTGCAATTTCGGCACAATCTGTCAAAGATATAGTAACTCTAGAGTCTACCAGGACGCAGTATGCAGTTAACTTAGCACCATCTGGACAAGATTGGAGTTTGTCTATGGATAGAAGCGCGTTGGCCAAGGAAATCAGTGAAGGTGAAAAAGTACCTTATTTTGGTGAAATTTTGACAAATTTCAGTGATATTTCGGTCCCAATTACAGAGAGTTCACAGTCTCCCGGTGACGGTTTACTATTTCTTGGTGAATCTTCATTCCGGTCACCACTATTCAGAGTAAGCTTCCCTACATTTGATATCAAGGAGGAAGGTAGCTTATTCAAAGCTGAAATCCGAAAGAGACTGAACGATATTATCAAGCCGGAGAGTGCACAGTCTGACGATACAGATTTCGACGGTCAAGAAATTCAACCTCGAAACTCAAGAGATAGTAACAATACAACAGCAAGCACCATGAATGGGTAGCAGCAACAACAACATCTACTTCCACCTTGTCCAGTTCCGACAGGAGTTACTTACACAAAATGTGGTGGGTTTCCAGGTGATGATCCTGATGCTCATGTACGAACTTTTGAAATTAGTTATGCAGTACTTAATCATCCACCCGATCCGGCGTACAAGGCCATAGTATTCCAGTCAACACTAGTTAATGAAGCTGCCAGATGGCTTACCGAATATGGTATCAACCATTTCGGTACCTATGAAGCAGTAAGAGATGCGTTTCTACAGAGATTCCGACTAAAGAAGAACCCTGCCAAAATTTTTGATTACCTGCAAAACAGTAGATAGAAGCTGAATCAAACAGTGCAGGAATATGCCACTCTATTTAGAACTCATTTGAGACAACTACCGCCGGCCCATGCAAACCTACCGGATGATGTCATCACGCAGTGGTTTATTAATGGTCTGACCCCGCAGCTCCAACAGATTATGATCATTCGTTGTGTGGGAGCTATGACACTAGATGCGGTTATTGCAATGGCTTTGCAGCTCGAGAATAAGGTTGGAGGTTTTACCGAAGACTTGGAATGGTTAAAAGCTAGCAAAAATATTGCAGAAGATCCGGCTAGACAAATGTACTGCACCACGTGCAAGAATTCAGGGCATACCAGTACCACTTGTGCACTTAATCAGATGTATTGCGCTATCTGCAATACAAACGGACATTCCACCGAAAACTGTGCCTATAACACCAAAGTGCAGGGAACAACAATAGTAAATGCAATTATACAAGAACTAGGACAGCCTGCCAACCACTATGTACCACCTCAGAGGAGAAATAATCAGCAGCAAGGATACAGAAATTTTAGAGGACAGAGGAATACCAACTATAATGGAAATCGTTGGCAGACAGGAACATCACAAGAAGCTAATGCCTTGCCACCACCTCGCTGTCATTTTTGCGGTGAGTTTGGTCACATCAAAAGATTCTGTAAAGATGCAGCCGAATATGATCAGAGGAAAAAAGAGCGTCAGAACCCTATGGCAAATATGGTTCATATCACACCAATAGAAACACAAGCCGCAATAGTTCAGACCCGATCCGGTAAGCCACTGCAACCAGCAGCTGAAGTATTTGAACCAGGTATTCGTGAGCAACAAAGAATGTATGACAAAGATAGTCAGTGGACCACCACAGAACCTCCAGTGTTCCCATATCCAATTCCGGTGACATAAGTTCTGCTGCCAAAGGAAACTACGTAGGAGAAAGAGTCAGTCCCAGTAACCGATGCATCGTCTTCAGAATCAGTAAAAGGTACAAGTCAAGCAGAGCAGGCATGGGAAATTTTATCTAAAGCATCCATTACTCTTCCTCTTGGACAATTACTGGCATCAGTACCAGGAGTTCGGCAACAATTCCAGCAGCAGTTCAGTTCTGCGTCTTCTTGCATTCCGACAACAACGACAATACAACCGGAAACTGACTCTACGGTGGATCATTCGGTCCCTTTAATTACGGTATGGTACAAAAATCATAAGATTACTCAAGTACTAATTGATGGTGGATCTGGTGTAAACATAGCTACTGCATCACTTTGTAAAAAGTTAGGTTGGACCAAAATTGAACCTGTCCAATTTTTTGTTAGAATGGCCGACCAATCCCGAGTCCACCCAGTAGGACTTGTACGGAATGTCCCAATCACTTTGCAGGGTACAACTTTTAAGATGACTTTCGTAGTTTTAGAACTACCGGAGTCTAGTCTTGATTATAATCTTCTTTTCGGCCGTCCTTGGTTGAAACAAGCTAAGGTTATACAAGATTGGTCCGCACAAGAACTCAGGACAATAACCGAAAATATGTTGTAAAATTAAATGCTATTCAGCCCTGTGAACTACATGCTAGACCATATGTAGCAGAACCGGTCCATATGCTAGATGGGTTATCCGATGATGAAGAAGAAAAATTTTTTGATTTGATTTCCTTGGGAACTGTCGACTTACAATCTGCTGTAGATAACTGGAATCCGGCAGTTTGTACGGTGATGCCTGTGACCGAAGAAGTAGAGACAGAGGATACTGCTGCTAAGGATGAAGCTACTATACAGCAACTTTTGCAGTCAGTCGATGATTCGGGGAACCCTCGTCAACTCTATGTTCCTGAAGATCAGTTGATAACTTATAATTTAGGAGATGAAGTAAATCCGCAACCTGTCAAGATAAAGGAAGGGTTGTCTAAAATGTTTCAAGCAGATTTGATCCAGCTTCTTTGTGAGTTCTCTGATGTTTTTGCATGGGATTACTGTGACATGAAGGGTCTGGACTCTCGCATATATCAGCATCGGGTCGTACTTAAACCGAAGGCAAAACCAATTAAACAACCCAGCTACAGGATGAATCCTAACTATGCAGCACAGGTAAAGGCAGAGCTTGATAGGTTATTAAAAGTCGGATTCATCGTTCCAGTAGAACATGCTGAGTGGATATCTCCAATTGTTATTGTTCCCAAGAAAAATCCATTCCTTGATACAATGCTAGACAGAGTAGCACGACATGAAATGTACTCCTTTTTGGATGGTTACAGTGGGTATAATCAAGTCAGAATGGCTGAATAAGATATACCGAAAACAGCTTTCATTACCAACTGGGGTGTTTTTGCTTGTACAGTTATGTGGTTTGGATTAAGAAATGCTCCTAGTACTTTTCAACGATGTATGCAGGAAATCTTCTCCCCCTATCTTACTTCTTTTATGCAAGTATATCTAGATGATTTCTCATTATTTGATAAGATGGTAGCACACCTGTATCATTTACGGTGTTGTTTTGAGAAGTGTCGTGAATACAGACTCTGTCTGAACCCAAACAAGTCTGTGTTTGCGGTTTCATGTGGTAAGCTGCTTGGCCATATTGTGTCTGCACAATGCATATAAGTCGATCCAGATAAAATTGCAGCTGTGTTAGAAGCACCTGTGCCTACTACGTCAAAAGAAGTCATGCAATTCATGGGTCAAGTCAGGTGGCATGGTCGACATCTACGATGGCTGGCTCATTTGGCAATACCCCTCAATAGATTAATAACCAGCACTCCTCGACAGTTTGCTTGGACTCATGAATGTCAAACAGCATTTGATCGTCTCAAAGGCTTATTAACGCAGGTTCCAATTCTACAACCTCCTGATTGGGAACATCCATTTCATGTTTTTGTTGACACATCAGATATCGCCATTGGGAGTGTCTTAATGCAACAAATTGATAAATGGTTTTGGCCTGTTTATTATGCTCATCTAGTTCTCTAAGTGTGTCCAACCGAAACGGCAAAGAATCTTCAGGTAACAATTTCTGAGAGATTGCCACACGTAAGCTTGGTACTACAAGCTCCATTGGTGCAATTGCCTCCATTCCATATTCAAGTTTAAAAGGAGTCAGTCCGGTGGCAACTTTGTAAGTAGTCCGGTATGCCCATAATACTGCAGGTAGTAATTGATCCCATCTTTCTAGTGATTCGATAATCAATTCACGAAGCATACTCAACAAGGTCTTGTTTGTACTTTCAGCCAGGCCATTCGCACGAGGATAGTATGGTGAACTGAATTTGTGCAGAATCTGAAAAGAGTGTGTGAGAATTGTCATTAAATTGTTAACAAAATGTGTGCCTTGATCTGTCACTAGTTCTAGAGGTAACCCAAATCGTGGAAATACATCTTTCATTAAACATTTTGCTACCGAAATAGCTGTAGCGGACCGTAAAGCCCAAGCTTCTGCCCACCTGGTAGCATAATATGTGCATGTCAGAATATATCTGTTGTTGCTAAGGATTGTTGGAGGTGTGATTGGTCCAATAAAGTCAAGACCCCATTTCTGAAAAGGTTCTAAAGGTAAGACAGGCTGCAGAGGGAAAAAATGTCATTGTAAAGGCTGTCCAGACCGTTGACAATTGTCACACTGTTTGACAAACTGAGATACATCTCTGTACATGGTAGGCCACCAAAGCCCACTTTGGAGAATTTTTCGATGCGTTAAATCTGCTGCAAAATGTCCACCGGAAGGTTTTGAATGTGCCAAAGCTATAATTGAGTTTACTTCATGTGGAGGAATACAACGAAGTAAAACTCCAGTGTGATCCATATAATACAATTCTCCAGCAATCAACCGGAATCTGCGATTGTAAACTTCAATTTTCCTACGCATTGCAGGAGAAGTCTGAGCAGGAAGATATCCATCAGTAAGAAAAGTTAATAACTGATCATAGTAAGTAGATGTCACAGGAGGTTCTGCAGATTCATCATTAGTTGGATCAATAACATAAATTGCAGGTGTGGTGTCATCAACACCGACCGGAGCTTCACCGGAATCCAACCGAGAAAGGAAATCTGCTAATGCATGTGCAGTTCCAGGTCGATGAATCACTTCGTAATCAAACTCTTGTAATAGTAGAACCCAACACGCTAAACGACCACCTAAATGCTGCTACCGAACCAGATATACTAGCGCAGCATGATCTACATGAAAGACAAATTTTCGGCCTAACAAATAATGCCGAAATTTCTTTACAAAATATACTAAACCAAGGCATTCTCTTTCAGTTACTGAATAATTCTTTTCTGCAGGAGCAAGCCTTCTACACATGATCAGTATTTAGAAACTCCAGTTTTTACGGTAGGGCAACTTGTACTGTTTTATAATGCAAAATCAAACCGCTCTACTGGAAAATTCAAGTTACGCTGGTTTGGTCCTTACCGAATTACTGAACAAGTGGGGCCAGCAACTTTTTGGTTGGCTACTTTGACTGGAATTCCTCTTTCGAAAGTGATAAATGGTTCAAAGTTGCGGTCGTATCATCAAGCGCCTAATTCGCACTGAAGTATTCCGCGGTTGCTCGCATATTTTTTCTTTTTTTCTTTTCCTTTCCTTTTTAGTTTTGCGTGATTAATAAAATAAGTCTGTAAATATCCTCGTTTCATACCTACTTATGATCTACAGCCGCCCTACATTATCGTTCTGCTCATGCATGCACACCGAAGTTATGGCGTTATCATCTCAACATCGCGCGATGATTAACAATTTCAATTGCTTCCCGCTGCCAAGTATCTACTTAACCTTTTTCATTCCACTGTCAATCGCTATTGTGTCTGTGTGTTTTGCGTGCTTGTGCTCTCTGTATACCCTGTGCAATTGTGTTCCTGTGCTTGTGTGTGTGCGCAACATGGAAGCGTTAGCAAACTTTGCTGCGTTCCGTGATGGACTCCCCGCAGATGTAGGTGAGTTCTTGCGAATTCGTGGGTTGGCCAATTTCGCTGAACTGCCTTGGCATTCAGTGGATTGTCACCCGTTTTACGCCCAAATCATTGCCGCCATTGCTGCCACACCTGGTACGGAGCAGAGTTGGCCAATGAACTCATTACCTTCTAGGGTAGTAATAACTTTTCAGACTTTTGCTGATGCATTCCGACTATCTCCGAGAGGTCGAGAGAATGGACATAGTCTTCCCATCGCCACAATGAATCAGTTGTTTCCCAGGCATTCCTCTAATGAATATTCTATTCTTTGTCGCCCTGAGCCTGAAAGATCCGCATTACAGTTTTTAGTAGCTATCCTCAACTTGCAAAAGTGTACATACGACATATCTCGCCCTTTCTATTCGGCAATAGAAATGGTTGCGAGAGAGCCTGTGAACTTTGCATCATATTATTTCCGCCGCATTCATCGAGAATGCGTTTCCATCATTAAACAGGTCAACAAGGGCGAAATGCCCCGATCACGATTACCGCATATATTAAGCTTCTTGTTTCCGGCAATACAAGCAGCACAACCACCACCAAGAGGTCCGGTATTACACCATGAAGAAACTGCGCGGATATTGGAAGATGATGAAGAGGATGATGAAGAATTATTCCAGCTCCTACGCCGGAAGCGATCAGAATAAGCTCTTCTGATAGCCAAGTAAAGGGATCGGTCACCAGACATGAAGATGATGACAATGAAGAAGAGACTTTTCACGACACCGCTACCTCTATGCACCATGATTCGTCCACCCAGTCCTCTCCAAAGCAGCAACAAGAAGCATGATGAGACCACCAAAGCAGCAGCCAGCCCCTCTAAAGAAGAATCTCAACAACAATACGAACAGGAAAAGCAAGAAGATGGACAACCTATCATTAAAGAAGTTTTCGAAGACCTGATTAAAGCAGTGGAGTCTGTAGCTGCCAAACCTGATGATACTGTGCAACAAATCACCAAACAGGTATTAGAAACAACCATTGTTCTTCTCACTCCTCCACCTGAACCTTCGATTAACCCCATTCTCCCTGTTCCACCTATTATCCATGAGGAACCTTCTGCTTCATCTTCCTCACCAAATTACTCTCCTCCCTCTTCACACCAACTTTTGACAGCCTCTTCATCCCAACAGCCACTTCCTCCATTTCCCATATTTACCGAACTTGAATCCATGGGGCGCATGATTATACAATTTTCCCAGCAGCTTCCGCTACAATTAAGACAAGTTACAGAGAATATTCGTCAGGAACTACAACATAAGGTGGATACTCTTGAAGCAGACATCACTCCTCTACAAGAAGAGATCGATGCGGTCAAAGCAGAAAATCATCATCTGCACTTCCAGATTAACCAGCTCCAAGCCAGACTTGCCGAAGAGGAAGCAGTTACCAGTCAACGAGATGTGGCACTGACAGAAGTCCGAGAAAAAGAAGAATTATTAAGTGTTGCTGATGCAGAATTAGTTCAGTTGAAGCAGTTAATCCAAGATAAAGAGGATGCACATATAGCTCTGGGCAATCTTTTAGAAGAGACTAGAGCACAACTGAATGAAGCAGTATAGAAAGGACAAGAGATGGCAGATTTGGTTAAGAAGACTAATGAAGAATTCCAGAGAAACAAGTCTGATTTATTTGAAGTAAACAATATTCTTAAACGAAAATTGACCATGGAAACTCAATTACAGAAAGAGATAACAGGGATCAGAAGAGAGCGTGATGCTTTTCATCGAACAATCCAATTTCAGAATCAAGAGATAGAAAGAAGAGAGAATCAGCTGGACGCACAGAAAGAAAGACTCTCCAAAGTTGATAAGCAAATTGCTAATATGAAATTCAGTCGGGATGCAGCTTTGGCGAATGAATTTTATTTACAGGAAGCTTTTCTGCAGACCCAGGCAGAAAGTTTAATAAGCCAAGTTATTTCGTTAAGCTCAGTACGGACAGATGCACAGCTCGTAGAACCAGATATTTTGAAAGAGATGTTAGAGACATTGAAAAAGAAAATTGCCCAGGCATTTAGATTAGCCCGAACTATGTATTTAGAAGGAATAGTAGATGAACCATAATTTTTGTATACCTGCGGGTTCAAGTCCACCGTGCGTGCCAGTGTAAGCCGCCGGATTGGCAATTGTAAAATCTGACTCTTAACGAACCGAAAGGTCGTTGCGTAGATGTTGCATCCTTGATTGATGTTGTAACCTTTATATATCAATGAAAAAAGACGCTTCGGTGACGACGAGAGGAGTCGCCAGACTGTTCGTCTGGTTGATGATGTCTGTGTAATTTCTGTAGTGTGTTGGAGAACTCTGAGTTATTTTGTATCTTTCTGTTCTGTCTGATTATCTGTATTTGTGTGTTACAGATAGTGTTACGGTAATGATACATTAAGCGAAGTATTGAATCGTTGTTTTTGTAAGTGGTTTTTCTGTAAGTCTGCATTATAGTAGCGTTCACTTTGTACGTTGATTACTGAGAAGTTTTAATCTATGTATGAGTTGATACTCTGTGAGTGAGCGAATCAAAATAGTAAGTCTGTAAGGAACAATTTTGAGTGTTGTCTGTTAGTAAGTCTGTTGGCAGAGTTGATGAACAAACTGTTATGTGAGTGAGTGAGTTAAGCGAGTAAAAATGGGAAAATCAAGTATAGGGCCTCTGTTTAACAGACCTTTCTCGACACAATGCTGGACAAGGTGGCAGGACACGAGATGTACTCCTTTTTGGACGGTTACAGTGGCTATAACCAGGTCTGAATGGCTGAGCAAGATATACCGAAAACAACATTTATTACGAATTGGGGTGTTTTTGCTTGTACAATCATGTGGTTTGGGTTAAGGAATGCTCCTAGTACCTTTCAGCGTTGTATGCAGGAAATTTTTTCACCCTACCTCACTTCTTTTATGCAAGTATACTTAGATGACTTCTTTTTATTCGGCAAAATTATGGCACACCTGTATCATTTACGGTGTTGTTTCGAGAAATGCTGCGAATACCGACTTTGCTTGAACCGGACCAAATCTGTCTTTGCGGTTTCTTGTGGTAAACTACTTGGCCATATTATATCTGCACAAGGCATACAGGTTGATCCAGACAAAGTTGCCGCCGTGTTGGAAGCACCTGTGCCTACAACACCAAAAGAAGTTATGCGATTCCTGGGATAGATTCGGTGGCATGGTCGCCATTTACGGTGGTTACCTCATCTCGCCACACCACTTAATTGACTCATGACGAGCACTCCACGACAGTTCGACTCGACTCCACAATGTCAAACTGCCTTTGATCGTTTAAAAGAATTATTGACCCAAGCACCAATTTTGCAACCCCCGGATTGGGAACGCCCGTTCCACGTCTTCGTTGATGCCTTAGATATCGCTATTGGAAGTGTTTTAATGCAGCAATCTGATAAGTGGTTTAGGCCTGTCTATTACGCAAGTCATTGACTCGCTCCTGCTGAACGAAATTATTCAGTAACTGAAAGAGAATGTCTCGGTTTGGTGTATTCTGTAAAGAAATTCCGGCATTATTTGTTAGGCCGAAAATTCACCTTTCATGTAGATCATGCTGCGCTGGTGTATCTGGTCCGGCAGCAGCATTTAGGTGGCCGCTTGGCACGTTGGGTTCTATTGTTACAAGAATTCGATTATGAAGTGATTCATCGACCCGGCACTGCACATGCATTAGTAGATTTTCTCTCTCGATTAGATTCTGGTGAAGCTCCGGTAGGTGTTGATGACACCCCACCAGCAATTTATGTTACTAAAACAACTAATGATGAATCTATAAAACCTCCTGTGACACCTACCTACTATGATCAGTTATTAACCTTTCTTACTGATTGGATGTCTTCCCCTCAAACTTCTCCTGCGATGAGGCGGAAAATTGCAGTTTACAGTCGCAGATTCCGGTTGATTGCCGGACAGCTGTACTATATGGATCACACTAGGGTCTTGCTTCGTTGTATTCCTCCACATGAAGTAGACTCGGTTATTGCTATGGCACATTCAATACCTTCCGGTGGACATTTTGCCGCAGATCTTACACACCGAAAAATTTTGCAAAGTGGGCTCTAGTGGCCTACTATGTACAAAGATGTGACTCAGTTTGTGCAGCAGTGTGACAATTGTCAGCGATCTGGCCAGCCATTACAACGCCATTTCTTTCCTCTGCAACTTGTATTACCTTTGGAACCTTTCCAGAAATGGGGTCTTGATTTTATTGGACCAATCACACCTCCAGCAATCCTTAGCAACAATCGATACATTCTGACATGCACAGATTATGCTACCAGATGGGCCGAAGCTTGGGCCTTACGGTCCGCCACAGCTGTTTCGGTGGCCAAATGCCTGATGAAGGACGTATTCCCACGTTATGGATTACCTTTGGAACTTGTCACAGATCAAGGGACACACTTTGTCAACAATTTAATGCGAGTGCTCACACACACTTTTCAGATTCTACATAAATTCAGTTCACTGTATTATCCTCGTGCTAATGGCTTAGCTGAGAGTACAAACAAAACGTTGTTGACTATGCTTCGTAAACTGATTATGGAATCACCAGAAAGATGGGATCAGTTACTACCTGCAGTATTATGGGCATACCGGACTACATACAAAGTAGCAATCGGACTGACTCCTTTCAAGCTTGCTTATGGGCTGGAAGCAATTGCACCAATGGAACTTGTAGTACCCAGTTTACGCGTGGCTATCACTCAGAAACTGTTACCTGAAGAATCTTTGTCATTTCGGTTGGAAGCACTCAGAAACTTTGATGAACATCGCTGGGAGAGTTTACTAGTTCTTCAAGAAGTTCAGTTGCGGCAAGCTCGTACTCATGATAGGTATCTTAAAACTCCAGTTTTTACGGTGGGACAGCTTGTGCTATTTTATAATGCTAAATCAAATTGTGCGGCTGGAAAATTCAAATTATGGTGGTTTGGTCCTTACCGGATTAGTGAACAAGTGGGCCTAGCTACTTTTTGGTTGACTACATTGACCGGAGTTCCTCTTCCTAAAGTGATTAATGGTTCAAAGTTGCGGTCGTATCACCAAGCACCTGATTCTCGCTGACGTGTTCTTCGTTTTTCCGCGTGTTATTTACTTTCTTTTTTGTTTTTGCATGATTAATTAAATAAGTCTATAAATATCCTCGTTTTGATATCTGATTATGATCAACAGCTGCCCTGCATTATCGATTCTGCACATGCATGCACGCCATAGTTATGAAGGTTATCATCTCAACACCACACGATGATTAGCATTTTCGATCGCCTCCCGTTGCCAAGTTTCTACTTAATCTTCTTCTTTTCGCTGTTAATCGCTATTGTGTCTGTGTGTTTTGTGTGCTTTGTGCTTTCTGTAATCACTGTGTATTCGTGCTACTTCGCGTGTGGATCATGGAAGCTTTAGCAAATTTTACTACCTTCTGTGATGGACTCCCTTAGGATGTGAGTGAATTCTTGCGTGTCCGAGGTTTGTCCAACTTCGCTGAATTGCCTTGGCATTCAGTGGAGTGTCATCCATATTATGCTCAAATTATCACTGCTATTGCCGCCACACCTGCTACGGAGCAGAGTTGGCCTATTACGTGTTTCCCATCTCGTGTCGTAATCACCCAACAGTCATTTGCTGCCACTTTCTGACTCTCTTTGGAAGGACGAGAGAATGAACCTTTCCTTCCGATCTCTACTATGATTGAATTGTTCCCCAGGCACGCTTCGAATGAGTATGCCATACTCTGTCGCCCTGATCCTAAACGGACTGCCCTTCAATTTTTAGTAGCCATACTGAACTTACAGAAATGCACTTACGGGATTTCTTGCCCGTTCTACTCGATGATTGACATGGCTGCTAGAGAGCCTGTCAATTTTGTTTCTTACTATTTCCGGTGCATTCACCGTGAATGCATTACAGTCATTAAGCATGTTAACAAAGGTGATCTCCCACGATCACGTCTTCCCCACATCCTGACATTTCTCTTTCCTGCCATCCAAGCAGCGCAACCACCTCCAAACGCTCCCATCCTATACCATGAGGAATTTGCACAAATACTTGAAGATACCGAAGATGATGATGAAGATATCTTCCAACTTCTCCGCTGAAAACGCAGAAAGATAAGCACCTCTGAAAGTCAAGAACAAGGTTCCGTCACTGGAAATGAAGAGATGGACATGAAGAAGAAACCTTTCACGACACCGCTACTTCAATCCATATTGACTCTTCTGGACAATCTTCTTAGGATAACCAACAGGAACATAGTGTTTCCACCACTGCTTCTAACGCAGATTCTTCTCGATAGGAGTCTCAACACCAATCCCAAGAAGAAGTGCAAGATCTTGTTGCGGGCATGCTCGATGAAATAATCGCTCTGGTGGAGTCTATCAGTACCCGCACTGAAGCAACCACGCAGCAACCTACCGAAAAATTGTTGGTGGTTAACACTCTGCTACCCACTCCTCCACCCATGCCTCCGAATAAGCCCATTGAACCTGTTTTACCTATTGTCCCTGAAGCACCAGATTCTTCCTCCTCTTCACCTAACTATTCTCCACCCTCTTCCCGTCAACTCTTGACAGCTTCTTCATCTCAACCACATCCTCCTCTTCTGTTTCCTTCAATACCTATGTTTATTGAGCTAGCATCCATGGGTCATATGTTGATCCAACTGTCGCAACAACTACCAAAACAGATGAAGGAGGTTACTGATAATCTCAGACAAGAATTCGAGCATAAGGTCGATGTTCTTGAAGTAGATATTAATCCACTCCAGGAAGAAACGGATGCAGTAAAAGCAGAAAATCATGCTCTGCACGAACAGATTCAACAACTCCAGGCTCGACTTGCCGAACAAGAATCATTAATTAGTCAAAGAGATGCTGTGTTAGCTGAGATACAAGTTAAAGATGATTTATTAAGTGCTACCGATGTAGAAAATATCCAACTAAAACAGTTAGTCCAAGATAAGGAAGATGCCCATATAGGACTAGGAAACTTGTTAGAAGAAACTAGAGAACAGTTAGATGAAGTCGTGCAGCGAGGACAGGACATGGCGGATTTAGCCAAACGGACTCCAGAGAACAAATTCTAATTTGTTTGAAGCAAATGCTACTCTTAAAAACCAGTTGACATTGGTCACTCAACTCCAGAAGGAAGTTGCAGGAATTCGAAGAGAGCGAGATGCTTATTACCAGACCATCCAGTACCAATCACACGAACTGGAGAGAAGAGAAAAGCAGCTCAGAGCTCAAGCAGAGCGTTTATTCCGTGTCGATCAACAGATTGCCAACATGAAATTGAGCCGTGACACAGCACTGGCAAACGATTTCTATCTGCAAGAGGCCTTTTTGCAGACACAAGCTGAAATCTTGATGAGCCAAGTAATTGCCGCAAGTTCAGTTAGAACTGATGCTCAGCCTTGTAGAACCGGAGATTCTAAAAAAGATGTTGGACTCGCTGAAGCAGAAAATTGCCAGAACATTTAAGTTAGCCCGAACAATGTATATTCAGGGTATAGTAGAAGAGCCATAAATTTTGTAAACTTGCGGGTTCAAGTCCACTGTGCATGCCAGTGTAAGCCGCCAGATTGGCAATTGTAAATCTTTTTCTTTTCATATTCCGCACGAACCGAAAGGTCGTTGCATAGAGTTGTATCTATTTATAATCCAATGAAAGGACGCTTCGGTAACGATCAGGAGGATTGCCAGATTGGTTGTCTGGGCAATTGCATTCTGTGAAGTTGTCGTAGCGCGGTGTTGAGAAATCTGAGTATTACTGTTCTTGTCTTTGTTTGATTACATTAGCTTGTGTTTGGGCACAGTTCCTTTAAGTTAGAAAACGTAAGTCTATATTATGGTAATGAATAGCTTCGACGCTGTGTATTGAGAACGTATCAACCGGAGTGTAATCGGTAAGTGGAAAAACTAGCAATAGTTTGAGTACAGACAGTAAGACTGTGAGAGAACGAACCAGAGGATTGATAGTAATTTGTATGCAGAGTTTTTAGTGTTAAAGTACTATGAAGTAAATGTGTTGATTGGGAAAATTAAGTAATAGGGCCTCTGATTAACAGACCCCTTCCACTCCCAAGAACCCGAAAAGAGCTTAAACGCGCCTGTGACGGCAACGCGCGTTTAACAATAAGTTTGCATGTCCAATCCGTTTGTGCCACATCTCTATATCTGCGATAACTTCTGCACCTTTTGCAAACATGGCTGCATTCATTTCAGGAATCTTCACATTTAAGGTGAACATCCTACTCACTTTGTTTCCTTTGACAACCAATCATCCATCCTGCTTGTACTCTTCTATATATAATCCATCAGCATTGAACCTAACTTGTAATCCCTGGTCAATCATTTGTCCAACATAAACTAGATTCTTTGTTATATTTGGAACATGCAACACATCAGCAAGATGTTTTACCTTTCCATCCTCCATCGATAGTGCTATGTTTCTTGTATGCTCAATAGGATGTGATGTGTCATCACCTGCTTCAACATATCCATGAACTGGCAATTTTTGCAAAGTACTAAACCATTGTGCATGACTGGTCATGTGATTTGAAGCACCTGAATCAACATACCAGACATTATCATTCGATTTTGAAACACCAGCAGACATCGTATTCATCATGTGATGTTGAACCATGAATAGCTTCTCAGAATCATCTGCACTTGTGGATGCATAGTTATTATGTTGCCTTCTGTTATTTGAACCATGAATAGCTTCTCAAAATCATCTGCACTTGTGGATGCATAGTTATTCTGTTGCCTTCTGTTATTTGATTCTTCAACCTGCAATCACATTCAAAGTGTCCAGGTTTACCACAATTCCAACATCCTTTACTATCATTACCTGAATCATTTCTTTGGAAATTCCTACGGCCTCTTTGGCTCCCCCTGCCTCGAAACTGTCCTCTTCCTCCTTCATGATTCTGTTGTTGACTTTGGTCTTGGTTACTATTTCCTATTCCACTTCCAAAACCTCTACCTCTTCCTCTTCCTCTACCAGAGTAGAATACCTGCTCAGAACTGGGCTTTCCTTGGGAGTTTAAATCCTCACCAAGGTTCTTTTCTTCAATAATCAGCATGGATACCAGATCAATAAAATTTGGAATATTTTCCCTGATCTGTATAGAAGCTCTAAACTGCTTATATGCAGCTCCTAAACCACGAAGGCATACTTCTACCTTATCATCATCATCTACATTCACGCCAATAGATGCAAATGACTCACATATGCTTTTAATTTTCAAGATGTAGTCACTTATCGACATGCTCTTCTTCTCCAATGTATGCAGCTCGTTCTTGAGTTGCAATTTCCATGCCTTTGTATTGGTCTCATACAATGTGACTGAATTGTTCCAAGCCTCTTTCGGAGTCTTGTCATCCTGTATCTGTCCAATCATGCTATCCTATATGCTAACAGATAGCCAATACATTAGCTTTCGTGATCCTTGATTCCATTCCTCATATGCTCTTACTTGATCTATAGTCCGATTCCTTTCTGGTAACTGCGGAGCATTTTCATTCTCTCCTTCAATGTACTTCCAGTAGCCTTTTCCCATTAGGAAATTCGTCATTCTGAATCTCCAAGCATGGAAGTTGTTCTTGTCCAGCTTATCGCTCATAAGTTGACTCATTCCATCTACGTTTGCCATTTCTGCAGCAATTCACAACATTGCAAAACACTACAAACAAGACTTTTGCTTGAACACTGTCGCACTATGACGTGAGAGTTCAATCTCAGAAAAACATAGTTTTTGTGTATCATCAGTACACGGAATCGCTTGAAATTCTGGATATGGAATATATGAGTGTTGTCGAACACAATGCAAGTTATAGTTTCTGAAATTGACCTGGTTTTTTTGTGGGCCCCACCTTGCAGTGCAATCTGAAATAGCCTTAACTTCTAACCATTTAGTGGAATAGCATGTCACCATCAAAATATACTTTTTATTACTAGGTTGACCTATTGGACTCATGGGTCCAATGAAATCGAGACCCCACCATTCAAAAGGTTGCCACCTAGTTGAAATCATCAATGGTTGGAAATTTAGCCTTGTTGACTAAGGAGCACATCTCTGACAGATGTCATATTCTTTGGCAGACGTGGCAACATCCCTGTAGATATAAGTCCACCATAATCCTTTGTGGAGAATCTTATGTGCCGAGTCCTCTCCCATGAGATGCCCTTCACTATGTGCTTCTTCAAGCGAAAGATTTACTTTCGACAGATAAACACATTTGCACAAAATACCATCTAGGAAATATTTATATAGCTAACCATTTATGAATGAAAATGCGTTTGCTTTAAATAATAATTTCCTCTTCTCTAATGGATTCATGTTCACAAAGAATTCTCTAGAAGTGAGAAATCGTAATATTTCATCATGCCAATCAATTTGAGTGGCCACAAGAAAGAGATTTCTATCTACGAGCTCATCATTAATACCTGTTGGCCTCTCACTCACGACCATCCTTGACACTTGGTCCTCCATGTAATGCTCCTTTCCTGGATTGATGTGAATCTCAAAGTCATGTTCTTGAAAGAGAAGTATCCACTTTCAAATCCTTCCAGCTAGTCTAGGGTTGTTGATTAAATATTTTAGTGGTGGTTTAAGATGACAATGAAATGTATGCCTAGAAGATAGTGTCAACACTTGTTAAGTGCAAATACAATAGCCAAAGTTTCTCTTTCTGTGGTACTATAGTTCCTTTCTGCCTTTCTAAGTAATCTACTCCCATTAACAATAGGTTGGTCCACTTTTTATGGATGGTTGTGCCAAAACTGCTCCAACTGCATGAAGACTTGCATTTGTATGCACATAGAACTCAAATGACCAATTATGAATAGTTAGGAGTGGTGCAGTACATAGCCTTAGTTTTAGCTCACTAAATGCCTTTTTTGCTTTAGCACTCCAAGAGAAAGGTATCTTCTTGCTTGTAAGCCTTGATGAAGGCTTATATATTTTTTAGTACATTTGTATAAATCTCCTATGGTATCCTATATGACCTAAGAAGCTTTGCAATTCCTTAGGAGTCCGTGGAATGGGCATGGAAAGGATGGAAGCTACCTTAGTCGGATCAATAATTATCCCTTTTTTCGAAACTATGTGGCAAAGGAGAGTACCTTTAATGATTAAAAAATTGATATTTATTAGGGTTCAAAGTTCAAACATGTCTAGAGACACTGTTCAAATATTTCCTTCAAAATTTCCAAATGCTTATGAAAATCTTGGGCCATTTCTCTTCTCTCTGTACTTTAGGATGTTGAAAAGTCATCCATGAAAATGTGGAGAAACATTGTTATCCATTTACCTAATATTAGGTACATTGTTCTATTATATGATGCAGGTGCATTTTTGAGGCCGAAACCCATGTGCATAAAGACATAAGTGCCCCATGGAGTGAAAAAGACAACTTTGTCTCTATCTAGGGTGGATGAGTGTTAGGGTTGAGATTAATATTTTAGTATAATTATATTCCATTGAAAGAACAATCAAAACATTGTAAACAGGGATGCAACCCCTTTTAAAGCATCAAGATAAATATAATGGCTTGCAGAATGATGAGATGCATGCAGTGGGGGTAGCCACCAGTGGTGATTTGGGCACAAAGCACTGAGTTTCTCATTATATTAGAAGTTTTGAATTCTATTATGTTTTTAAGTTGTTGTATTCTCTATTGAATCTATTGCGAAGTGATGATCGGTTGCGTGAGTTCAATATGATTGTAGTCTATGAATGTCTGAGGAATAAGTAAGATATAGTTTTGAGTGTATAAATTGTGCAATGTGTTCTCTATACTTGACATGTATGAATGATACAATAAGTGTGAGGAAAATTTTAGGGCCTTGTAAGAAGATTACCCTCTAGCAAAAAACCCTATTCAACCTTCCAAACTAAAAAATGCTCATGATTGTGTTATGACTATAATCTATTAATTGTATTTTGTTAAGTATACTTGGTGGTAGATACTAAAAAAGAGGTTAACATTGGTGATCCTACTAGGGAATGGCATGGATTAAAGGTGCAATTGAATGTATGCTTGTATTGGAGTCTAGAGAACATCACCCCAAGTATATAGTAGACAAGCAGTCATGATGGATGAAAAGTCTCTTTGGTGCCCTAAAATTTGCATCCACATCCATGGAACAAAAAACTTGATTAGAAATAGATCTAGTACAAAAAATTGAAGTCAAATTGGAAGTAATTCTAGTACCCTCCAATGCTATTATGACTCAAGAAACTTCAGTTGGATTCGCATCACAACCTATTATGGAAGTGCCCGATCAAACAATGGAAGTTCCCAGTGAGGGAGCACAATCTATATCATCTATGGAGCACTTAACAATTTCCATACCGCCCTTAGAAACTGGTTTACCTAAGAATAGTAAACCTACCAACCTCCAAACATCGGAGTTGTGGGACAATGGATTCTTTTTGTAACTTTTGGACATTCAAGAAACCATCAAGTAAAGTAGATGTGGAAGATAAAAAGCAATGATGCTCAAAACTACCACCAAAGCTTCCATTCCATTCAATAGATACCTTTACACTGTTTCCCAAAATCGAACCAAAACTATTCGTGATCAGTTTTGATTCAGACAAAGTCGTGGATGCCATATATTAGTTTAGCCCTATCGCGATGGCAAGAGAAGAATTACCCTTGACAAGATCATTTTCGGGTGGAATATCATATGTAAAAGTTTGGTGGATTCCCATGAGATGACATCGACACTCATGTTCAAGCATTTGAAATCAGTTATGGAGTCCAAGAAAATCCTACCAATACAAATGGTGATGGGCAATATAAGGCTAAGGTGTTTCAATTGAACTTAGTGAACAAAACAACCAAATGGTTAACATTATTCAAAATTGACCATTTTTAGACCTACACTATAGTGAAAAGTGCTTTTCTTTATCTTCTTGTAGAAGAACAAATAGAAACCTCAACAAATGGTGTAGGAATATGCTACTATATTTTTTATGCATCTTTGTCAAATCTCGGTGGAAAATACATTAACCACGGATGTGATTATTCAATGGTTTATAAATGGATTAAATCCGTTGTCGGGAAGATTTGCATCTTCCAATTGATGACCCAAAAAATTAAAATATTTATTGATGAATTCTAAACCTCTTTTATATCACTGTTGATCAGTTGTTATGGATTGAATTAACGATTTTTGAAGTGTTTGCAGGTACAAGAAAGGATGAAGAAGGACATATGTTCATATTAGGGTTTTCTTTAATTGCATATTGGATGTGTTTTATATTCATACACTTAAGAATTAAGGGTATTCAACCCTAGGGTTTCATAAGTTGTTATGATTTTATGTCAGTTAAGTTAATCCGAAGGATCTCAAATGATTTCAGTGGGTTAATGATAGGGTTCAGAAGGATTTCAATAGGGGTTTTGATGGGTTTTAAGTAGGTTCTCTAGGGTTTTAGAATGTTTCAAGGGTTAAAACAATTAATATTTAATGAAATTAATCTATAATTAAACATTGGTTAACTTGTAAAACTAAATTATGGTTTTATTTGTTAATTTAATAGTGTGTGTGCATTTAAAAACTAAGGTTCTAATTAATTAAAAGCTTAACCTAAGCTTAATTTAATGGATTTATTTAATCGAGAAATTTAGGATAAATAGAATTAAAATGATTAATTAAATGGATAAATAACTAGTGGACTATATGAGTGCTAGGGAAAAGAATGGCTTATATAAGTTGTGTAACTAAAGAGATTTAAGGAGTGGTCTCAATAGAAGATGCACTTAAAGTGAAAAAAGTTGGTTAAGAGAAAGAGTGGAGAGAATTAGTGAAGATGAAAAGAGAGGAGTAGAAATTAAGTGTAATTAAAGTAGAAAATTTAAACTGGAAAGTGTGGTGGAAGTAAGGAGATTAAAGTGTGGTTGTAGATTAAAAGTTAAAACTAAAAAGAGTGGTTTAGAAACGACTTGTGTATGTATTTAAATGAGTGTTTAGCTCAAGTTTCTCCTAATGTTTCTTTGCAGGTACTTTCTCTTGCTCTTTACTTTCTTCTGTTTTTCCTTCTTTCTCATTAGACCCTCCTTGTGCTCGGGATATTAAGCCATCATGTACTGCTGTGTACGATGATCTTAATGTTGATTGTCCGGCTGGAAGCATGCCCATGCCTATTCCATGGCTTGGTCTTGGTCCCTGCAGCATTGCGCGTATATATGTGATGTGATGTATGTGTGTGTGTGATGTGTGTGTATGTGATGTGATGTATGTGTGTGTGTGAAGTGTGTGTGTGTGATGTGTGTGTATGTGATGTGATGTATGTGTGTGTGTGATGTGTGTGTGATGTGTGTGTATGTGATGTGATGTATGTGTGTGTGTGAAGTGTGTGTGTGTGTGATGTGTGTGTATGTGATGTGATGTGTGTGTATGTGATGTAATGTATGTGTGTGTGTGAAGTGTATGTGTGTGTGATGTGTGTGTGTGTGAAAGAGAGAGAGAGAGAGAGAGAGAGAGAGAGAGAGAGAGAGAGAGAGAGAGAGAGAGAGAGAGAGAGAGAGAGAGAGAAACACTCTCCCTCCCCTCCTCTATCTGAGCGCGGCAACGCGCAGACAGAGAAGGAGAGAGAGAGAGAGGAAAGAGAAAGAGAGAGAGAGAGAGAGAGAGAGAGAGAGAGAGAGAGAGAGAGAGAGAGAGAGAGAGAGAGAGAGAGAGAGAGAGAGAGAGAGAGAGAGAGAGAGAGAGAGAGAGAGAGAAACACTCTCCCTCCCCTCCTCTGTCTGGGCGCGGCAGCGCAGACAGAGAAGGAGAGAGAGAGAGAGGAAAGAGAAGGAGAGAGAGAGAGAGGAAGGAGAGAGAGAGAGAGGAAAGAGAGAGAGAGAGAGAGAGAGAGAGAGAGAGAGAGAGAGAGAGAGAGAGAGAGAGAGAGAGAGAGAGAGAGAGAGAGAGGCAGAGAGAGAGAGAGGAGAGAGAGAAAGAGAGAGGCAGAGAGAGAGAGAGAGAGAGAGAGAGAGAGAGAGAGAGAGAGAGAGAGAGAGAGAGAGAGAGAGAGAGAGAGAGAGAGAGAGAGAGAGAGAGAGAAACACTCTCCCTCCCCTCCTCTGTCTGTGCGCGGCAGCGCGCAGACAGAGAAGGAGAGAGAGAGAGAGAGGAAAGAGAAAGAGAGAGAGAAAGAGAGAGAGAGAGAGAGAGAGAGAGAGAGAGAGAGAGAGAGAGAGAGAGAGAGAGAGAGAGAGAGAGAGAGAGAGAGAGAGAGAGAGAGAGACTCTCCGTCCCCTCCTCTGTCTGGGCGCGGCAGCGCGCAGACAGAGAAGGAGAGAGAGAGATAGGAGAGAGAAGGAAAGAGAGAGAGAGAGAGAGAGAGAGAGAGAGAGAGAGAGAGAGAGAGAGAGAGAGAGAGAGAGAGAGAGAGAGAGAGAGAGAGAGAGAGAGAGAGAGAGAGAGAGAGAGAGAGAGAGAGAGAGAGAGAGAGAGAGAGAGAGAGAGAGAGAGAGAGAGAGAGAGAGAGAGAGAGAGAGAGAGAGAGAGAGAGAGAGAGAGAGAGAGAGAGAGAGAGAGAGAGAGAGAGATCGGCGCAGAGAGAGAGAGAGAGAAATTAAGAGAGAGAAAAAGAGAGAGGGGAAGAAAGAGAGAGAGAAAGAGAGAGAGAAAGAGAGAGAGAAAGAAAGAGAGAGAAAGAAAGAGAGAGAGAGACAGAGATAGAAAGAGAGAGAGAAAGAGAGACAGGGAGACTGATTAGATTGTTTAATTATATTGCTTGATTAATGCATAATTAAAAATTAATTATATATTACGTGTTTTGTTTTGTTTGTATTTTATTTAGATTATTATTAAGTGATTAGTTTATGCATGAAAATATATACATCTATGCATGAGTGCATACATATAAATATTGAAGTATGTTAGAAGTTAGTGTATAACAATGAGTGTTAATAAATGTTCATGAAATGAATTATGCATGATGTTGGCATATATGTATGCCATATGTGTGTATTCATAAGAGGAACTACTAATATGCATATTTATATAATGATAAATGAATGTGTTTGTATGTATGTTATCTTATAAGTTCATATATAGAGTGCATATGAATAAATTAGCATGTGTATGAGCATATGTTAGCATCTTTATATATGTGAATGAAAGTATCAATTAGAGAATGTATGATTAGGAATGTATCATGTGTGTATGTAATAAGCATATGTATGTGCATTAAGTTTAAATACATGAATCATGATAGAATTGATGCATAGTGTGGATATGCAAAGATGCATGTGTGTATGTTGACATGTGGTTGAGTGTTAGCATGCATGTATAGTTGCATAAAATTAGGTGTTAGCATTTGCATTTGAACATGTGCATGAATGTATGTTAGCATGCATGAACATATGTATGTTTTAATGTATGTAAAGTATATGTTTAATATTTCTCATTAATTTCTTGTTAGATTACTAATATTCCTAATGTTTTTTTTGCAGAAACATTGATGAATTCAAGCTATTGAAGTGAAGTAAAGAGAAGCAGCAAGATTGAAGATTCATTTAAATCTTATTTTCCAATTAAAACATTGATGAGTTCAAGCTATTGAAGTGAAGTAAAGAGAAGCAGCAAGATTGAAGATTCATTTAAATCTTATTTTCCAATTAAAACATTGATGAGTTCAAGCTATTGAAGTGAAGTAAAGAGAAGCAGCAAGATTGAAGATTCATTTAAATCTTATTTTCCAATTAGTCAGCTATCCAATTGATTAGACATTCATCCCTTTATTTAGACCTTCCATTTGTATTAGAATTATTGATTTGAACCATTAGCTTATCAACTAATTTATTCAAGCAGTTTTGCAACAATATTGTTTCCCATTACTTTCTTTGATGTCTTCTAAGTTAGTTCACGAGTCTGAGCACAGTACTATTGAAAATATAGAAAATGTTCTGCCAACTCTAGACAGACCAGAAACCTCTAGCTTACCTGATAGTTTAGTAGAAGAAACCATGATGGAACGCGTAACAGAAGAGTCACTAGTTTTAATCTCATATCAGGAAGCTGTTGCTAGGTACGAAGCTGCCCGTCCTTACGGTCCATAGCTATTTAAACTATGTACATTGTATAGAATAACCTTATTTTCAATCATAGAAATAGGTAATTTAAATTATTTTATCATTAGAACCCTTATTTTCATAAGCCTGAGTTTGCTACAGACACCTTGCGTGTGCCGAACGATTTAGGCGGATGACTTGATCCACCATCCGAGCATCTCTCACGACCCGACACCGTAATGGCAGTAGATAATGATTATCAGATGCTTTGGAGCTATGCACTTGGATGTTGTTATAGATATGGATTTGCAATTAGAACACAAAGTGGGTGGGTTTGTTGAAGACTTAGAATGATCACCTTTTAAGACCACGAAGTCTACTAATGAGAACCTAATGAAATAGATATTTTGCAGTAAATCTAAGAACTTGGGGCATATATGCCACAAACTGTGCCTTAACTCAAGTATACTCTATGATTTGTTGAAGGATAGGTCATTCTGCAAAAATACGCTCTTATAATGAGAAAACACAGAAAAGGCTATCTATAAATGCAATAATGCAAGATGCTGGGGAAATTGCAACTAGTTAGGTTCCACAACATTTATGAAATCAATAGTACCAATCCTATTGGAATCAAGGAGTTCTAAATTCAAATAATGGGGGTATATCCATGTGTTGTCACTTTTGTGGAGAACTAGGGCATATACATAGACACTATAAGGATGCCCAAGAATATGATAAACAAGAAAGAAAAGATAAAATCCTGATGACTAATATGGTGATTATCACAACTTGTTGCTCTAGACAAGGGTGAGTATCACATCATGGAGCTCCACCTTCTTAATTAATAATCTTTGGAGATGCAATGATGATATAAGATCATGAACAAGTGATGTTCATGAAGGGGAAGAAGAGAAGCACTCTAGAGCACACACACACACACACAAGAGACAATCGGAGAGTCAATGGAAGGAAAATCACTTCTTCTCATTACTCACAGTACAAATGCTCTCATACAAGGTTCACTCCTCAACTAGCTAACCCCAAAAATGAGCTCTCTAGCTCTATTTATAGTTTTTGAGGTGAAATGATCGGTTTCACATCTAATGATCAGTATAATTAAATTTTATGTCCTAAGATACTTTTGGGGTATAAAATGAGGTCCAAAAGATATGAAAATTGGTAGGCATGTTCTATCTAAGATCCTCAAGCTTGAGGAATCCTCAACTTGCATAAAATGGAGCATCACATGGCAAAATTGGTTGGCTATGTATTACATTGGTTAGTGTTTATAATCACTGTTGAAATTTCTAACAGGATTTGACCACAGTAAATCAACATTGAATGGAAATTTTATTGGTGGGACCCACTTTGGTCTCCTTGCTCTGCTTCTTACATGCTTCCTCTTCATCTATGTCTGAACTACTACCAACACCCCATCCCTCTCGTGTCTGTCGTCCCTGATAATGGTGCCAAATTTGGTGTTGCTCTAGAAAAGGGTGAGTATCACATTGTGGAGATCCACCTCCTTAATTGTCAATCCACAAAGATGCAAGGATGATATGATGATTGTGAATGTGTGATGTGCACAAAGGTAAAGGTGAGAAGCACTCTAGTGCACACACACACACACACATAAAGAAGAGACAATAACAGAGGTAATGGAAGGAAAATGACTTTTTCTCATTACTCAAAGTACAAATGCTCTCATACAAGGCTCACTCCTCAACTAGCTAACCCCAAAAATGAGCTCTCTAACTCTAATTATAGTTTTTGAGGTGAAATGACTAGTTTCACATCTAATGACTGATCTAGTTAAAATTTATGTTCTAAGATACGTTTGGGGTATCAAATGAGGTCCAAAAAATCTGAAAATTGTTAGTCATGTTCTATCTAAGCTCTCAAGCTTGAGGAATCCTTGACTTGCACAAAATGGAGCATTGCATGGAAAAATTGGTTGGTTATATATTACATTGGTTAGTGATTATAATTATATTGAAGTTTCTAACAAGATTTGATCACTATAAATCAATATTTAATGGAAATTTTATTGATGGGGCCCCGTTTGGTGTCCTTGCTCTACTTCTTACATACTCCCTCTTTGCCTATGTCATGAACCATTGCAAAACACCCCCTCCCTCTTGCATCTATCATTCTCGATAGAATCTTGTTATAGGGAGCGATCAATATAATTTTGTAAGGGGTCATGAGCAAGGGTGTGCTCCTTTACATGTATGCCTTGTGCAAGGTGAGCTTCCAATCTGTCCCAAGCTATGGCCTGTGGTGTATCAAGTGGCAGATAGTGATAGTGAGTGGACATATTGTTCACAGGGAAATAGTTGGAGAAGATAGATGGGCCTAGTAATGAACACCTCATAGTGATATTCCCAAAACCCTATGGTAAACATCTCAAAGGTTTGTTTATAGCATGTGGATAGGTACTTTTTTTGGAAATGCCAAGCATAACAAGTTTTGAGCAAGGGGGTGGTGATCATATCATATAGTAGATCTACATTGCCATGCTTGAAGCGTGGTGTTGAAACATGAGGTGCACGAACCCTTCTGAAGACCTTGAATACATGTGGTTTGCATGAGGTCAAAAATTTTGATGCACATCTTGGCTGCTATATCAGTCATATGATTTAGTCGTGGAAGCTAGTGTTGGATGGTCGCCATCATGCATGCCACAGTGGGGGGTCCTTGAGGCAATGCGAATTATGGGTAATTGACCCACTCCTAGAACTTTGGATCATTTTTCACTTTGATGGCGAATGCTGACCAAGTTCAACGTCAAGGCACATGCCATAGCATGGATTGTACATTATGTGGGTAGGAGCTTTAGACCAGGTGTATCACATTAGTGGGTGTTCTCTCAATAGATATTGCATCTAGTTTGATTGAAAGATTGTGCCTTTATTTGCTTGTGGAGGGAGGTGGTCTGCTTGGAGCTATGTGGCACGTGTGGTTTCTTCCCCATAATGTGTTTGATCTCTAAGTTGTACTTGGAAAGATAAATAAAGTATGATTTATATTGAAGTTCATTAGTCAAAATGTATCTCCTTGGTGCAAGTTCTAGATAGATTGGAGTATGTTCACTTTAATTACTGCCATTTCCTTGAGTCGAGTCTTGATGCATGCTGGGTGTGTCTTACCCAATTCCTCTACCACCTCCATCCATGCAGGGCATGGTAGCTCAAAGGTGTCTTGATCCTTGTGAGGGACATATTCGCCTATTGCTGCCTATGGCTCATGCCCTTCTTCGAAAGTTGGGTCGATTGGAATAGTGACATTTTCTTTTGGCTCTGGTAGGTTCGGTGAAGAATTAGGCCTTTTTAGTGCTTTATATTGAGCCAGTTGGTTTTGAAGCTCAGTAACGCACATCCATAGTGTGTTCAATTCTTCCAAGATCTCTGTTGGAGTAACATTTTGTGGGGGAGGTGGAGCTTGCTATTCGACTAATAGTGTAGTATCTCTGGCATTTCATAGAGTGTTACATTCTTTTGTAAGTTTGTCATAATTCTCAAGCAATCGAGCATGGTCCTCTAAGAGGGGATTGTTTGGAATCGACTGGGACTAAGTGGCATGCCATGGTTATCCATGGCTGCTTCAAAGTTGTCCCTGTTTTGCTCATGCGACCTTTGATTTTCTTTTTGTGCTGTAGTGAGGTGACGTCAGAGAAGTTGCATATTTTGAGTTAACTGTGCATTGCATTCCATTCGCAGTGAGAGTTGATATTTGGCTTTTGCAATGGCCTCTTTGGTCTTTTGTTCTAGCTCTAACTCCATAGTATGATACAAGTCTTTAACCTCTTTGTATCTATGCTTAATAAGTTAAGACTAGCATGGAGTTTGGTGGTGGTCCGTTGTAGGTCTTGGTACCTCTGGCCCATGGAGTTAAGACTAGCATGGAGTTTGGTGGTGGTCCGTTGCAGGTCTTGGTACCTCTGGCTTAATGAGTTAAGACTAGTATGGAGTTTGGTGGTGGTCCGTTGCAAGTCTTGGTACCTCTGGCCCATGGAGTTAAGAGTAGCATGGAGTTTGGTGGTGGTCCGTTGCAGGTCTTGGTACCTCTGGCTTAATGAGTTGAGACTAGCATGGAGTTTGGTGGTGGTCCGTTGCAGGTCTTGGTACCCCTGGCCTATGGAAAAATATGCTTAATGAGTTAAGACTAGCATGGAGTTTGGTGGTGGTCCGTTGCAGGTCTTGGTACCTCTGGCCCATGGAGTTAAGACTAGCATGGAGTTTGGTGGTGGTCCATTGCAGGTCTTGGTACCTCTGGCTTAATGAGTTAAGACTAGCATGGAGTTTGGTGGTGGTCCATTGCAGGTCTTGGTACCTCTGGCCCATGGAGCTAAGAGTAGCATGGAGTTTGGTGGTGGTCCGTTGCAAGTCTTTGTACCTCTGGCCTATGGAGGTGAATTCGGCATAGACTTGATATATGTTGTTGAACATATTTTGTAATGCATTGCCAATGATTGATGATGAGAAGGTGGATAGTGAATGATTGAATTCCATAAGGCAGAAGAACAACCGTTCGCTTCCCCAAGTAATGCTTGGTTCCAGTTGATTTGACTCTGTAAGCTCAAAATCTTGACAAGAGTCTGCTTGATGAGAGGATGCCAAAAGTCCACAAAGTTCAATTGCCATTTAATATATGTCTAGTTAAGGCACTAGCTTTTGTTAAAGGAGATATGTAAGTCGAGGGGCTTCTTGATACTCACCATTTTATCCAATTTTTACCATTGATCAATTTTAACCCTTCAATATGTGAGGATCATATCCTTGATGAGAGGATGCCAAAAGTCCACAAAGTTCAATCGCCATTTAATATATGTCTAGTTAAGGCACTAGCTTTTGTTAAAGGAGATATGTAAGTTGAGGGGCTTCTTGATACTCACCATCTTATCCAATTTTTACCATTGATCAATCTTAACCCTTCAATATGTGAGGATCATATCCGAGAAGGAGGAGAGTCTTTGAGTTCTCCCACGAATTGATTCCTTGTCTTAATAGACAACAATCTTCATACTCAACTCTCCTAACTGAGTCAATTTCCTCAAATTTATTCTAATGTCTTCTCTCTTAGTCCGAGAGATGTTTCCATATACGAAACCATTTGTTACATAACTTCTTTGCCTTTCGAGAATAAAAAAAAAAATACAAATTTTAATAATTTATACAATAATTACTTTATAATTTGTTCTATTATGTGCCATTCGGTGGCTCTTTTTGCATTCACACAAGGCACGGCAGAGGCATCGAAGTAAATGTGCATTGTTCATCCATATATCTGAATTCATGATCGGTCGAACTGTGTAAATCTTTTGCTTTCCGGGTGGAACCTGATTTTGTGTGTGTGTGTGTGTTTGTTCCAGAACACTTCGGAGAGCTCTAAGCCTCTCCAGTAGCTCTCCTACAATACAGGACAACAACGAGATACGGCTGAGACTCAGATGACAGCATCTTTGATGACATCGACCTTCAGAAACGCACGAAAAGATGGCATACCTTCCTTCTCCAGCCTCCAGGAACGAGTCGCGAGTCACGAGTCACGACCGTCGCAGCATCAACAGTTTGTTTTCCTACGAGTAAGCATGGCGGCTTTCCGCTTCGTGCTGAGCTTAGCATTAGCAGTCGGCATAGCGGCCATCTATGAAGCAATAGTTCGTCTGTCTCCAATTCACCCTGCTCCTCCCATTCTACTCCCTCCCGTGTCATTGAGCGGTGCCTTCACGCCCAACGCGTTTCTAAGCTCCAACTTGCGGCGCATTGGCGGTGGTGGTCTAATTCCGTTTCCAGAGGACGTTGTCGCTGATACACACGGCTTTCTCTTCGTGACATGTGGCGATGGTTGGATCAAGCGGGTGGATCCATTCTCTGATTTGGTTGAGAACTTTGCATTTTTGGGCAAGGGCCGCCGTCCGTTGGGGATAACTTTCGGCCGTCAGGGAGAGCTGATCGTCTGTGATCCTGATGTAGTAATGCTCTATCAGCCTGTTGAACCCTCTATTCGCACTGCTTCTGGTCATTGAGCATGTCGCGTGCAAACGCAAGGCTTTTGAATTACACTTATTAACGTCTTTTGACTGCTTTGAAGGGTTTGCTGAACGTAACAAAAGACAAGATAGAGCTTCTGACCGATGAAGTTGATGGTGTGAAGTTGAGGTAAGGTGGTTGTTTATTGTTCCTTGCATACGAGGAGTTTCTTCGCGTCTGGTTTCCAAGTTGAGCACCTTCAAACCCTTGCCGCACGTCTATGAAGCCTTGAAGGAACTTGAATCTCTAAAAGATTGATTACTTCCCAATGCTTCACAGGTTTACAGACGCTGCAGCAGTGTCCATGCAGGATGGATCTATTTACTTCACAGATGCATCAAAGAAGTACTCTTTTGCAGAATATGTGAGAGGCCTCATTGATGTGTCTCCAGATGGGCGTCTTCTGAAGTACGACGAAGCAACCCGAAAAACGACGGTCCTCATTGACGGGCTTTATTTTGCAAATGGAGTCGCGCTTTCTCGCGCTGAAAATTTCCTAGTGGTTTGCGAAACTATGCAGTATGTGCACGCTATTTCACGCTTTTAATTGACCTTGCGCTTCGACAGAATGCTTCTTTTGAAACTTTTACGTCCTTGAACTTTCATTAGAGCTAGATGCCAACGATATTGGCTTAAGGGTGAGAAAAAGGGACAGTCCGAGTTGTTCATCGACAGATTACCTGCATTTCCTGACAATATAAAGAATGACGGAGAAGGACACTTTTGGATTGCCTTACTGGCGGTAAGATTGCTTCTCACATTCTCAAATTTGAATATGGTAGCTTTGTGTCAACTTGTATTTGCATGTGCATGTATGTGCGTGCGCATATGTGCGTGTACCTGCGTAAATGTCTGTGTGTGTGTGTGTGTGTGCTGTTTGGGGGGGAAGGGTGTGTGCATCGGCCTGGTGTGCTGTGTTTAAGACTTACTGAAACGATCGGCATATAGATCAACATATCCTCTGCCAGGGGATCCAGAGCTTTCTGGCTTGACCAATTAATGCTTTGATTTATGGACTTTGGGAGGTGAACTCTGCATTGTCATGCAAGGTGAAAGAGTTCAATTGATGGAAAATCGTGAGAGATTACCTGAGATACAAGAGAAGGAACCTTGGAGGAAATGCGAGAGATGTGCATTCAACAGACCAATTTAAAGCCCACGAAGACTTTTCATCAGGCCGATGGCTTTCTGATTCTATTTCCATGGATCTTTCGACTAACGTCTTCTTTTGAGTTAATCTAAAGACCATTTTTTAGGCAGGATCGACCCAAAAACATGCATGTATGCAATAAATCTGCGGATGCTTTGATATGCTGGACTGTTATAGATGCCACGGTGAACAACAGGGGATATTTTGTGCAAGTTGTGTAATATATCTTAAGTATTATGTATTTTATATCTACAGGCTGGAAAAGCTTGATAACATTTAAGCCCGGTTTTAACCATCAGTGTCTGTATGTTTTGCTTCTGTATCCTTGCATGCAGGCACGGCCATTCTATACGGATTGGCTTTTCAGATTTCCAATTATACTGCAGCTTCAAGAGGTGCTGGGATTGTCTGAAGTAGCATTCAAAAAACTGTGCAAAAGGGCTCTTGTGCTAGCTGTAACCGAAGAAGGGCAACCTGTGCGGACACTCGGTGATCCCATGGGGGCCGCTATAAGCATGGTTACCACTGCCTATGTTGTAGGGGATGATCTTTACTTGGGAAGCCTGAATGTGGATTTTCTGGGTCATATGAAACTCAATGCGAGTCTGAAGCCAACTGTCACACCTCCCCCCTTCCCCTCCCCTTCTGATTCTCGGGGCTAAAATTTTCTTGCTCTAGAGAGCCCCTCATACATTGGCTGTATGGCGGAATGCTGCTGTTGTACTATCTGTGTTGATCAGGAAATTTTGGGGATGGTTCAGAAGAGCAACAAGACGATCTGAAACTGGATATTATGCCTCATGTAGGAAGTGTAAATATCGTTTTCAATGAACCGAACTATTGTCGGATTAAATCTCTCGTGGGTAAAATGTGTGCAAAGGTGTCATGCTGATATAGTGCTGGATAGAGGCACCCATATATGATTTGATTGTTCCAACGCATAGGTGATGCAACACTCGGTTGGAAGTGTTCATTGATTGCAGAAGCACAACACCTGCTCGGCTGTCAGGCCCTCAATCGGGTTTCTGAAGATGTCTGGCATCTGCTGATTCTAGAAGTACATCACCTGCACTGATGTGAGGGGATTTGAAGAGGAGGTCTAAGCTACGTACTTTTCAAAAGACCTATTTATGCATGCTCTAGTGTCACCTTATTTTTCATTGCTTCATCGCTCTAAGGTCGAGGATTTAAAATCCTGAGCTTGTCGGAATGGCCATTGGCCTATCCAAGTAATGCTCTCTTACCGGAGTTCAAAACAAATGCTTTACTTCTATGCCTAATATTTTCTGGTGAAAAGCCTGGGACACACCCTCAGAGGCCATGCTTATAGCCTTCTAAGAGTAAAAACACGAAAGATTTTACACCTTATATTTCCCATCCTTGAAAGACAAGAAAAGAGAAATCATATCTAAATGCTTCAGTAGAGTTTTCTATGATGAATTCCAAAGTATTAAGAATGGCACTAATTTTTGTAGGGGTTTCACCATTAGATGTAGCACTAAAACTAGTGACTTTTCTTTTGCTTAGATCATGAGTCTAATTCCCTCTTAATGATTTCTGATTGTCACCATTATCAAGGCCATACTAGAAAACCTTAAGAACAACATATCTCATGGACTTGATGGAGTTTCTTTTGAGTTCCTCAACCCTTTGAAGACTCATACTGCCCTCCTCATCCTCAAAATCTAGAGCAATTTATTTTTCCATATAGATCGCCACTGCCCTCCTCATCCTCAAAATCTAGAGCAATATATTTTTCCATATAGATCTCCACTACAGTATTAACCAAGTGGGCATTAAGCTTTTACACAAAGAAGGCGCTATGGTGGCCCGTTATTTGTCTCCACATTAGTTATGAAATCTACACCAAGGCTTTTGCCTAAAACAAAAAAGCTCTCACATGGACATTATTATTTGTTAGGAAGGACAAAGAAAGGTGAAGGAGTTTAGATTCATCCCCCGCATAATTGTTTTGTCTGTGATAATGCATTGACTAAGAAAATTCTTTGTGCCAAAGGGGTTTTTCCTTGAAGATCAATATTAGTAAATCTGAATGGGTCTTTATCTTGTAGTCCCATCAAGATATGGTATTTGAGAATCCTTGAATTAATTTTGTTGAGATCATCTTAATGAATTTCTAGCCATATCCCAAGTCTTTCAGAGATTGGAGAATAAAGTCCCACTCTAGTTTGTCATAAGCTTTTGTTGAAGTCGATCTTAAGGAAGACGACATCTTGAGAGGATTCTTCAATGAAAACCAATCCCTCCCAAACATCAATGATAGCCTCCAGGATGGACCTCCCCTTGGTGAACTCTTTTTGATCCTCATTGATCCAATTTTGTAAGTGACAAGGAATTTGATTGGCAATAACCTGAGCAAGGATCTTGTAACCGGTTTGTAACATCATAATTGGATGCGGATTTTCAATCCTGTTCTTGCTGCCTCTTTTGTGAATAAGCTTGATAATGCCTTCATTGAGACATTCGAGCAACACACCGAAAGGTATGGCCTCTTGCCACACCAGATCTTGAAAAACTCATTGGTGAGGCCATCCAGCCCTAGGATTTTTCCATTAGGAAGTGACTCAATAATTTCAAGAATCTTATCATCCGAAACGGGAGCTTCAAGAAGAGGCTTCATATTTTGTTGAATTCTTTTGGTTCTGACTCTAGAGATGGTTGCGATGCAATCATGCCTGTGAGGACAAAGGGGCATGGAAACCTCCAAAATATAGGTAAAGTGATTCAAAATCAACGTACTATTTTCTTCATTTGTCGTGCATTCAAACACGTCCATATCCATCATGAAAGGGATATTCGCTTCCTTGGATTGCTTTTTTTTTGAGAAGGCCGCACATCTTTTTAGTAGGCTTGTCTGCCTTTCCTGCCCACTGATCTTTAAAGTATACCTGTAGATTCTTTCTTTGAATTTCTTCTTTGCATTTCAACATGCATTTGATTTTTCGAAGTCGAATTAGGTATTAAGAGTGGCCTTTGTTTACTTCTTCTGACGTCTAGTTTGACACTGAGAGTGGCCTTGTTTACTTGTTCATCCTTCTTAGATTGAGTAACCAAAATTTTGAGCTTCGATTTTGCGACAATCTCTGTATTTTCAACTTTAGAAGCAAAAGGTGAATGCGGATTGTCTCTAACATGAAAGTACTACAATGCTCTTGAGGGAGCTACAATTGCTATTTATGTGGTGTATTTATTGTGAAGATTGATTTAATGTGAATAAGTAAGACAAAGAGTATTTGCATTTTACATTCTCCCACAAACTTTGATATCTAGAATGGAAACTATATTCATGAAATCCATCTTTTTTTTTAAAGGAGGTTCCACATGTGCCTACTCCCCCCAGCTTGAACAGGCTGAAAGTATAAATGTACAAGTGAATGGGCAAAGTGCCTGCAAGACCCTACATATCCCACAAAGCAAGGGTTGGACTCGGTTAAAATTGGTAGGCTGGGTTACAACTGGTTTAAACTCGCAAAAGCCATTACATGTCTAACTCGTGGGTTGAACTTTGGACCTCCACCTCAAAAGGCCAAAAGCTTTACCAAACCATCTACGCGATACTCTTTGAAACCCATCCATACTCCGTTTCAATATCTCCAAAGAGGGGAATGTGTCCCTCTAGGCCATCAATTCTCTACTGGAGGTCCTTTCTCTCTAAAGGGTAGTTAGGGGCATACATGTAAATGCTCTAGAAATTAGAAGGAAAACATAAACTTTAATAAGACGAAACAATTTCTAGGGTTCCTATTGTTATGAGTTATTGCGCCCAAAAAAGTCATATTGGTCAAAGTCAACCAGATTCAAAGTCAAAGCGATCAGAGTTAGTGTGTTCTAAGTCAAAGTCAACATGGGTGAAGTCAAAGTGTTCAAAGTTCGAGGTCAAGGTGCACATGTAGTGCACAATTAATTGTTCACAAAGGGTATAATTGCAGAAAGTTGGTTGCAGGTTGCAAAGTTATTTCTCTAATTCCCTAAGGTTCAAAAGTGGTTTTAAAGTGTTTTGGAAGGTTCAGGTGAACCCTCTCTTAGGTGCACATTTGAGAAATTAAAAGGCAATTACGCGTGCCAACAGAAGGTGTCAGTCCCTTCCCCTTATTGGAAGCTTGGTGCAAGGTGTGCACAAGTGCAGGCTTGGAGAAGGTGGAGGTCTGGTGCAGAGAAGACCGGCAGCAACAAGACCCTTGGGTATTTTGTATTTTGTGATTGCGCACTCTGTGGGATTTTGCACAGAAGCATTGGATTGTATTGTGCATCACCATTGTATTTGTCTTCTTATAATCAATCGACAGAGGCTTCCAGTGTGTATCTTTCTTCTTATCTTTCCCTTTTCTCCTATAAACACTCAAATCCCTTTTTGAACAAGAATCCCCGAACCAAATTTGGCACGCACTGTGGGACTCCAAGGAGATTTGAGCATAGGAGAAGCCAAGTGCAAAGTGTAGAAGAGTTCAAGTGCTGAAAGTGCTATAGTGCTACTTCATTGGGTTAAGATGTAAATTTTCTTATTAATTCTTTTAGCCTAAGAGGACTATGAACAGCTCATGACCGCAAGCTGGTCTCAAACATTGAGGGTCACCTGCAAAGCTACAAGAAGGAAGGCTATTAGAAGATCCTCCAGTCCACTTTCGTCAACCTCATCAGTAAAGAGCATGGCAGGCCAGGTAGACTTGGAAACCCTACTATCAAGATTAAATATAAAATTTCCTTCTTTCAAAGGCTTAGCTCAGGAAGATCCGGACGAGCATATTAGGAGGTTTTTAGCACTATGCAAAACAAGAGGCTTGATGGGAAGAGAGGATGCCTTTTTGATACTCTTCCCTGGCACATTAGAAGGGTTAGCAGATAAATGGTTCAGCCAGTTTGCTCAAAATCATTTCACCACTTGGGACTTAATGAACGATGCATTCAAAACTCAATTCCAACATGGAAATACTACAGACATCATCATAAAGGAATTAGAAAACTTGAGACTGTCCAGGTGAAAAGTTTCCAAAGTTGGTAATTAGGACCAAGGCACTAATGGCTAAGTTGCCAGATCCTCCACATGATTTCTTTATTAAGAAATGGTTAGCTAAGCCACTTCTAGTGACCACACAATGTAAAATCAAGGAGCTAGTGTTGCCAACAGCCTCCATTGAGGAGTTCATCAATACAGCTACATGACTGGAGCAAATAAGGCAACAATATGGAGCAATTTCTTCTCAACTATCCTATTGTACAAAAATGGAGGATCCACTAATGCAGCTAAGGAAAGAGCTGGAGGGCTTAAAAAGGAATAAGACCCATAAACAGGAGGAGAATGTTGTTACTCAGTTGAGGAGGGAGATTGAGGCATTGAAGCTACAAAAGGAGGAGGAAGCTCAAGCAGAAGAACTGGCTCAGTTGCGATGGGAGTTGCAGGAACTCAAAGGGGGTGGCATCAAAAGTGGGCTATGGTATACCATGTGTGACAAGCAAGGTCATGTAGTAAGTGAATGTCCTCTGTTAAGTGTAACTTGCCAACTATGCAGGAAAGCTGGTCATGAGGCCCAGGAATGTCAATCAAGAGGAACGCCTGCAACAACATATTGGACACAAGGAAGAGCCCTACCACCAGCTAATGTGATGGCAGCTTCACCTAATCAAGGTAACAATTACAAATGGGCCTAGGAGGCCAATTATTTGTTTTAGATGTGGAGAATATGGGCATTACCAAAGTAGGTGCACTCTACCAGAAAATGCCCCTCCTTGCAGGAACTGCCCAGAGGCCAGAGACCACTATACTAATTATTGTCCTAAGAACCAAGCATCTTTGTCTGGGCCCACATTCAAATGATTTCTGTGTGCAAAGAAGAAATAATAGATCAAGTCAATGTGCCATCTCCATCTACCAGGGTGGTGCAGTTAGAAGAAATTGAATCTTTTACAGTGCAGACAAGAAGCACGGCGAAGGCTCAAGTAGATATAGGTCAAGAATCAAGGATTAATGGATTGAACAAAGACAAAGAGACATCTGAAGACAAAGCCACCACATATGTAAATACAAGGCAAAAAGAAAACCTCATAGGTACTACTGATGCCATTGGACATGCATTTAGAAGGGCTCATGAGGAGGTTGAGAAGCCCATTGGAGCTCATGATCTTAAGGAATCAAAAGCTTCACGCCTACTCAAGTCCATGAAAAAGGAGGTTAGTATTTTTTATTTAATAAAGATGGATGGGAAATTCAGGTCAGAACTCTTGCAGATAATTGATGAGGCTTCCACAACAAGTTTAGTGGCAAAGGTTGCTGTTATGCATAAAGATAAAATTGGAGGGGAAGCACCCCTCACAGATTACAAGAGCCCTCGGCTAACAGTCTCTATCAAAGGTCATGAGTTTCAAGGAGTTATTGTGGGTGGTGGTTCTGGCATTAACTTGATGCCTGAACATACCATGAAAAAGGTTGGACTACATCCTTCAAGACCTACCAACTTCACTGTAACACTGGTAGACCAAAGTATAGTCAGACCTATTGGAGTAGTCCCTAACATTCGGATGGACGTACAAGGTAACACATTTGTCTTGGACTTTGTAGTTATAAGATTACCAAATGTGCAGGGGGGGTTTCCTCTATTAACTGGAAGACCCTGGCTAAGGCATGCCAGTGTAATACATGATTGGGGAAAAGATACTGTTGGGGATCAATATGACTTTTATGGGCTCAACAGATACCATGCGGGTCCAACAGGAAGGTGCTGAATTAAGATAATTATTATTGAAAGAAGCTCCCGATTAACAAGGATATACCAGCATGATGCAATCAGTTGGTATACACATAAATATGGACTATATAGATAATCAAGAAGGTAAGGAAGTGGATCTATATGATGAAGACAATATGCTCGCATGGTTAGAAGCAGGGAATTCTTTTCCTTGCTTTGGAATTTTTCCATCTAACTCAGACATAGAAGAAGGGTATTCAGAAAAAGAGGAAAAAATTCAAGTAGCTGGGGTGGGAGAGCCAACAAAAGACCACAGAAAGGGAAGGAAATCGCCTTTATACAAACATATAGAGGAAGTTATTTATGTGGATTTCAACCAAAGGGAAGGCTCAGAGTTAAAAGGTAAGAATAAGAAGATAGAAGAGGATTCATTACCACTTCATGAGATCCCTCCAGGATGGATTCAAGAGGAAGAAGTGCAACTAGACATCCAAGATGTTCCTGCTTATGATACTGAAGCTATGTGGGACAATGTAACTAAGGATGCTACTCAGGAAGGACTTACAGATAATATTGTAAACAGGCATCCAGTGAAGGAGGTTCAGTTGGGCAATGAGGATCAGCCGCGTCCCATTTTAATAGCCACATGGATAGGGAATCATCCGGAGGTGTTCTTAAAGATATCATCTTTCATGAAGTCATTTGCAGATATCTTTTCTTGGCACTACAAGGATTTAGAAGGAGTACCACATAGTTATGGAGAGCACAGAATCCCTCTCATTGAAGGAGCAAAACCAGTGAGAGGTAAGAGTTATAGGCTGAATCCTAAATATGCTGAAGCTGTTTACTTGGAAATTCAAAAAATGGAAGATGAAGGAATTATCATCCCTGTAGAGCATTCAGACTGGCTATCTCCTATGGTAATTGTCCCAAAGAAAAACACTAACAAGATTAGAATCTGTGTGGATTTTAGAGCATTGAACAAGGTCACCATCGCAGATGGATTTCCAATGCCATTTGCTAAACAGGTCATAGAAGAAGTAGCTGGACATACACTTTACAACTTTATGGATGGATTCAGTGGATATAATTAAATATCCATCCACCCTGAGGATCGAGAGAAAATTGCATTCATTACATCTTGGGGAACTTATGTATATTTAAAGATGCCATTTGGACTGAGAAATGGCCCAGCTACTTTCAATCGAACAATTAATCTCATTTTTGGACCATTGTTGCTAGAGTCTCTCAGAATTTTCATGGATGATTTTTCATACTTTTCAGGTACTCTTGGAGAGACTCCATTGGATTGTTTAGAAAAGCATCTGATTCAATTAGAACAAGTTTTTAAGAGGTGCAGAGAAACAAAGTTGAAATTGAACCCAAATAAATGCCATTTTCTGGTGACCAACTAAAGATTTATGGATCACCTGGAAATTGCAAATCTGTCCACTGTTAGTTTGTATTGCCATTCGCATCCGAGTAGCAGCATGGCTTCCTCCATTCCCCAGCACACTTCCTCCAGGGCTACCGAGGAGTATTCGGAGTTACCTCCCTCTGCCCTATGTCTTTCTCAATCAGATTCCCAGGTATTTCATACCCACCATGGACCACACACACATCTTGCAGCCCTAACCCTCTCGCCCATTGTCCCCCCACGTCTCATAGCCCCAACCTTTTCTGGCCACTCACTATCAGATTCATCCTTGTATAGTCCTTCATGTCCCCCGCGTGGTCTCCCCTACCCCGCACCCTCCACGGTTCACCATACCATTCCACCCTCCCTTTCTCTGCCTGATATGAGTGAGTAAGGCTCGGCCTCTTCCCATCAGGCTTTGTTAACGACTCTAGATTTCCTGATGCCATTTACATTCCTTCACCTCCACCTTCACCTCACCCTTCCCGAGTCCTCGCTATTCGATCTCTTCATTGAAATTTACTTACTACAGGAGGGTATTCATCGTCTGGCTTCGATCATGTGGTCGGTGCTAGAGGGTCAGGATATTTATTCGGCCCTCACTTTGTTTTTCCATTTCCCTTCAAGTACTCTATCCCCCCAGTCTTTTGCAGCCGGTATTGGTTCTTCGTTGACCACATATCAGCCACCTCCATTCCTTTATTCCGGTCTCTCTAAAGAAGAGACTATCCTCTTTTGCACTCACATGTTTAGCATACCCACAACATCCCCCAGGATGGTGCAGCTTCTGCGTGCTTTCACGTTCCATTTCCTTTTCCATAGTCCTTCTTCCTACCAGCCCATTAGTGACATCCGTATAGCCGATCCCCTATACTGCTTTGTCCATGGGCGACCCTACCCTTATGCATTCCTCATGTATGGTTCATTCCAGCTACAATGCCGACGCTTCCATGAGGCCCTACCACGCGGTTCTAGGTCTTTTTCAATCTACTCCGCCCCATCCTTGCTTGGCTCTATCACTTGCCCGATATGGTCATACCAGCCCCCTCTATCCTCCCCTCACGTCAACCCTCTCCTCCATATGGGCACAACATCGCCTCACCCTTGTCCACTAGCCTTCCCTCTCCTACTTCCTCCACCCCATCCACTCGTCGGGTTCGCCCTCGGACTACCACCTACTCCCCCGACACAGCATATGCTAGTCCCCATGTGGAACAGATAGCCCCACCACCCCCTCAGCACACACCCTTACCACCTTTCCCTCCTATTTCCGTTGACTCCGCATCACACACCCATTCCCCGCTGCCTCAGTCTTCACCTCGTGCTGCCGGCCCCATTTCCTCACCCCACGTGACCTCGCTTCATCCCCATGATGACGTCATACCACCATAATCAGATCCCCCCTTCTTGGACTTACTCAGGGATGCGAGCACCGTAGCCTTGATGGAGCAGATGCCACACACATTTCACTGGATTCGATCACAGTGACGGCTGCACTGCATCGCCAGTATGCCTCTCTGATCGAGCGCATACATGCTTCGGCAGTTGCACAGTGGCAGTCATCTCAGGCTGCATTGATGGCACTTTAGCAGGAGAGGGACAAGTTCCAGGCTGAGGCCGATTCCGTGAATCGGGCTCTTTTGGAGATCCGGCAGTGAGCATCTTTGGGCATCTGCGAGAGCCCTGCTTGTCAACTGGTGCGATGAGAGTGCAACCATCTGTGCCATTATTGGAGCATGGTTGCTGCTTGTACTGACCAAGCGACTATCATTCCCCTGTCATCATCGGACCCGACTCCCCATCCTAGTGATGCTCCTCCTACAGGAGTTTCTCATTTGCCACCCGCACACTAGCCCGGCCCCGCTCCATAGTTGGCCGTTTCTTCTATGTATGTCGTAGCTTCTCGCCCCTTTTTGACTCCATTTGCCTCATTTTGATCTTCGAGGCTGTACCTTCTTGAGTTACCTGAGTTGGACAGCTCCTGTTTTTTCCCTTACCTTTCCTGCCATTTAGTGGCTCTTTCATTTACTTCAGGCCGTTTCCATGGCACTCTCATGTATTTCATGCCTTTTCAAGGCTCTCGTTGTATCTCCTTTTGCTATATATATATGGAATTTCGGTTATCGATTATTTATGGCATCTCTTGTCTGGTTATCTATTTGGTGTTTTTGTGCAATTGTGGGTGTTTCTATTTCATGGACATTGGTTGGATTTATTCCTATACAGTTTATGATTTTTTCTTTTCCAAATATCCCTTAACACTCCCTTTTACCCCTACACTTGTTCCCCGTCCTCCCACACCCCCCGCACACCGCCCCCTGCCATCCCCCCGCCAACCCATCCCACCCCCCAAAACCCATTCACCCTATCCTTTACCCCTACCCTTTCCCCTACCCTTGTGCCCACCATTCCAATTCATTCCTTCTTTACTTACCTCCCCACTTCACTGTCAAAATGATATTACACTAAAATCTCCCCATTAAGTTTCCCCTCATCTACCTTCCCAAACCGCCTGCAACCCCTATATGTACATTCCTCCCACCTGCTCTTCACTGCATAATGTCCAACTTCTGGTTATTCACGAGTGGGTGTTCTTGGTAGCTGCTCTTCTCAAAGGAATCCTGATTTCATCTCTGCCAAAGTTTTGGATGGTAGCTCTCCAGGACGGAGAGCCCATTCGGTGGTGGGCAACTGTTGCGCCCAAAAAATTCATATTGGTCAAAGTCAACTAGAGTCAAAGTCAAAGCGATCAGAGTCAATATGTTCTAAGTCAAAGTCAACATGGATGAAGTCAAAGTGTTCAAAGTTCGAGGTCAAGGTGCACACGTAGTGCACAATTAATCGTTCACAAAGGGTATAATTGCAGAAAGTTGGTTGCATGTTGCGGAGGTATTTCTGTAATTCCCTAAGGTTCAAAAGCAATTTTAAAGTGTTTTTGAAGGTTCAGGTGAACCCTCTCTTAGGTTCACATTTGAGAAATTAAAAGGCAAAAATGTGAAGGTATGTGAAGCGACAGAGTACGCAGAAGTGAAAGTATGGCCCCCCAATTTAAAATTTTGTTTTTAGTCTAAAGTCACTATAGGACAAAACAGGGATTCATTGGCTGTCCACTTTTGGAGACAATCTTGGGACATCAAAGTGAGCACCAAGATACTCTAGCAGTTAGGAGCATACGTGAATCGACACTCAAATCAAGGCAAGGACTATTCTTGGGGGACTAAGCAAGGTGAGCATAGTCTAGACTAGGAAGAGAGAGAAGTGGAAGAGACACACAGTGTGCGACCAGAGAAGTGAAGTGCAAGGTGTGCATGAAGAGTGACTAAGAAGTGTGTAGAGAAGGACTAAGCTATACCACCAAAGGTCCCAAGGTCCCATTGAAGCTGTATGCGTGCCGACAGAAGGCGTCCATGCCTTCCCTTATTGGAAGCTTGATGCAAGGTGTGTACAAGTGTAGGCTTGGAAAAGGTGGAAGTCTAGTGCAGAGAAGACCGGCAACAACAAGACCCTTGGGTATTTTGTATTTTGTCATTGCGCACTCTGTGGGATTTTGCACAGAAGCATCACCATTGTAAATGTCTTCTTATAATCAATCGACAGAGGCTTCCAGTGTGTATCTTTCTTCTTATCTTTCCCTTTTCTCCTACAAACACTCAAATCCCTTTTTGAACAAGAATCCCCCAACATGAGTCTTTGTTGCTCTAGCACAATGGTGAGAACCACGTTAAGAAGCTCCACCTCCTTAATGTCAATCCGCGGAAGAGATAGGAGTGATATGAAGATCGTGAGCGTGAGATGAAGTGAGAGTGAAGGTGAGAAGCATAGAAATGCACACACACATACACACACACTACGAAGAGACAAGCAAGACACAATGGAAGGTGAGAAAACAATTCTATTACTCAAGGACACTATTACAAGCTCAAAAGAACTCTAACCTCAAACAAGCTAACCTCAAAAATGAGCTCTCTAGCTCTTTTTATAGTTTCTAGACTAGTTTTGACCGGTTTCACATCTAGTGACCGACATAGTTAAAAATTAGGTCCTAGATGCTATTTGGATGGGTAAACGGTGTCTAAAAATAACGAAAATTGATACGCTTGTTCTACCTAAGCTCCTCAAGCTCGAGGACTCCTCGGCTTGCACAAAATGGAGCTAGAATTTAAGAAAAGGGTTTTTCTATGTTACATATGTTACATTAGTGATGAAAATCACTATTGGATGTTTTTGGAAAGTGTTTTGAAAACATAATTCTTGGACAAAAGATTCGACTGGCTCCTTGCTCCATTGTTACATGCTTCCGCGTCGTCTGTGCCTCTGGCTGCTTCCAACAATCTTGTATCCACATACTATTTAACTATGCCTACTATGAATTTCCTTTTCTTATTGTCTTATTTGAGATGTCTTATTGTTAGTGAGTTTCTTATCCACATACTATTTGATTATGCCGACTATGAATTTCCTTTTCTTATTCTCCTATTTGAGATGATTTCTAGATTCTATCTCAATCTAGCATCTTACTTTCTGAGACAACGTATTTGTCTACTTGAGCATGGAACCATTCCTTTTGAAACTTTACACTTAATTATGTCCATGGTCAAGGAGGCCTTTGCAACTAAAATAAATAAGTTCACATCCCATAGTTCAAGTGGTTGGGCTTTGGTATCTTGATGTGGAGGTCCAAAGTTCAATCTTTGAGTTGGTCATGTAATGGCTTTGCCCAGTCTAAACTAGTTGAAACTTGTTGTAACTTTGTCTAACCCTTTCTTTGTGGGATGGGGGGGGGGAGGGATCCTGCGGTTACTATGCCCATCTTGGAGAAGAAGAAAATCAGCAGGAAAGAGGAAAATTCAAAATTCTTCTTCAATTCTCACAATGGCAAAAAGTTATTTTACAAGAGTCACAAAGTGACTTATATACATGTGCCCTAAAAATAGTCCTTTCACACAAGAGACCGACACTTTTATTGACTAACTTACAAGATTTATGTTATAATGATTGGGGCTTATGCATCTAGAGGACTCCTCTAGTGAATTTACATAGCTTCAAGGGATTTCTAAGGAGTTTGAAGAAGAATCCTCATGCCCTTAAAAATTTTTGGGGCTCCTCTTCTGTGCTAGATACAAGGGTAGCAAGTGATGACATTCGCCTATCTTATGTACAAAGGCTTGGAGTGGCGACTCTTCCCATTCAATGAGATTCTTCCCATTCAATGCAACTCTCATTGAATTTGGTGGTATTCAAACACATTGATGTGATAAAGTAATGGTACCTCTCTAGATTGCAAATGAAACAACTAGACCCGAATTCTTACTATGTAATTATATCAAATTAGTCAACAATGTGGTGTTAGGACAAGATAGGCTCTTAGTTCATTCCATAGGGCTTAATCTTGTAACAATTTTTTTCATAGCATTGATAGAAAACAAGAGGATAAAAATCAAATTAGGACAAGTGTTCTGTACCACTCCTCATATCTCGAAAAATGATCATGAATGATAAAAAATCCATGCACATAATCCTCGAAAAAAATTCTAGTAATCTATTAGAGTTTGAGGTGTGCGGAAGCACGGGAACATCACAAGGAAGAAGAAGAAGCTTGGAGAACAACACACAGTACTGAATGTATTGCCACTAGAATGTATAAAGATAAGTGATCCATTAGGGTTATATGCGTATATATAAGCCGGGAAAAAAACCTCCTAAAGAGGGAAAAATGTGTTGAAGATAAATGTACAAACTCATTTTCATATGAGCCATGCTTGGATAAAATTACCAAATATAAAGATAAAGAAAAAATTGGAGGAAAAGGGGAAAAAATAATAACAAAAAAAGTCTAGTCAAAATTCATGATGAGTAAGAGATACAATATCTTGCCTTGTAGTTAGTAGCATGTAGTGGAGAAAGTGGTGAGTTAAGAAGGAGGCACAAACTTCTTCACATGCTCATTGGTTATAAAAGTGAAGTGGGAGCACATTCAAAACAAGGAGAGAAAGAGGCGAGAGCTCCCAGTAGTCCGATCTAGCCATTTTGTCATTTTGGTTTTTCCTTAGACTCCTTCCAGCAGCACGTCAATTTGTACACAGCTCTATTGCAGAAATCATATCTCAGTGCATATGTAACCATTTTGAACATTCATTGGGAAGCTTATCTTGTGTAATTTCTGCATATCAAATATCTCTTTGAAAACTTATGTAGTTTGTGAGATATCAGTGAAAGAGTGAAGTCCAGTTTTTCAGTATACCTGTGTAGATAGGTAGTCTATTTCGGTCGGTTCCGTTTCCCAACCAAAACATATCCACATTGCGTGATTTGTGTCTTGTTGGAAAGCCCTTGGCATCTACTTTCACTATCTCAAATATCTTATTCAGATCATTCATGCTCTGTGAGATATCTGTCAGAGAGTAAAGTCCAGTTTTATAGTGTACTTATGTGTGCAGGTGGTCTATCTTGATGAGTTGAGCTTCCTGATCAAAACTCATCCAAATTACTTGATTTTTAGCTTGTTGGAAAGCTATTTGTGTCTACTTTCTCTGTACCAAATATCTTTCTCAAAGGATATATATTCAGAGAGCTATCAGTCCGAGAGTGAAGCTCAGTTCTTCGGCATACCTGTGTGAACAGGTAGTTCATCTTTGACAGTTGTGTTTCCTAATCAAAACTTGTCCAAATTAAGTCATTTATAGCTTGTTAGAAAGATCTCTTTGTCTACTTTGATTGAGTAAAGCAGCAAGTCCATTTGAGTTTTGTGTTGAGAGCAGCAAGCTAACTAAGGTGCAGATGTTTGTCCAAGTGCTGGACATACAAGGGTTCACTACACACTTTCGTTGCGCATAGGAGAACTCATTCTCCACAAAATGTACCCCAGTAGTCCTAGTGTGTTCACACACATCACAACCTAGATATATCAAAAAATCCCCCCTTGGTGTGATGCGGTGAACGAGGAGCTGGCACTCATGTATAAGGAAGTGCCAAAATATGTGGAATCAATCCATAAAAGGAAGTAAGCACAAAGCTTAGGAAGCTTCAAACGTCTCTTGAGGCAGAGCCTTTGTCAAAAGGTCTGCAATGTTTTCTTGTGTGGGCACATATGCCAAACTGATCTCTCCAGTAGAGAACCTCTCCCTAACATAATGATACTACACCTCAATGTGCTTAGTGCTAGCATGGAACAAATGGTTCCTCGCAACTGCCAATGCACTCTGACTATAAGCGAAGATGGAGGTGGCAAAAGACTGACCAACACCTAAATCAGCCATACGGTGTTTGAGCCACACACACTTAACAATCACTATGAAAGCTGCCCTATACTTAGCCTCACAAGTAGAAGTGGCCACAATAGGCTTCATCTTGCTCAACCAAGATATGCATGAGCTATCAAGAATGAAGCAAAAACCACTGGTGGACACATGAGTGTCATAGCAATCAACCTAGTTAGAGTTAAAAAAAGCATGTAAAACTGGTAGTAGTGATCCCCCCTTAGGATAAAACAATCCGAGTAGTTGGGTACCACTCAAGTAGTGAAAGATGCGCTTAATCACTTGCCAATGCTTGACACCTAGGCAATGCATAAACCTGCTCAATTGTCAGACACCAAACTGAATATCTGGCCGAGTAATGTATAAGTAAATCAAGCATCCAATAGCCTGCTGATAGAGAACAATATCAAATGCATCTCCAACATCATGGAGACTCAATCGTAAACTTGTCTCCATAGGAGTGGCGATAAGTTTGTAGTCTTCAAGGCCAAAATGTTGCAATAATGTGTCAATATATTTTGTTTGACAAAAGCTATTCCACCATCAACTTGCATGAACTGAATGCCCAAATAATGATGCGAATGCCCCAAATTTGACATCTCAAATGAGGCATGTAGATCAGCCTTAATCAGCAATATGCTTCTCACAAGGACAAGTGAGCAGCATGTCATCAACATACAAAACAATGATTAGAAACACATCTTTTTCACGCTTAACATATAAGGTGCTCTCAGTTGGAATGTTCTCAATACCATGTGCAATTAGATAGGCATGTATCTTTTCATACCAAGCATGTCGTGCTTGTTTCAAACAATATAAAACCTTTTTCAACCTGCACACTTTGTTTTCATGACCTTTTTGCACAAAGTCAGGGTGCTAAAATACATACCCTTCTTCATGCAAGTCACCATTTAGAAATGCAATTTTAATGTCAAATTGATGTACATTCCAACCATGATGAGCTGCAAGTGCACAAATGCTACGAATAGTAGTCATTCGGCAAGTAGGAGCAAAGGTCTCTTCAAAATCAATGCCTCTTTCCTGAGCATAACCCTTTGCAAGAAGCCTAGCATTATACTTTTCAACTGTTCCATCAAGCTTACACTTCAACTTGTATACCCACTTAGTGTCAATGGCCTTCTTGCCAAGGGGCAAGTCACATAAGACCAGGTATCATTCTTCATTATAGCATCATATTTAGATTGCATAGAAGCCGTCCATTTTCCTGAATTTTATGCTTCATGGAAAAAAACAATCTCATTTGCATTAGAGAGACTAGATGCAGCCATAGCATAGCAATTTGATGCAAAAGAGGCACTGTAAGAGCCAGAATGAGTACAATATGACAGAGGTACATCTAATTTGTTGTTATGAAAAGTTTACACTAGTCATTTTGGCATAGCTTTTGCCTCCTCAATATCAACTCTCTCATCAATGAGTAGATCATGTAAATCTACATAAAAAATGGAATGATCTGCATCATCACATGAAACTTGTAAAGGCTGAGAAGTTGCCTCATGAGGAAAAGCACTAGACTGTCCACTTCTAAAAAGAGGCAACAAAGTGTCATACATGTCTTTAGAGCTAACTGATGTCTCCTTGGTACATGAAAGTAGTGGTTGAATACCATCTTCCACAAAAACAACATCATGGCTAACCAAAATGCATTTATTCTATGGATGATATAGACGATAACCTTTGCTTTCAGAACTGTACCCAAAAAAAATGCATTTCACTGCTTTATCATCCAATTTCCTACATTGTTGTTCATGCATTAATGCATATGCCAGACAACAAAAAACATGTAGATGAGCAAAAGATGGCTTGCGACCATGTGTTGGCAGTAGCCAGAGGCACAGATGACGAGGATGAAAACTCTTTAGAGGAATGGCGCGTAGTAGCACAGGAGAGAAATGAAGGTGACGACTCAGTTACTGGTTCATTGTTGGGAATAGTAAAAATATCATACAAATAGAAGGGGTGGATTTATTCTGTTCGTGAAGGGAGGAGAAAGTTGGATAGAGAGGGAAGGAAATTGGACAGTCACCAGATCTCAATGTCTTCCCCAAGGTGAGCTGAGAACTGGCTCTGAGTGTCTTCTCCAAGTTGAAGGGGAGCTCGGGAATGCGATCATCACTGCTTTTTCCATTCCAGCTTCAGTTTGTGTAGAGGAGAAGCAAACGTTCAGCTGCTGTAGAAGGAGCTCAGACATGGCGGCAGGTCCCTGAGAAGCACTACTTCTCATCCTCGCGTTCTGTATTATGCAAGGCACAAAATGATAGACATGTGAGGATTGCCATTGAGGACAGCGATCGACACCAGAGGAGTTGAGGGAGAAGGTCACACAGACGAGAACTAGAGCATACAATAGAGGGGGGGACACCGAGAGTTGTTCTCTCTCCTTCTGCAAGGCTTTGGGGATTATTGATTCTAGGATTCAAGTTTTTTTTGCTCTTCGCTTTTGGTCAACAACGATAGTTCGGGTTTCGTGAAGGAAAGCAGTAAGGGAAGTTCGTGGAGGAAGGGATTCTCTTGGGGTGGTCTGCTCTGTACAGAAGAGGGACAAGCGTGATTGCTGGAAGGTCTGTTCGAGTTGTTCTTGAGGAATACGAGGGTCGTTTTTCTTCTTCCGACAGGCCAAGAGATACGAGGGAACATTATGGAGACTTGGACAGAATGGAAGCTGGGAGGGAAGCGACTCTGAAGGACAGGATGGAGCTGGGACAGGTATCAAGATGGCCTCTCTGACGAGGGTTGCTGGACATAAAACAAGGGGAAGCTTCCTCTTGGAGGGTTTCTGTTCTTGCAGAAGGAGAAGAAAAAACACCCACCTACAGAGAAGGAAAGGACGGCTTCTTCCGGTGTGGAGGTGATCGCAATCCGTGTGGATCGGGTCTGGTCATGGCACACACAGGGTGTATGAAGCTAATGAATGTTGGATGGTTTAAGGACATGAAAGTGAAATTAATGTTGAGTATGGAGAAGAGAGAGATGTTGAAATGAGTATGGGAATGGGAAAGTAGGAGTGCAAGTTAGATTTATGAACATGAATGATAAGAATGAAAGAGAACCATACACACGAATCAAATTTGGAAGGAAGAATGGTCCATTGAAGGAGCTTCTTGAACACTTCCTAATTCTAATCCATATGCATAGTCTTCTTTGGATGATATGTATGCATGACGTGAATAGATGGAATCCTTACACATAAACCAGTTTCGAAAGGAAGAATGGTCCAATAATATTGGAGCTTCTTATACACTTTCAGAAACTAATCAATATGTATGGGTATGTATGAATTATATGCATGCAAGTGAATTATGATGATAGAGATTACTCACAAGCTCAAAGAAACATCCTTACTGGTTCAACGCAATACTGCGGAGCCTTCTCACACATACAAGAAATAGAAGACATGTAAAAATACTTAAGAGACTGAGAGAGGAGACAAGAGACAAGTGACAAGTGACATGAATTAAAAGGATTTGAATTAAGATACATGTATAAGATCGTCGTGGTACGTCAAGCTAGGCAGTCTACTGATCAAAGGTGGTTCCGACCCTCAAACCATGACAGTTCAACCGAATGTCACACGTAAGAAGGTGAGTTCCACTCTAGTGACCCTATGTATGTCTAGGCTCGTAACGTGTAACTAAAGAAGTCTAAGACTCATTAAAATCAGCTCTAACTCATCACACACTCCACCGAGGGTGAGTCAAGATAGAGATGCTGGTTTCAAGAGCCTATCCTAGATTGGAGTTCTAACTTAAATTTGAAACTAGGTACTATACTCATACTAGCTCACCTTGGATCCTCACTCGCTCAACCGAGGGTGATCGTCTCAAGGAAACCGTAAGCTAGCATGAGCCCTATGGATGCCTAACAATGATGCTCTAGGAGTTTGGAGGGGGGTTTATATAGTTTTTTGAATGAATTTGGGCCCTTGGATCTAGAGAAATCAACTCTCAACTCTAGGATCACTACTTTCGATTACAACCATTTGATTAATCAAATCAATGGCTTGGAACTGTTCTTTCTATCAAATCTAGTGTAAAGGAGTGAAATTTAGGCGCCCTCATTCTCCACCATTGGATCTGGGGATGATCTGGACCGTCGGATCAGTGCTAACATCAATTCGGATAAGATAAGCCACTATTTTTGGAGAAACTTTGCATTATTGATCTTTAACTGTCAAAAAAGTCTTCTTTGATGAAAAAATTCGTGGATCCTCCTTCCTTTATGCTTAAGTGCATCTCCACCCTTGAATATGAGCTCATCTTGACTGTACAACATGGTTCAATCATATTTTGACATGTGGTAGCCCTTCAAGCCTTCAATTTTCTTATTCTAGAAAACTGCGGTGAGCTTGAAAATTGGACTTTGTACTCTTTGACCCTCCAAATAGGCTTTGATGAAGATGAAACTTTGTAGGACTATATTTCCAAAGATCTCCTTCAGGAATATGCAGAAAAAACTCCCATCTGAATCTCCCTTGTACAAGTTTGACTACATTTGGAAGCTTGCAAGGTGGCATTAAGGTGTCTAGGAAGCTCTGATAGCCTTGAAAATTTGTACAAATATGTAGCCATATATGATCTTTATACATGCCAAACCATATGGCTAACATAATTTTCTATACAAGAATTTGTAGGGTCAAACTAGAAAAATTACATTTTTACAAAATGAACATAGCATATCAATGTGCTACAAAATCCATTTTCTGCTGAAATTGGGGCTATAGACTGCCTTTGATAATCTTTACAAGTATATGAATTTTCATCTAATTTGGTGATAATGAAAATTTTGCCCTAATTTCTTAACTTTGACCAGCTTTGACCAGCTTTGACCGCTACCATGGACTTTCTTGATTTCTTTGAAACTTTGTATGTGAGCTTCCTTTGACATCCTTGATGCATCTTGGACTTCTCGGGGAATTCCGGCTACCTTCACCAAATATGTTTTTTGTAGGCCTTCACAAGTGAGAGAGGAGAGAAAATCTCGACGACACCGGTGTGCACAAGCCATAATCAAGGGAATACGAAAATTAGTCCTGAGCCTGCTGAAGACGAGAAGTCGAGCAGAAGGGGAGAAGGAAAGTCTCTTCATCTGTACCTACTCTACGCAGCAAAGGATAGTGTCCACGGGTTGAGAAGAGGCTCACTTGCCATCAACAAGCATCAACATAAACTATGCCGGATGTCTCTTTTAACTGCACGAGGAGTATGGCTCATATGATGGTGTACGTTCTTGAACTGATTCAATTCATATGGATATGTGATGACTATATGTTATCGCCTTCATATATATATGTTTCCCATCTTGGGAACGGAACTAGTTGTGATGTTGCCCCTGATTTTGCATACCCAAAACTGGAATAACTTATCAGAACCATAACAAAAAGGTGAGGAGTGCTTTCATACTGCACTTGGGATTTATCTGTTCGTACGGTAGTAACACTATAGTTGAACTTGGGTGTTTGTGGGTTGCAAAAAGGAAAGAGTCAGGCGTAGGAGACTTGTTGTGTGCAGTTAACAAGGATAGCTTGGGATTGATGCTTTTACCTCAACGGTGATGTGCTGCTCTACGGGTGCATTTACATGAGTGCACATTTACATGGAAGAGGGATAATAATGTTTCGTTTATTTTATGATTCTCTCATTTCCCTGGAGTGTACGGTGTGCTAGTATTTTCTGGTTTCGTTACCTTGGAGAAGGTTGCTTCTATATAACTGTGCAAGGTTGTATTTGTGTTGCATGTGGGGGGGGTTACAATCTGATGTTTAAACCAAAGCCATGCTTATTATATGCCTATTGTATAGCGTGATGCGCTAAAGTACGAGTTCTTATATTTTTGGAATACTTGTGATTTATAATGTGCAGAGGCTTAAATGCAACAGAAAATCCAAATTGAAGCAAAATCATAAAAAAAAAATATACTCAGAAGGGGTAACATTTGGCTTGGCTCACTGACGCATTACATAGCCTAGTGATAGAGGCCACGACTGACTTGCTTATACCAGTGATATGTGCATGTAGAGAGTTCAAACAGGGAGGATGTTTTAAATTGCACATCAAGAGATATGCTTCATTAACCAAGTATTAAGGGGGAGAAATGTAGGAAGTCGGTTTGTGAACTACAAGTTTAACGTGATGACCTTATATAATGGTTGTAGTATGAGAGAGCAAAATCTTAGCGTAGTTGGGTTACAGAACGATGCTTCGTATGCTGTGTCCGGTGCAAGGGGGATAAACCATGAAGCCCACATGGCAGTGTAGTGCTTCAAGGGAAATTTTGATTCATTGTCGACTCAATTGTCCATGAAATTTTATGGGCATGAATTGGCAAAACCATATGTGAATGTTTATGTAGAAGGGGAAGGGGGTCTAGGGGTTTGGATGTGAGAAGGAAGGAGGGTGTAAAGGGGGGTGTGTGGTAAAAAGGGCATGAGCATGAATGGGAGAACGATGATGTGGGAATATATAAGTGTGTGCGTGAAGGAGAATGAGTGAGGAAGTGACCGAAAAGGGAGTTGGTAGGAAGATGAGTGTATGGTTGAATATATATGTGCGAGTGCGTGCATGAAAGTGCATGTGTGAGTATATGTATGTGAAAGAGAGTGTGTGAGAAGGAGAAAGAGAACAAGAAAGTGAGAGGCTGAATGTGTGTATGGGTGTGTAAGTGCATGTGTGTGTTTGAACTTTGGGTGTAAGAGAAGTGTGAGTGAGAGAAAAAGAAAGAGTAGGTGAAAAGGGTGTCTGAGGGTTGTGACGGCTGCGTGTGAGTATATGAAAAATAAGAGAGGTTGAGAGTGAAAAGGAAGCGGTTGCTCATTCCGGTGCTTCTATTGGAGATCCCAAGGAGGATAGATTTAAGGATAGTTGTGGGTCGGAAGCAAAATAAAGTGACATAGTGTAAGGAAATTAGGCAAAATATCCGTGTGCATACAACACTTTCCCTTGGACAAAGAGAGTAAACATTTTGGTGCGTTTGCTGGGAATTGGCTTAGCACATCTCATAGAGAGTGCTACGAGTTCGCTTGGTGCCCCAGTCATGTGGCACAGCCAAGTTGATCCCAAGTCTGCTTTGATTTTCATTAAAGAAAATGGCTCAACAAAGGCAAGCATGTGGCTTTGAGAAGACCAACATGAGGCAAATGAATTCTGGACAAAATAGGAGATGGATATATTCTGATCCAACCATGAGACATCATGTGAACCGAGGGTGGCAATTTGGCCCGATATCAAATTATGTGAGATGCTGGTGTTGCGAGCAGATTGGGCATATAGCCAAATATTGCCCTCGTGTATGCACCCCGTTGGATTTTTTCCCCACATGTGCAGACTGCGGGGAAAAGAGACTATGCGATCACATGTGTGGCTCAAAAGAGGTGACTAATGTAAAGGTCGCAACGAATCAATCTGATAGGTGTTTATCCTCTTTGTATGTGGAAGTTGACAAAGGTGGAGTTACTTCGTCGACGGAGACTGTGAGAGCAAGTGAAAGCAAGGACACTGGATCTCATGATCGAGACTTGGTAGAACTTGTGAAGAGCTTGGAATGTCAAGTCAATTGGTTGCATGTGGAGCGAGATAACGAGAGGATCAAAATAGAGAGATTAGAGGAAAATCAAGTGAAAATGGCCGAGGTCCTAGGAACTTGGGAAAAGCAAGTACGAGTGTTGAAAAGCGAAAACATGGAGTGGAAAAGAGTAAACAAAAGCTTGAGGAAAGATCTTGTGAGGCCTGAGAGTGAAAACGTGGTCTTGGACTTGAGACCTGGCTTGATGATAGCCGACTGCTTTGGAGTTGCGATCGAAGAAGAGCTCTCAAGAGACGAGGATGACCTAATGAGGAGAGTCGAAGGAATGGACCATGAAATCAAGAAGGTACAAAGCATAATCCATAGATACAGTGATCAAGCGGGTAAGGCATGTGAGGAGTTCCACCTGGAGTTAGAAAGAATGAAAAGTGCCCAAGCAAAGAGTGATGAGAAAATGAAACGGGTAGAGAAAGAGAATGCAAGGCTGAGTAGCAAGCTCGGTAGGTGGATGAATTGGAAAGATGACGAGACGCGAGGACAAGTGGAGGACCTGAAAGTAGGAAAAATGGAAGGAGAGTTGAAAGCCATGTTGGATAGGTTGGATGCATTCGGAATGGAGTTAGAAAGGACGAAGAATGAATTATTGAAGAAGGTAGATGATTTGGATGAAGAAAATATGAGTAGGATTTGGGAGGAAAGATCGATTAGAGAGGAAGTGGATCAAAGAAGGAGAGACTACCAAGTCATAAAGATATCAAATAATAGCAGGAAGTATATATAAACAGGATAGTCAAAAGATTCTTGCTTGTTGTGTAGATGAATTAGAACATGCAAATTGGTTGCAATTAGCACATGTAGGTGCATTAAAGCAACATCATTCAAAATATCGTACACTGCAGACTCTACATAGACTAGGATTATATTGGCCTTCGATGGAAGTAGATATCTATAAGATGTGTAAAGAATGCCCTGTTTGTTGTGAAAGACCACTGGTAGAACATGCTATGTTATATCACATGTCTCTCACACCAGAATGGAGTGAACCATTAGCAACATAATTGAGGATGAAAATATTCCCTCAAGGAATGACCTTAGCATGACAACGCAATCTAGAGCAGGAAGCTCAAGACTATTCACTTATTGGTGACAATCTATTGTACAAACGAGGAAGAGATGGATACCTAAGACAGTGTGTTCATGAAAGCAATTATTTGTGCATACTAGAGACTGCACACCAAGGTGTTGCAAGAGGTCATTTTGGCCCCGATAGGATAATCAAAGCCATACTATTTGCACGATTATGGTAGCCCACTCTTCACATGGATGCACATACCTATGCTAAGAGATGTGATGTGTGCCAGAGAACTCAGTTTCCTACTCGTAGAGATGAAATGCCACTCAAACCCATGATGGGAGGACATGCATTTTCCAAGTGGGTTATAAACTTTGTAGGACCCATTAACCCGCTTGCAAAAGGTATGTATGCAGAATACATCATTGTAGCAACAAATTATCTTACCAAATCGGTAGAGGCCAAGGTCACAAAAAATAATGATGCACACATGACTGAAAAATTCTTATTTGAAGATGTCTTTACAAGATATCGATTGCCTATAGAGTTAGTGAGCGATCGAGGAATTTATTTTCTAAATCAGATCATTGAATGTTTATTACAAGATTTTATGGTGATTCACAAGAAATCCGCACCATATCATCCTCAGGCCAATAGTCAAGTAGAAAGCACTAATAAGATCCTTTGTAACGTACTGATGAAACTCGTGAACAACAAACGTTCAGATTGGGACAAACAATTAACACCACGCTATTTGGGCATATCGAGTGGCCTACAAGATCGTACTCAATGCAACTCCCTTTCATATGGTTTTTGGTCAGAATGATGTGCTTCCTTTGGACTTCTTGATACTAACCCTTAAGGTTGCACAAGAACATCAGTGGACCGGCCATGAATTATGATCAAGAATAATGGACTTGGAATGATTAGGAGAAACCAGGCTGAAAGCAGCAGCAGGCATATATGCAGCAAAGAAGCGACAGAAAGCCATTTCGATGCACATGTGAAAGACAAAGGCTTAAAAGAAGGAGATTTAGTCCTAGTGTATACGCTAAAATAGCATGCACGGAAACTAGAAAAGCTAGGTTATGGACCTATGATCATTAACAGACTCTCGACAAGTGGAGCAGTACAATTAGCCACCCTAGAAGGAGACATAATGCGTAATTACATTAATGGTTGTAGGGTCAAGCTTTATCAGGAACCTCTTACTGAGGATATGCTTAGACGACTCACGTTGGCAAAGAAGCATAAGGAGGAAGAAAAAAGAATATGCGTTGAAGCTCAAGCAGAAGCTATAGAACGCATTAAGTGCATGAAACTAAGAAGACAAGGACTAGGGAGAGAACATTATAACCATATGGAAACAACACCCAGATACCCCATGGCCATGTGTCAAGCAATGTCAATTACTCATCCTAGCATAGTGGATAGGAGACCATTCATTACAGTCAGGCTAGAGCACGACAACCCTTGCCATGAGCTCAGGGCTTTAATTGACTCAGGTGTTGCGACTAGTGCGACTAGATGGTCCCACTATAAGGACTCGGTAATAGAAATGCAGCCAATTGAGGCACACGTCATAGGGCTAGGAGGCATGGAAACCCCTTGCATGGGTGAGGTGGACCTTCCTATCCTCATACACGAAGTGACCATGACAACAAAGCTACTGGTGTGTCATGACGATGACCTGATAGAACCCCTAATCCTTGGCCAAGATTGGCTATACAATCACTTAGTGGACCTAAATCTTAGACAAGGCTCCTTGCAGATTGGAACCTTAAATCAGCAACGAGTGATACCGCTTGACTTCCCTAACAGCACTCTGCCTGAGGTATGTAACCCTAGACCATATAAACTGCACGCGAAGGAGGACCGAAAGATCTTTGGCCAGATAAGACACGTTACGTCTACCCCAACCCACGCGGGTTTGGCGATAGACAATTACCATTCAGAAGAACGTCAACAGATTTTCCCCTGGTCTTCCTGTAAACTAGAAGGTGTCTCCACATTATTGATGGGCCAAATGGGGACCATTAACTGTCAGGTGGGTTGCATCAGTGGTCAGGTGGACTGCATCAGCGAATAAATGGGCACAACACCCTGCAGTGCCCATCCTTCCACACTTACTGTGGACTAGCCTAGATTAATGGTACAAAATGTTGCACTTCATAATGGGCGAGTATCGTAAGTGTTGGAGCTCCCTTCTTTTCCAAAGCAGAGTGTCCATCTGACCTCTCAACTTCAACCACAAAGGAGTCACCCACAATGGAGGAACCCAAATGACCCTACCAGACAATGCAAAGAAAGCAACAGCAGTATCAACACCACAAAACAAGTGGCATGAAACAAGTATGGGTGCCAAAAGGACAAAAAGCACCGACATATTTCAACAATGGAGACAATTGTAAGACGAAGTTTTAGCAGAATCAGAGGCAATATTCAACATCTCCTCTACCTTCTTTGACCTCAACGAGGCTTCGATAGATTTGGATCGCCAAGAAGTACTTAACTAATCAGCTCACACCCAGACAGATTTGGGTACCCAAATAGTGTATCCTAGCTCAACACTCAAGCCATGTAACATATAACCCTCATAAATCTCTTCACCCATCGACACCACAATATCCAATATCACCTTTTGTCCCTCAGCAGAAACATACCACCCGCTCAGCAACCCTTAGGAAATGCATACCGAAACGTATCCATATGTTTTTTTAGAAACCGTTGTCTAACATTACTCCCATTCCGACTAAACACTATCCTTGTAATAACTCATTCACAACTGAACTTTGTACAAATTCACCCACTATAACCCAACATCACTTGTAATAACATCTCATCAAGAAATGTATGCACCATCTAAAGCAAGTAGGTGTCTAGAGAACTGCATTAGTTTTGAAAAAATCATTCCATAAACCACCTCACAACACTTGGCTACACGGGTTACACATCGGTTATGGAAATGGATTGGGGTCTCACCTTATTGGGATCATGATTAATTTCCATACTAACGTGCTAATCTTTTGTAGCAGATCTTCTCCACACTCGCATCCATCATCATGCAGACACAAGGACCGTCTGAAGCTAGCCCTAGTTTACCTGTGGTCAATTTTGGTGAATTACTGGCTGAACCACACCCTACATCACAACCACCTGAATTTCAAGGATTTCGAGGACCAATGTCGATTGATGATCCTCCTAGGGGATACACCGAAAAAGTTCACCATAATTCCCATTGGTTTCAAGGTTTAGCAGGACCTTTGGCAGACGTAGACTTCATTTTTGATGCCACATTGACTTTTGACAGTAGTAAGTGGGGCAAGTATCAGTTTTTCTCTAGAGAATTTGAAGCACTCCAAAATACAGAAGATTTAAAGCACATTTGGGCTAGAGCAGGTTTCACGAAATACTTCAGTGATCCATTGCCCAAACCAGATTTTTATAGATGCTACTACCTGGTGACCACGCTTATAGCCTCAGAGAACAAGGACTTATCGGGCACGTTCATTTTGCTGTCTTTGGTAAATGGCCCCCCATCCAAGAAGTTCTATCTTTCTAAAGACCTCATTCGGGTAGCAATTAAGATACACGGAACTCACATGCCCACAGAGCGTGAAAGACTTATTCGGAAGCCGATGAAGCGTGGTGATGTCGTGAAATGGGAAGACATTTCAGCCATTACACCTGAATTATTGAAGCCGCTACATATATGTATGCAACATTTTGCATTCTCGGCTCAGGACCGTTTCACTATACCTCATATGCGTATTTGCTTTGGACTATATTTGGCATGTATTGGGCCCAAAACAGTAGATCTTGCAAATTGGATCATTGATCAGTTGTACTTAGCTCAGTAGAGATGGGAAAGGAAAAAAGTCATTCATGGATGTTGCGCTCTCACTCGAATTGTTTATATGTGTTTGGCATATGACTTGCCTATAGAGCATGCAATGACAAGTGAAGAATTGAAGGCATTCAATGGAACCGTCAAGAAAGCCAGGAAAGCTAGCAAGGGACGGGCAGGCAAGCGCATGCGTGGATCTATCCCATGATTGCAAGTTCTAGAGTCCCCGTCACCCCAACCATCTCCAGAACAGTCACCTACAGAACCCCTTGCAATGATACAACCAATTCGCATACACCTGTTATCACTGAAGGTATTACCAGTACCGTTACCTCTCAAGCAACCACAATTTAGGAACCTACCACTACAGCAATGGAAATTCCCACCTCCATTGGTGCAGAAGCGTTTACTTTTCCTATACCCAATTTGGAAGGAGAGCCAACAAATACCACTTTTGATTTTGAAATGCATGATGCTTTTTCAAGTGAATTTCAATTTTCAGAAGGACAATTTTTCTCTCACGAATATGAACGACCAAGTTACCCTACCACACCCCCTGATCAACCGCAAGAGCAAGTAGTCTCCTGCTCTGAAGAAGAGAGGATAGAAACTGACGATGAAGACGGAGATGATGAAGCAAGTCAGGGAAGCTAGGAATCTCAAGAGAATGTCCAGAGGGATGAACAAGAACAACACACTGACACTCAGGGTCACACTAGTACTTACAAAGATGAAACATTTGAAGCCGCTACCTACACGTTGGTGATCAAGAAGCTATACCGCACCATGTAAGCAGTTTGGGCGCGTAGAAAGCTCTCTGAAGAAGAAAGCCAAGCGGTTGTAGAACAGGAACTTGCCACAGGAGGCTTCGAAGAAGCTTACATTCAAGGATTCAGAGAACTGGTTAAGTCAGTAGGAACTAATGAAGCATTACGCTATTTACAGAGGAAACCACTACCACAGTTCGACCCACGATGAATGCGCTTGCTATCAAAGCCAGGTCAATATATTCGTGTACCAAGGGATGCCTATTCATCACAAGAGGCCAGGGAAGCACGCCTCATTCCGGAAGATTCTTTTGTAGCAGAAACCATCGTGATCGACTCCCCTCCTCGCACTTCTACTGTAAATACCCCTAACATTGTCGAAGTATCCACCACACTGAGCGCTCCTCTTTCACCCCCTTCCCATCCAGTCTCTTGTACACCCTGCCTCTCCTAGACCATCCACATCTTTCGATAGTGTGATAGCAGAAGCCTTTGTTGCCTCAATTCCTCTCACCCTTTCGACACCCACACAACCTAGCCTCCCTCCTAGAACTTCCACCCTTCCATCCAGTCCATTTCTCCATCCATATGTCCCTTCCTTCCCCACCCCTCCAAGACTTGTATTTGCATTCCCCCTCCATTGACCTTCTCCTCTGTCTCACCTCCTCAATCCACTCTATTTCCTCTCTCCCCTCTCCACCAAGTGATATACGAAACCCCATCTATAAATTATTCGGCAAATTTTATAAATCCTATATTCGCACCCACTATCACTCCACTATTCACAGTCACGACACTGAACACAACGTCTAGTGACATGGACATATTGCCACCCACTGCACCACATCTCACCTCATCCATTTCACCACCACATTTAGGCACATCACATTTCTCCACAGTCATTACTGCATCCACTTTCCCATCCCTATTTCCCCTCCTCCTTGCATCAACACCCACACCCAAAACATCTTCACTCACTCCACTGTTACTATTATCACCCACAATCGACACCGCATTCCGTCAAATGTTTGCATGTATGACATAAGTGAGAGATGAATTCACATCTCTAGGCACCAGTTAGCAGACACTGCAGCAGGCCATGAATGACTTACAGTCACAGCTTAAATCCTTATCAATCAAGAACGCCTCCCTTAACACATGCTACCAAGAGCTACGCCAGGCCTACCATACACTTGAAATAGAAAGTGAACAAAAGACAAAAGAGTCCATTACAGATATCGACAATTTGTTAAGGGCTCAAACCATTCGAAACGCGACACTCACTTGAAACACTACTCAGATGCCACCTAGCAGCAGCCAAAGAAGAGAATCAACGCTTACAGGAACAGAATAGAGAGAACCTTGAAGCTGCGTTAGATCAACCGGATGAACCTCTGAGTCCCAACCGTTTCATAGCCGTCCCCTTTGAATCTATGAAGATATTATTAAAAGACCATGTATGACTACTAGAAGATTATGACAGTATGAACGAGGCATATCAGAAGCTCAAGGAAGACCACAAAATGCTATAGTTGCGAGCACCTGTATAGCAAGCACCACCAGTTCCTGCGGCCACCTCTCCTGAAATCATCAAAGAACTCAACGCTCTACGTGCCCAGGTAATGAGTCTTCAAACACAGGTCGCAACATACGAAGAACCCCCTAGGCCGAATTCCCCACCGAAACTCCCAACGGAGGAAGAAACTGTATCTATCCTGGTGCAGGAAACATATGAAGAAGCCTACGAACCCCCAACCCATCCCATGCAGACGCATCACAAATGAAGGCCAGAATACCTTTGAACTCCCTACTCCCCCGTGGATGAAGACTGTAGAAGAACTTGGCAAGACCCACTTAGCACGTGTGGAAGCTCAATTACATGCCATGGCCATGATCGAGGAACGTATTTTACAATCCCCTTATTTCGCTCACTTGGCCCCTCGGAGGTATATATCTAGGCATGAGCTTCAATATAAGACATATTTTATGATAATGGCAGAATATCAGTTAGCCATCAAAAAGGAAACAGGCAAGAAACCCTCCCATGCAACTCAGTTTGAGCATAATGACTTGCCACTGGAAGCGTAGAGCGGAGAAATATTTCAACCTACTTGGCGCCAAGACTTATTACAACAATATCCAAAAATGATGAGCACATGGGTCAAGGCACCACTCCATTTAAAGTATAACCCATGTTGGGGACCTATCCCAAGACACCGCTCTTGTAAGGCCTTTGCAATCAAAGTACAGAACAACAAGCAATGCCAGGATTGGTTAAATTATCTGTATTTCACTCCACCCATCGGACCGCCTACTGTAGGATATATGATGGCAACTATTCGCCACTAGCTCCCCCGCTTAGGACGAATGGATGATGTTTCCGTGCATATGACTGTCAAAATATTTGACATGATGCAGATAGTATTCAAGATCTTCCATCACATCAAGGCACCACACGTTAACACCCCGAGATTCGAGCATGGCAATCAATATTTAGCACATGATATGAGTACAACACCATCGCTCCGGGTGTGTTATGCCTGACAATATCGAATCAAATATTTACTGGCATGCTATAAAATGACCTTCGAAGAAATGTTTACTACCGGTTTTTGGGAGTATCACTCAGAGGTGTTCATAAGCAGGCCTACACACCTACTCCAATTATTTGTCTGTGAACAATTGGTATACTCCATGCAATACAGACTCCAGCCACTAGAGGAACCTCAACCCATAGATTGGGAAAAACTCAAAGCAGATCTTGCAAGAGGTATCCGCATTTCAGAGCACACCCTCGCTCAGGACCTCCTACAAAATTATATCCAATAGACCCCGCAACAAGGTTCTGTCGAGGACGATAGAAGCGAGAGGGAGGGGGTGTTGGTAGTAGCTAAAGGCACAGACGACGAGGAAGTATGTGAAGGCAGAGCACGATGAAGTAGTGGGGAGCCAAGCGGATTACTTTTTCAAAAGAAATATGTTTTATAATACTTTTCAAACTCTCAACAATGATTTTTATCACTTGTGTACCATATGTACACAGAAAAACCCCTTTTGTAATAAATAACTCCAAGGAGTCCTTGAGCTTAAGGAGCTTAGGTAGAACGAGCCTACAAATTTTGGTTATTTTTAGACCTTGTTTAAACCTTCAAATAGCATCTAGAACCTATTTTTTAACTATGCCGGTCACTATATGTGAAACCGGTCAAAACTAGTCAAAGAACTATAAAGAGAGCTAGAGAGCTCATTTTTGAGGTTAGCTAGTGTAGACTTGTATGAGCTAGTGTGAGCTTGAACTTGTAGTTGAGATCTTGAGTAATAGAGTCTATTTTCCTACTTCCATTGTGTCTTGTTTGTCTCTTACATGTGTGTGTATGTATGTGTGCATCTCTATGCTTCTCACCTTCACTCTCACTACATCTCACGTTCACGATCTTCATATCACTCCTATCTCGTCTGCGGATTGACATTAAGGAGGTGGAGCTTGTTAACGTGGTACTTACCATTGTGCTAGAGCAACACCATGCCAAGCCTCATATGGAGTGATAGACTGCAATGCTTTGGTGGGACACCTATTAAGTACATATGTTGCACACATAACAGCCTCAAGCCAGAAGCTATGTGGTAAAGCCTGACTCTTGACCATACGCCTCACCATCTCCATGCATGATCTGTTCTTCCGTTCAGCAACACCATTTTGTTGAGGTGTATATGGCACTATAATTTGATGTTTTATCCCACATTCAACCAGAAATGCATTAAAATAATAAGACATATATTCTCCCCTCGATCAGAATGGAGGTTTCCCATTTTACATGCTCATAAATTTTTTTGCCAAAACCAAAAACTATTTGAAGAACATAAACACTTCAGACTTTGCATTCAATGGATATACCCATGCATGCATGGAAAAATCAAAAGTAAAGATAGTTCCCAAAAGAAGGTGTCTACATAGGACCACAAAGATCATTGTGAACAAGCTACACTTTCTAAGTAGCTTGAACTATACCATCTTTTGCAAAAGAAGAATGCTGCATTTTGCCCAAAATAAAACCTTCACATACATGTTTACTAGGTGCCTCAAGTTTTGGTGAAGAGGACACCATTTCAGATTTCTATAGGCGTAGCAAACTAGCAAAATTCAGATGACCAAAGCGTGAATGCCAAAGCTTTGCATCTAACATAGCTTGAAAATCATGTACTATACATGTTGAATCATTCATAGATTTTTCATACTCTATGAGCTTATACAACCCACGACATAAAATGCTTGAAGCAATGATGAGGTCTCCATTTGACAGATCATGGACTTTACATTTGTCATCAACAAATTCAACAACCAAGCCAATCTTGGCTAAAGCTGAAACTGATAAGAGATTCTTCTTGATTCCTGGCATATTTAAATAATGAATCCGATAATGTAAAAGAACTACCATCAACAGTAATCAGAATGATCTTATCAACTCACATGATAGGATAAGAGGAGTTGTTGGTGCATGTGACAGTATTCCCTGTAGGGGTAGGCTCGAGTGAAGTGAAGAAACTGTGCTGCATGATAACCCACATCTCAAAGAACGAGGCAAGTTTGGATAGCCAAGGCCTTGTTGCAATGGTAGAAATTTTGTATGTAGATTCAGATTCCCAAAACTTGTGCAAGTCCCAAAAATCCTTGGCCTATGGGATGTCCTCCAAATGGAGTTCCTCACAAGAACAAGAAATATGGGAATCACCATCAACCCATAAACGGGGCATCAAGTGATTTCTAAGTAGCAAGATTTAGGAACCCCAAACACCAAGCTTATCTGGAAGAAGAAAGCTCCGATAAAGATTTCCTTTATGTATATGCTTATTTAGAAACACAAAGAGGCACCTAAAATCACTCAATCTAAGGAGCATTTGGACTATAATTATGTTCTAACCTAAGTTCAATCTCGACTCTATTACTCCCTTGCACACATAAAAATTAATTTTTATAGAATCTTAAAGTAGTTCCTCATGCTCAACACTTAATAACATTTTCTTTTCTGTTGATCGTGGATGGAACTATCCTCAGGAACTTGACTCTATAAAATTGGGTCTATCCTTATGAAAAGTAACCTAGTAAAAGACTTACCATATTTATTTGAGCCGTCCTTAATAACACAATATATTGTTTTGGATCAATAAGTTATTAGGATTCCATGGTCTTGCATAATATAGTATATCCATAAGAATAGACCAAAGTATAAAACTTGAACTTGGAACGTTAACAGTATAGAACTTGAGCAATTTGAAAATTTTTTCATAAGATTTCATCAATAATGATCTAGTTTATAATCAATTAGGGTTATTTGTGCTTCTCATTTTCTTTATGCTTCTTGCAGGTTCTTTTAACAGGATACTAGATCCAAGGAAATTCCTTTGGGTCTTTTCAAACTTAAAGATGAAGGATGCTGTGGTCTGGGGACCTTGTTCAGAGATTCTTGTGCTAAAGGATAGTGCTTTTGCTGGGATCACATCTGCAAATAATGTTGGCTGTGGTGTCTGTACAACCCATGCTTCCACATACGGCAGCTGCTGACCATGTCCTGAGATTCCCATGTGAAATTGGGGCACTGAATCATTGTAGCTTAGCCCAACTCCTCTGGATACTAGTACTAAATCAAGCAACATGGCACAGGTTGGAGTGCAAGGGCACTATACTAGTGGACCAGCCAAATCCTTATTTTGGAGCTTTACTTGCTCTCATTTTTAATGTGCCTTTTGAGGTTGCTGCATATCATTTGCAGGCCAAGCATATGCATAAAAGGAATGGATAGAGGTGGCTCCTGGGCTTTAGAGCCTACTGTTGGTCTTCAGTCAGTATCTTGCAGGTTAGTGGCTTCAGAGGCACCAGGTTTGCTGACTGCTGGCAGGGAGGCTGCATGACATTTTCATGAGGACTGTTACCTGATGGTTTTCTACCTGCAAATTCTAAGAAACTAAGTCCCGTGGCTTTCAAATGGTTCAAGCTCCTTGCTTTATTGTTTATATATGAATATTCATCATATATTGGCTGGCACAAGTTTTTGGGTTTTTTGTGTGACTTCCCCAAGTGGGGATTATGTCTGCTACCTTTTCCCTCGCTTGGAGAAGATGATCTGCATTATATGTGGATGCTTTGCTGTGTACAGATGGTTGTTCCTTAGATTTTCAGAGTGGGTCCTCACTCTAGTATGATCGTGTCTACTCATATGGTCAGGGATGAAAGTAAGGATCCAATTGTGAATTTCGCTGGTGATTGTCCTTCTGGGGAACTATGTCTCAAATCCTATCTACACACAACAAGATACTAAAAGTGCTTTCTACATGTTGGTGATGGTGCACACTCACCAATCAGGAAGCTTGATGGATGCCAAAGCTGGTGGTGCCCTATCAATCTCTTTCTTACTCAGGGTGTGCTATTAGATATCAGACTTGAGCTACAAAGAACAAGCACGGTTATCATGAAAAAGTTAAAGGAATTATCAAGGAGCTTGCTATTTTTGGAAGTGTGACTGCCCTATTTTGGGGGTTGTGTCCACTTTTCCAGCCATCCTGTGGGAAGGTTGGTACATCTTTGATGCTAGGACTACTATCCTAAATGTTGTGTATGTTGTGTCCTTTCTTGTTCTATCATGTTTGCAATGGTTATGTATGCACATGGAGTTTTTGGACCTGCAGTTTTCACGTCCTCTGAAGACTTGCTCAGAGGGATTGCTGCATATTTTGCAACAGAGGTTGCCGTGTACATGGTTGGACTGACTGTCCCCCAAGGGTATTGTGTCGCTCAACATGGAAGACCTAAAGACTGAAGACTTGCAAATTTGAAGACTTGAAGAGCTGCAGATCTGAAGACTTGAAGACCCAAACCTGGACAATGCTACAATGTATGCCCCTCTTATCTTAGCTTTTTCGAGGACGACAAAATCTAGGAGGAGGAGGGTGTTGAGTATAGGGTATGCACACATCTTCATTTGTGCATAGGAACGGTTTTTTCATATATACCTAGAGTTTTACATGAGAACTCCCTCCTAGACACTTTTTGATATTTCTCCAAAAGTAAGGCTTTTGAAACATTGTAAATACTCACATTTTTGGTAGATATGTAGAAAAATCCCCACGCACGTATTCTTGGAGATATGGTTGTTAGAAAGAATATTTCCCAAGATCTTTTAGAGATATGTTAGTTAGAAAGCATGTGCTCCTTTTTGACTAGTCAAAAAGAGCACATGGGGAATTGTGCTTAGCCTATATATAGAGGCTCATTTTTGTAAAGAGGGGGGCTTTTGGTCGACGTGCTCTCATGTAAAATCCTTTCAATGGAAGAACTCTCTTTTCTCTTAAGGCTTTGTGCATATATGTATTTAGTCTTGGAGTGTGAGAGAGTGAGGTGTGTGTGCATGCTAGCATTTCCTATGTGTGTAAGTAGAGTGTTGCAACTTTCTTGTATTTTACATATGTGACTAGGATCCTTGACTCCCATCTCTCCATGTTTTCAAGCATGTGGCATAGCTGCGGGCTGATGGCCAATGGCTTGAACATGTTGGAGGATGGGGTGGATGAAAGGAGAGTCATTCTTGAGCCTTCCTTCTTGCTTCCATGCAAGGTGGTGTGGGTCTTAGCTCCCCAAGGGCATACTACAACAACACTTGTGCACATTACTAATGGTGAAGGTGTAGCTCCTTCCCTTAGCAATCCTATGGTCTAAATCCATAAGTACTATGTGTAGGGATCCTATTACTACTGAAGTTGCCTTATTTTATAATACTATGATGGTACTAAGTCCATCAAATACATGCTTAGAAGCATGCCTACACCTTATTGAAGTTTGCAGAAAGGGCATGTTACCATGCCATAACATTCTTATCTAAAGGCAAGTGTGTATATAACGCCACGAGGGGTGAAAATTTTCGACAGCATTTCCCCAGGAAATGGAATCCCAAAAAAAAATTTAACCATAAGCTCAGTGGCACATAGGCCACCCAGCAACATAGGGCTTGAGAGGCCGATGGCATGCACGCCATAAACTCATATATGGACTCCATAACCTGCAAAACATAAAAACAAATGCTAGCAACAATTCTCTGTGTTGGATAGCCATGTAGTTTCTGCAATCCTCTTTCCTGCAAACAATAAAAAAAAGTGTACTTCTCGCCTATTGATCCATATTTTTAGAATTTAAATTATGATCAACATTTGATGTATGCAATCCAATACATGCATGTACATACAAAACGTGCCATAACATAAAGTAAGATGCCTGAAAGCGTAAAGCATACGTCCCTGAATCATTTGGTTTTGGAATTGCACGCATCCAATCCTTCTCAATGAGCTTTGAGACCTCTGCACCCTCCTCCTCAGATCCTAATATAAGTTTTGAAGTGTCCAAAACATCGGATCACTTCCCAAAACATAAAGCAACCTTTGGTTTGAAAGATATGGCTCCCAGAAGGTAATCACCAAAAACTGTTCAGACTTTGCAGATCTGTTCATGCCTGAAAAAATTCTTATTTTCCAAAATTTCTTTTCATAAATGGTAGATTTTCTGCTCTTCAAAACGAGCCATAGTGCGTCCAATTTGGAGTTTTCTAGCTCAAGATAAGGCCTTTCCAAGCGGGACATGCCAAACTAGTGGACTGTTGGAGGGGCTAGAAAAAGTGTGAAAATGTGATTTTTGGGGTGCCCAAAAGCATTCTTCCATCACGCAAATCAAAAAATTCTCTCCATACTCAGAGAGAGATATATGAAGATGCTTGGGCCTATTTTTTCCTTTCCAAATCCTCCCTTAGTGCATGCTAATTTACTTCCCAAAAGAGGCCTAAATCAAGATTTTTAGTTTCACGCCTAAACTTAACTGGGAGACTGTAGCAAGCTTCTAATCCATCCTAATGTGGATTTTTCTTGGATTTTCTCTTATCCATGGTAATTCATACACCATATTTCATGTGCGTGTGCACTCATCCATGGGAAGCCTCTTAAATGGTCTTTTTTCTTACTCCCAAAAGTGGAGTTTGATAAATTTTTTTCAAAAAGTGCGGGAAGGGGGTTTTTGAGGAAGTAAAATTCCTCCTTAACTTATTACTTTGATGAATCTAATGATTCCATTATGAATTCTATACAGCGTACTCTCAGTATATATACTTTTTCCCATCCATCCGTAGCTATCACACCTCTTTTTCGCTCTTCCAAAATGGGAATTTCTTAGATTCAGGTGCTGAAATTTTTTCTCAAACTGTGATGGAAGGGGATTTTGTGGAGCTTCAAACTCCCATTATACTGAGGTATATTTTGGATTTCTTGATTTTATATGGAAGTCAATACACTAGACTATAGGTGTGCATGATTTTTCTTACCAAATTAAGAAAAATCCCACTTCATTTTCCCTTCCCAAAATGGCTATTTGTCAAACTAGCACCTGCAACTTATGTAAAAAATCATGAATAGGGCTACTTTAGAGATACCTTAAGCTTATTCTTACTTGTATTTTGAGGGAATTCTTGAGTTTAGATGGGAGTATCTACCTCATACTCCCCATACACCTGGAATGGAGTTCTCGATATCCTTCCTTGGCTCATACCTCATCAGCCTTGGAGACATGGATTTGCAAAGATAAGAAACTCCCTTCAAATAAGCTCATGACTCAAGGGATTTTTTGTTTCACACCCTTCCAATATCATTTGAGGGTGTTCTCCTCCTTCTACATCTTCGCTTGTGCTCCACCGAACCACGATGACAATAAAGGTTTCTTCATACTGCAGTCGATGGAGGATTGGGGTAGCTAAGATGGGAGAGTTTATCTTTACTGTCAATGAATATAGCCTTTTCCGTCTTGAATAAAGAACACTAAATAGGCATGGTGCCTTGGTAAGGTGGTGCACCTCTCATCTTAGGTTCCTGAGTTCAATCCCCATCGCCTGCACATGCGGAAGCGGGCCAGAAGACGTTGCTCTGATACCAAGAATACATAAACTATCTTTTGAATGCCGTTCACGATGATTGCTACGAGCTCTTCGATCAAACTTGATACACATAGAGATATTTTCTTTTGGTTCTCCTCCCAGCCACGCTCGAGTGTGAGATTCACTCTTCCCCAATAGCTCACTCATGAGAATCCCTCATGAGTTCTCTCTAGTAATACATAAAATGCATCTATCTGATGCCATGTGGCAAAACATGCCACCTCATCTTAGAGATGTTCTCATGCAACACCCATGATATGACACTCGAGTAGCTTTGATGTGAACCTTTTCCCTATACATGGGCACTTTTTACTCTAGTGTTGGCTAGAGGTTTTTTTCCATGTTACCAAATACTTGATACTCTCATATGTGGTGGTACTTTGTACTTAGGGATATTATTTAGCTCTTACTTCAGTTCAGTTCATCGTCAATAGAGTGAGCTATTCCAGCCATCGTCTTCACGGTGTGTCTTGCTGCATTTATGCTCCTTGAGTTTTGGTTTTTTGCGTCCTGGCGCACGCACACTTTTAAGAGTGCAAATCAACTTCAGAGCATAGAATTGTGAATTTTAGCAACCAAGAAACATTTCCACCAGGTGCGCTGGGGTTTTCCCCCATTTAGAAGCGATTCGTGAAGTCAAAATCACCATCAAAGTGATAGTTTGTGAGCTAAAATTTCAGCACTCATTTCAGCTTTTGTTGAAGTAAAGTTTTTTTCACTTTCTTGTTCTTTAGTGAAATGGCGGGCAGCAATAACTTGTTTGGCATGCTTCAAGCTTAAGACAAGCTTGATGTGACCAACTATCAACATCGCTTCGCTTCATTGGTTCTAGGATGAGATGCTCCTTCTCTGTGGGCGTATGAGTGCCATGAATCTTGAGCATAGTCCTGATTAAGTCCAGAGACAATGTAAACTTTTTGAAAGGTGGGTTATTCACCAAGGATGGTAGTATGAAGACAGGGTCCAATTCTTTGCGCTCCTGCTCTCTAATAGAGGCCACTAAATAATAACATCGATAAAAATCTGGTTTAGGGAGTTCTGCACTTAAATAATTTGCAAATCTTGCCCTCTGCCATATAGGTTGGAGATCTTCGCTGTTTTGGAGATTCTCGAATTCTTGTGAAAAGAATTGGTAGCATCTCCAGATGTTTGCACCGTACGTCAGATTAGCTTCATATATGAATTCTACCTCTAACACTCGCCCTGCAAGACCTTGGGACCAGTGTGCCTTGCCGCTTACCCTTTCTATCTGTCCTTGAGGAGGGTCTTCAATGGGCATCGGTTCATTAAAATCCTAGAACTCCTCCGGGATAGCCTTAGGCAAACTCTCAAATGGAAGAGCCAAAAAATCCACAACGGACCGCTCGAGCGTTGCGCTTGTCGAACCTTCCGCTTGCATGATGGAAAGCCGATGTTGCCGACCTATCCTGAAGTGAGAGGAAAACACATTAGTCATGGAAAATAATTGAGATCCCAAGAAGATGAGACCTCCATTCCTTTCCACCACCAACATGCTTCCTGTACGGTGTGTGATTTTAACGATGTGAGCAGTGCGTACTTGACTGTGAGTGGGAGTGTGTGAGTGTGTACCTAAGAACCAACTTAGGGACTTGTGGAGAAAGAGACTATACCTCAATCCCCCTCAAGTGCATATAGTGGGGATTCACGCTTTAATTATCAATCTGATGAGTATCAAAACCTAGCCGAGTGTATGAAGACATGCATTCAAATGACGATCAATGCAAATGAGTTACTCAAAGAGTGCAAACAAGGCAAATACTATTCCAAACAAGCTTCAACTGTCAGTTATGGTGTCACGATACTTGGAGCAGCTGTCAATAGTAAATTGAGCTTTTCTCTCAGTTCCGAACTCCGAATATAGCAAATAGCATATGCGTTTCAAAGCTCTTGAGAAGACGCATCCAATGGTGGTATCTTCACTCAATTCTGACGCTTTTACTTCACGTTATGAGCAAAATATTGAGTCACGGAAATGACCTTCCCACACTTCAGCGCTTCCTACACTTCACACACACCTTAACCACAGCAAACAAACACTTTCATGGATAGACAACACTTCCTTATACTCTTTTCAAGCAACACACATGCATACAAGCTCACAAAGAAGATGATACAGAGTGGATAAGACACAAATTCGAATTTCTGTGCTCTTGATTCTCACAATGGCAAAAAGTTTTTACAAAGAGTCACAAATTGACTTATATACATGTGCCCTAAAAATGGTCCTTTCACACAAGAGACCGGCACTTATTCACTAAAAGGCTAATTTCCTACTAATTTACATGGGTAAGCTACTAATCTTCTGTGGGGATGCATCTAGAGGACTCCTCTAATGCATTTACATCGGACAATATATTACAAAATGATTATGATACAAAAATAAGGTGTCCAAATCGGAAAAAATTTGGGGCCCTTCTTTTTCTCTGCCTTGTGCTCTCTTTGCTCTGCAACACTCTCCCCCTCTTTGTCTCTGTCGTCCCTTGACATGCTTTACTTCTTGTCTTCAGCTTGTTTAAGAGGTCTGAATACACGCACCCAGCGGTCGAAGCGGCAACAAAGACTGCCAGACAATTGGTTATCTTATCCGAGGTATGTCCTTTGCTTCCGTTTGCCCCTTGGTATTCCTTATATCACATATCTGGGTTTTTGTATTCAGTTGGGTTGCCACGCACGCCACCAGTGACCTCTTTCTAGCTTTTGGTCCTCTGATTTGTCCTGGTTGCACACATATGACCCTGTTGTATTGCTTTGAGCCTGTTTACATTCTTTTCATCGCACGCTGTCAGTGGAAGGATTAGTACCTGCCAATTATCTTCTTGCACTTCCTGGATACTTTCCTGGCCCTGGTTCCTCCTTCCACCTACGTGCTTTTTCCTTGATATTTGCCCCTGCGGGGCTCTGTGCAGAGATGGGTGTTGCGCCCCTGTGGGGCTTCTTGCAGAGATGTATCTTCAGATATGATCTTTTTAATGAAGCTTCTTTCTTTGTCTTCTTCTTTTCCTCTTTTTGCTTGATTCTCCCTCAACACTGCCCCCCTCCTGAACTCTGTCATCCCCGACAGGCTTTTGGAGTCGACGGGAGTATGTTCTATATACTTTTTGCTCTGTTTCATTAAACAGATTGGCTTCACGTATCATTAGCTACTTCCACAGTTCTGCTTTCACACCGTCATGTGGTGGTTGTCGATGATCGGCAAAGAAGCTTAGCTCATATGCCAGTAATCTGACATTCAAGTTAGATGACATCTTTAAGAAGATTTCTGAATCAATTTCAAAAAACCCTGTGAAAAAGGCTTCTCTTCGAATGTCTGTATATATGCACTCGGCAAAAACATCAACCTAGAATAATATGCCATTATTGTTGGTCGGCTAGGCATAACAGACAAGTCAAAAACGAGAATATCTGTTCCTTGATTAATGCCAATGAAGTTCAAAAATGTATATGCCGCGTGTTTGAAGACTTTATTGGTCATCTTGATAGTTAAATCGGGTACTGTTGCATAACTCTGTAGCCAAAATTCAATGGTTTTTACCATGTAGTCTTCCGTTGGTAGATAATTATGAGGTGGATTTGGAAGTAGCGGATAATTCAGCCACTGTTTATTAATAGCGCCATTCTTTTGCATATCCAAAAATTCTCTGGCTTCTCGGCGACGTGGTATTGGACAAAAGGAAGGATTTACCTGTAATGAGTATGGGGCTGCTTGCCAATGCACCCGTAATGTAGGATGTTTCTCCAAAAATTTTCTCCTCCAAACAGGCTGTGCTACTTCAAATTCTTCTTGAGTATAGTTGAACGTGTCATTTTTGAACTGCAGCTGTTCGTCTTGGTTTTTCTGTGTGATCTTCTTTATGTATTGTCTTGTTTTCTCTTTCAATAGTCCATACGGAATGTTGAAAGGCTTCATGATCGTCTCCAAGTCTTTTCCTTTAATCCTTGCTTCTTTCATGACTTTGATGACTTCATTTTCAAAATTTTCTATCAACCAAGACACCAATAGTGCCCGTTCCTTCTGACTTATTTCTGCAGTATATGGCATTGGATGATCATCGTGTGGTTCTGCCATCTGCTCTTTTATTGGAGAATTATAAATCGGGGGAGATAGCGGACGTACCTCTACCTCGTCAGTAGGATTTTCTTGTCTTGGCTCTACTGGTGTCCCGATTGATGTTGGCTCTATTGCTTTAATGTTTAATTTCATAAGTCGGTCAGTCTTTTCTTTTATTTCTTGCATTGCTGCCCTTAGAGCTTCTTGGCCGTATTCTGCTACCTGATCCATGTTTTCACTATAACTCATTGCCAATTTCTGCTACCTGATCCATGTTTTCACTATAACTCACGGCAAGTTTGCCATTGGCCATATTCAGTTGCTTTTTGAGCTCATTGGTGTCTTGAAGGTACTTATGTTCCCATTCTGCTCTCAATGCTTGCTCGTGTTTCAGCAAATCTGTATATTTCTCAATTTGATCTCTTATTTCCTTTTGGTCAACAACTGTAGTCTCTTGTTTCTCTAGAGGTTGATCATATAGCAATGACTTCATCAGTTCTTTATTTCTGTTTCGTAAATTGTCATTTTCCTCCATGTACACCTTTAGTTGTGTTTCGAGCAGATTATTTCTAGCTTTCATTCTCTCCTTGTCTGCTTCATTAGCTTCATGCTGTCTTTGTAATCCTGTCAGTTGTGTCTGTAGCTGATGATGCTGGTGCATCAATGTATCACATTGTGTTTTTACTGCGAGTAAATCCGTTCCTTTGGCTGGAATCTCTTTCTGGGCCTGGATGAGCTGTGTGGACAGTTGTTCACTCATGATTTGAAACTGATTCTTCTCCCGCATAGCCTTGTCATAATCTACATCTATGTCCATCATTTGCTATTGTGTATCCATGGCCGTCTGGATCATTTGCTTGACAACAGGTTTCAATTGAGTAACATCCACATTTAACCATGTGGTAGGGATACTAGGTTCTGCTCCTGTTGTCACATATTTCCCTTGTGCCACGTGTAACATAGTATCATGGGGCTGCCTAATATGAAGTTGGATCCTTGGCTCAGCCTCCATGTTTTCAATCTTGCCTTGAGGTGTATCATCAGGCACTTCAATCATAATTGGCTCCTTATTTGGTTGTAGGCATGAGTCCTGGTCCACTAGAGTTTGTATTTCCTCTTTGATTGGTGGCACTACATCTTTATTAGTCATTGAAACTTCTTTGATGCTAATCTTTGACTTATCATTCAATTGAATGACGTGCACTAGTTCAGTGGATTCTTCCATGCTCTTTGCGTGTGCTTGTTGGTTGTCAGGTGTGACTTTGACTTGATTGATCTTTGTCCAATCCTCATTGTGTGTTTCTATTCGTATGTCAGTATCCAGGGTGTCCTTCTCAGGGCTTGATTCCTCATTAGAGCTTGATTCCTCCAACCCTATTTCTTTGTATCTGGAAGGTACTTTATGAGTGTGTTCTTTATCCTTCGGTTTCTTTTCCTGGCTTGCCTGTCTGTAATGGTGACCTTGAATATTTAAATTTACTTGCCCCTGCATAAACTGATGTGTTTCTTCTAGTGCAGCAGAGAGATCTCTTTTCGTAATTGGTTGTTGGGTCCCAGGAATCTTTGGCAATGTGTGTGTCCTCTTTGATTGGGATGTAACCCGGGCTTCTTCCTCTCTAAGGCGCTTTGTACCCCTCATGGGTTTCCTTGAACTAGTTCCTACGTCGTCAATATAGATGGCTGTTTTCTTTTTCTTTGGAACCGTCGCTGACTTAGCATATTGGGCTAACTCTGTTGAGGTTGGCATAATGCGGAAGCAGTTCTTCATATCCAGTGCCTCATAAATAAGTAGGGTGAAGGCCGAACTACCATTTAGAAGCTTTTTCTGACCCCACTTCTTCTTTGCTTCAAATAGAGGGTCTTGAACATATGGAGTCATATTTACTTGATTTCCAACTTGCCTCATATCATGTGAGAGTAGTTGCACCACGGTCTTTTGAGGTGTTGTATATCTATGCATGCTTGGAAAACAAAAGTGCTGGTGCACTAAGCGAACAACATCTTCAATATCAGTTCTGTTGATTTCCAGAAAGGTTTTCTTTTTTGGATCATGACATTCATCCTTGACATTCGTGATTCCCTCTTGATTCCACCCAAAAGCTCTGTTAATTAGCTCATGAGTGAATTGAGTCGTTTTCCAGGCACCCGCTTTATCCAGTACTCTTGCCTCTGGGAATGATATTTTATTCAATGCAGATTGAAGTGTATTCATTACTTGCGTACATCTTTGGAAATCTGGCATATAGATCGACAGTCTTAAAAATGCATCAATTCCAGCTTGTGTCCATACATCTGTCATGCACGGTAATCCTTGTATGATGGTCTTGAAATCTTGTGACATGATAGGAAAGTAGTGATCCCTGTCCATAATCCTGATGGTCGCCATGAAAATGAGTTCCGATACCGGTTGGTCATCCACAAACCAATGGCCTCTTGCTTTCGTTATTGATTCCAAAGGAAGAATGTGGACCTCTTCCTCTTGTGTTGCTTCGGAATTAGAGGATGCCATCTGCACTCAATATAGAGTATGAATTAGTGGCAAGAGAGTATCAGAAATCCTCCTTCAGTTGTCTTTCATTAGATTGGCAATGCTCCGTGTGAATGGTGTCGTCCCTTCCCCGTGGGTGTGAGAAAGGTAATACCTGGGATTTTTTCCCACTTTTAGATATTTTTATGTTGTTGTCTGAAAGAAAAACAGAAAAGTTAGTTCTTAGCCGAAGCGGTTATTAATTTTTTAGTAATTTTTTTTAGATTATGTACAAGTGCTCTCCTATTTCCCAAGAGGAAAATGTGCTTCACTATCCTGAAATAGAAGAATAACGTGCCGAATGCTTGGCCTTATAATGTGGCCCTATCATGCATACTTTGGATTCTGGTAACTCTATATGTGTGCAACTCGAATTACTTGGTTGATGCATACAACTAGTTTTGCTTTTCGGCATCCAGATCTGCTTCACACTGTTGGGGCATATTCTATTCCTAACATTTCTGAAGAATATGGTGCTTCTCATGTTGTACGTCTGCTTTAACTGCTTTTTGAATCTTGGAATGGTTTTTGAAGTACATGTAGACTCCTTCTCTATCTTGTAACAGTTTAGCTTCTGTCATTTTTCCTTTAGATCGTACTGATTCTCCTTGAGCATTGGTTTGTTCTTTTTGATGATTGGCATTTGAGTACATGACTTGGGAATCCATATTTGTGTGCAGGCTGGCTGGGCAGCTACCACTTTCTTTGGAATCCATACTCTAGCAATTCGTTGTGGACCTCGGTGTCCAAAGTGATTTACTCGCTTGTTCGATGGGTCGTTTTGATGTCGATAATGTTTCTGTTGTTGAAGATATGCAGCCACTTGATCCTTCCTTATCCAAGTCTGTCTAGTGTAAGGAATGGGGCATATTCTAATAGGTGCAGACTTGTGCTTACTCGAAGAACTAGTCTCTCTTGTGCTTGGTTCTTTGCTAAGGCTATTTTCAGCTAGAATGACACTCTTGTGACTTGCTAGATTAGAAGATGGTGTGCAAGCAGAATTCAGTGTATCCTCACATGAAGTACTCGATGAAGGGGTTTCCATAGTGCTAGTGAACATACATTCATCACTGTGTTCATTTGAATGATTTTTTGGTTCTATACTTGCGGTTTTGATTGGTCGTTCGTCTAGCATGCTGAATACTTCACGATGTCCTATCTTGGCCGAGATGTATCCTAAGGCCAATTGAATAGTTACTTCATATTCGAACATCCAGTCTTGACCTAACACGAGCTCTTCCAATAAGTCTTGATCGTGACATACTAAGAGTTTCTGTTCCATAGTATTGTTTCTGAGATGTAGAGGTAAGGTAACCTCACCTATACATTGAGTAATTTTTCCTCCTATTCCTATCAGCTGTGCCTTAGATGGGCGTAATTCCTCCTTGAGTTTTTGAGTCAATGAAAATTTGATACAACTTATGGCGGCTCCTGTGTCAATGAGAGCATCCACTAAGTGGTATTCCTTTTTTCCGGCTCCCAAATTCAAATATGGTTGCGTCCTTTGTTGACCTAGGTTTTCAGTGACTCTAAAATTAGCCATTGGGACTAGTTCCTCTCCTAGTCGATATCTCTCATCTCTTTCTCTCATCCACTCTCTTCGTTTCTTGATCTGCTCTAGCGCTTCTTGTTTAGCTTCTTCTCGTATTCTTTCTTCCTCTATATGCCTATTTTTACCCCTTATTAGTCGTGACATTATTTCTTCAGTCAGTGGCTCTAAATATTTTTTTACTCGGCAACCATTGATATAGTTTGGCAATACATCTCCATCTAGAGTTGCTAAACTGATGGCTCCGCTTGTGGATATGCAATTGATGATTAACGGACCATATCCCCTTTTTTGTAATTTCTTAGCATGTTGTTTCAGGGTATATACCAAAACTAAGTCTCCTTCTTTCAAGTTTTTATCTTTGATATGAGCATCAAAATAGGCTTTCTGTCGCCTTTTAGCAGCATATATCCCTACTACTGCTTGTAACATAGTTTCATGTAACTTTTCTATTTGATCCAATTGAGCTGATAGTTCATGTCCCGTCCACTCATAAGTTGTCGCTACTCTGAGAGTGGGTATTAGGAAATCAATTGGCAAAATAGCATTTTGTCCATACACTAAGTTAAAAGGAGTAGTTCCTATGGCGGTCTTGTATGCTACTCGGAATGCCCATAAATCGTGATGTAATTGTTTATCCCAATCAGATCTACCATTGTTCACAATTTTAGTGAGAACTGTGCACAAGATTTTATTTGAACTTTCGGCTTGTCCATTGGCTTGTGGGTGATAAGGGGCTGATTTCTTATGAATTACCAAGAATTCATTCAGTAAGGCTTCTATAACTTCATTCACAAAGTGTGTGCCTCTATCACTCACAATTTCTATTGGCATCCCAAATCTAGTGAAAACGTTCTCGAAGAGAAACTTGGCCGTAGTTCTTGCGTCATTTTTCTTGGTTGCTTTGGCTTCAACCCATTTGGTCAAATTGTCTGTGGCTACGATTATGTACTCAGCATGGGATCCTTTAGTTGGTGGGATAATGGGTCCTATAAAGTCTATTCCCCATTTAGTAAAAGCTCTGGCACTCATCATGGGTTTCAACGGCATCTCGTCTCTTCTAATTGGTATTTCGTTCGTTGACAAGTATCACACCGTTGTACGTATGTTGCTACATCTTGATGTAGAGTTGGCCACCACATTCCAGCAAAGAGAATCATTTTTGCTATTTTATCTGCAGAAAAATGTCCTCCTGCAGCTCTTGTATGTGCCATCTCTAAAACTGCAAGATACTCGTCTTTATGAATGCACATTCGCAAATGATTATCTCTTCCTCGTTTAAAGAGTTGTTTTCCTATAAGAGCATAGTCCTTTCTTTGTTCTACAAGTGCACATTTCCTTGCTAGAGTGGCTCCTTCTGGGTACTCTTGGGTCTTTAAGAACTTCACCAGAGGCATGCTCCATCTTGGTGCTATGGTGGAGTAGCATAAGTTAGAGTTCTCTTTTGGATTCCGTTCTTGAAAGGTTGGGCAGGTTGATACATAGTTATGCCCATCCCTCTGCATGTTTGACCAATATATGCCTAGTCTCCTCAATGTTTGACATGTTCCGTTTGCACTTAAATGAGTTTTCCATTGATTTACATGTGCTTTTTGAAGCCACATTTCTTGTTCCTCTTCTTCTACGCATCTCATGAGTAATCCACTTGAGTCTTGGTGATACAAACTTCCAGCAATGATATGAAGGTTTTTAGTTTTCCATAGGTCTTGGGTTCGGTTTGGTGTGATCCCATCTTTAGGTCCATGCGTGAGTATTGGGATCAACTTTTCTGCCCATTGGGGACATACTTCGAGATTGAAAAGGTACGTGTCAAGCAGATCATCCGGTACTCCTATGGGTGGTTCTCCACGTGTCATTCTTGATAGGTGATCTGCTCTTATGTGGGTATTTCCTTTCTTGACTACTACTTCAAAATCAAATTATATCAACAATAGAAACCATCGTACTACTCGTCCCGTATTACAAGGCTTATTGACTAAGTATAGTAGGGCTTGATGATCAATGAAGAATTTGAATTTGTTTGCCAATAAGTAGTGCCGAAACTTTTTCACCGCGTATACCATTCCTAGGCCTTCTCTTTCAGTCGTGGTATAATTGCGTTCTGCTTGATTCAATTGTCTGCTGGCATAGGCTATAGGGTGATCTAACTTTCCTGTATCTGCGGGTTGAGCTAGGATGCAACCAATGGCAAACTTGGAAGCATCTACATGAATGTGAAAGGGCTTGTTCCAATTGGGTACTCAAAGGATTGGGGCTGAACTCAATCGACCCTTTAATTGGTTAAAGGTCTTTTCACATTCTTCTGTCCAATTAAATTGAGACAATAGTGCATAAAGAGGTCTAGCAATTATGGCATACATATGTATAAATCTTCGGTAATATTGGCAATGTCCCATAAATGCTTGTACTTCTTTAGTAGTCTTTGGTCTCGGTAAATCCAGAATTACTTTGATTTTGTCTTCATCAGTTGAAATTCCGTTCTTAGAGATAATATGTCTTAATGTCTTTCCTTGTCGAACCATGAAGATACATTTTTCTGGGTTGAGGCATACTCTATATTGTCGACATTTAGCAAAGATTTTCCTAGTTCAGGGATATGCTCTGATCGTCTAGCTAAATAAGTGCATAAATCATCCATATATACCTCCATACTTTTTCTCAGGAACTCCTTGAATACATGGCACATCAATCTTTGGAAAGTGGTCGGGGCATTGGTTAGGCCGAAAGGCATAACCCTAAAGGCGTACACTCCCCATTCAGTTGCAAAGGCTATTTTATGCTGGTCCTCAGGAGCAATAGCTACCTGATTATAACCTGAAAAGCCGTCCAAAAAACTATAAACTTCCTTCCCTGCCACTCTTTCCAAAAGATGATCCGTGATGGGTAATGGGTAACTATCTCTAATGGTGGCAGCATTTACTTTTTTCAGATTAATACATACCCTTAACTTTCCATTCTTTTTCGGTACAACCACTAAAGGTGACACCCATTCTGTGTGTTCCATCTCATAAATGAACCCAGCATCTAACAACTTATCTATTTCTTCTTTGATCTTTGCTGAGTAAACATCATTATATGTGTAAGGTCTTTGTTTGGAAGGTTTAGCTTCAGATGTCATAGGGATTCTATGTGCACATATGGATGGGTCTACTCCTTTCAAATCCTTATATCTCCAGGCAAAGACATCCCTGTATTCCCTTATGAGGCATATTAGCTCTTGTTCTTCCTCCATAGAGACATCCTGTCCTATAAAAGTACATCGTTCTTCTCCTTTCTCTAAGGTTAATACTATTTTCTTGGTCTGTTCTTTGTTTTCATATGCTATTCCTGGCTGTGCTTCTCGTTTCGGCATTTGAATAGCAATTTTCCTCTCTTCTACTTCATATTTTTTGAAGTGGGCAGACACTTCAAACTGATCTTGTGGCTTGTTTTCTTCGTCATTTTTTTCTTTGTCTAATACAAGCTCCTCTTCCTGTGATGGTTCTTGATTTATTTCATTAGCTATGATACTTACTTCTTGATTTCCACTTTCTATTTCCATTTGCTCTTGCTCCATTTCAATGCTCTCATAGTCCTCCTTCCATTCCTTTTCTATCACTTCCCCTTCTTCAGCCTCTTGAAGAACTACCACGTATAGACTAACATCATATCCTTCCTCATCAATGCATTCATTCATGGTTATCACTTCTTCGTTGACACAAACATCAAGAGTAGCTAAAATCTCCATCCAACCATGAAGTTCAAATTCTTCATCTAAGAATATTTGAGGCATATAGGTTGGATCTTGTACCGATCTAGCAACTCCTTGCCTTTGCTGCCATCCTTTCCTCCTATCCTCTTCCCTTTTCGCAGTGTGGCATATCCATAGATGAGTGTCTTCGTTCATCCACAATTGATCACTTGAATCTATACTATGAATTGACTGATTATCTTCCTCCTTATGAATTTGATTCCATTGTAAGGGGGGAACATCTTGATATGTATATGTGTGGAGATTTATTCTTGTGGTGGTTCCTTCATGCTGTAGGTATACCGCATCCTTTCCCCAATCTTGCACTACCTTTAGTTGTCTCATGAAAGGTCTTCCAAGTATCATTTCATAATTGCTAGGCCTTTCAAATTGGCATATCGCTAAGGTGTGCTCGAACTCAACTCTGCAAGTGGTAAAAAGTACCCGTTCCAATAATGCCAAGGGTCGTTCCGTGTGTCCGTCTGCCATTTGTATCTTCATGCATGTTGGTCTTAAAGCTGGTTTTCCCCATTTCTCCCAAATTTCTCTAGTAGCAATTCCTACTCCAGCTCCAGAATCTAAGATGGCTTTAGTAGTGTAACCTCTATAGGTAATTGGAAGGCACGTGTTTCCTTCATCTCCCTCACTAAAATCTCCAACCTTATCGACTGGGATTTTTACTGTGTTTACTTTATCAGACACCTCCTTTTCTTCCACCTTGATCTTCAATTGGCTGGTCAGTTTCTCCTTCAAATGTGGTTTGATCCTTAACAATTCTTCCAACGTCAAAGTACAAGGGATTTTTACCTTTTTAAGATGTTTTATGATATCCGATGTTTTGACTGATGGGTTCGGTTCTTTTTTACTTATCGAGGGAATGCAATATAATTCCAAATTATGTTCGTACTCTTCTGTGTAATTTGGCAAGACCCTTATATCATTATCCTTGTGTTAAACGCTGTGTTCTATCTGTCAGAACACGTTTAAACGTTATTTGGGTTCTTGGGAGTGGAAGGGGTCTGTTAGACAGAGGCCCTATACTTAATTCCCAAAATAACCACTTCAGATACAGCAATATACTGATGCTGAGAGCTCTATCAAGATTCTGTTGTACTTAGACATTTACAGTCACGGTTTAGCTCGGCCAACGTGTACCGAATACACTAAGATGCTATATTGCTGTGCACCTAAACTTACTGAAAATACCAGAGACAAGAGTAATAGTTCAACCTTTACCGAATAGGTACCACAATCCGATCAACATCCGAAGACACAGAGAATTCAATTGTTTCATATACACCGTACTGAAGGTCCAGTACGCAAACCCAGAAATCCTTACTGTAACTTAATCCTTACCGTATGATAACAGATCTTAATGCTGAAGACAACATGATCCCGCATAGTGTTAGAAACACTACCACAGTTACACAGACTTCACCAACAACTGGCAGAACATTCCAAGAATGAGTACTAATGCAATACGCGAACTTAAGACAACAATCGCAATAAGGATTTGCAGATGAATCACTTCAGACAACAGACCGAATGATCTACTGGATGTAGATGATACTCACACCCGCAATAGATACCAATAGACAATAGACAAGACGAGACACAGATACACACAGAATACTTAGAAATTAGGCAACAAACACCATAGTAACGCTCAGCTCTAATCACCCAGACGGACAGTCTGGTGATCTTTCCGAACAACTTAAGTGTCTTTTTTCATTGCTTTATATAAGATTACAAGTTATATGTGTAACAATTTTTCGTACGTGCGCAGGGATATAAAAAGATTCTTGATTTTACAACTCCAATCCGGTGGCCGACTAACACTCTGGCACGCACAGTGGACTCGAACCCGCAGGTTTTTACAGAATTACTGTTCTTCTAAAATGCCTTCTAAGTACATATTTCTGGCTAATCTAAAGGTGCGGGCGATCTTTTTCTTTAGAGTTTCTAACATTTGTTTGAGGGTATCCGGTTCTACTAAATGTGCATCTACTCTTACAGAATTTAATGCAATGGCTTTAGTGAGTAAAATCTCTGCTTGCGTCTGCAGAAAAGCCTCTTGTAAGTAGAATTCGATGGACAAAGCCGCATCTCTGGATATCTTCATTTCTGCAACTTGTTTTTCCATTCTGACTACTCTTTCTTTTTTATTTTCCAACTAATATTCCCTTCTTTCGATCTCTTGATTCTGGAACTGGATGGTTCTGGAGTATGCGTCCCTTTCTCTTCGGAGATCTGTTATTAGTTTCTGTAATTGTGCTTCTAATGTTAGTTTTCGCCGTAGAATGTCGTTTACCTCGTCGAATTCTATCTTACATCTCTGGAGTTGTTCGGTTGTTTTCATCGCCAGATCGTACTGTTCTTGGCCTCTTTGAACCACTTCATCGAGCTGCACTCTGGTCTCTTCTAATAAATTGCCTAAGGCTATTCTGGCATCTTCTTTATCCTGTAGATCTAGCTTTAACTGACTGATTTCGGCCTGTGCTTCGCTTAATAACTTGTCCTTTTGGTTGAGATCTGCCAGTGCGGTATCTCTCTGATTGGCAATTGTCTATTGTTCTGCAAGCTGGTCTTGGAGATGGGTAATTTGGGAGTGCAGCTGATGGTTTTCTGCTTTGACCGCATCTATCTCTTCCTGTAGAGGCGTGATATCTGCTTCTAGGACATCCATCTTGTGTTGTAACTCATTTTGGATGTTATCAGGGACTTCTCTCATTTGGATTGGTAATTGGTGTGATAACTGTATTAACAGTTGGCCCATGTTTGCAAGTTCAGAGATCGTAGGGATTGAAGGAATTGGCAGCTGAGGTGGAGGTTGGAATGAGGACGCGGTGAGCAGCTGCTGGGAGTTCGGTGGAGAGTAGTTAGGGGATGAGGAAGAAGAGGCAGTGGGTTCGTTGGGGTGGATGGGTTGGATAGGGATAATGGGGTCGAGTGGCGGCTCCGATGGGGGAGTGGGAAGGACAGAGTGAGACGGTGTTACCTTATCTATGGTTTGTTGTGCAGTGTCGGCGGTATCAGCAACTGTAGATTCTACTGCTCTAAGCAGTTCGTCGAAAACATCCTTAACGACCTGTTCTTCATCTCTTTGTTTTTCCGGCTCCGATTGTTGCTGTGATGCCTCTTTTGACGAGCTTGTGTCGGCTTCAGTGTGATCCTCCTGTTCTTGTTGCCCTTCTGATGATGACTGCGCGGATGATTCGTGCTGCATAGATGTGGCGGTGTCATGGAAGGTTTCTTCGTCTTGCTTTTCTTGTTCCTTGTCATCTTCTTTGTTTCCTTTGGCTGATCCCTGGGCTTCACTTTCAGATGAACTAATTCTAATTCTTTTCCTGCGGAAGAGTTGATTTAGTTCTTCTTCGTCTTCTTCATCATCCTCCAATAATTGCACAGACTCTTCATGGCATAGGACTGGGCCTCTGGGTGGTGGTTGTGCTGCAAGAATGGCCAGAAATAGGAAGGATAGGATATGAGGGAGTCTCGATCTTGGCATTCCTCCCTTGTTTACCTATTTGATGATTGCCACGCATTCTTTGTGAATGCGGTGGAAGAAGTACGACACAAAATTCACTGGTTCTCGAGCAGCTAAATCAATAGCGGAGTAGAATGGACGCAATATTCCATACGTACGTTTCTGTAGGTTCAGGATAGCTACTAAGAACTGAAGGGCGGATCTTTCAGGTTCCGGTCGACATAGGATCGCATATTCGTTTGACGAATACCTAGGAAATAATTGTATCATGGTTGCTACGGGGAGGTTCGGGCCATTTTCTCGACCTTGCGAAGGGAGTCGAAACGAATCAGCGAACATTTGGAAGGTGATTACGGTTCTTGTAGGTAAGGATGTGATCGGCCAACTCTGCTCTGTAGCAGGTGTGTTGGCGATGGCGGAGATGATCTGGGCAAAGAAGGGGTGGGATTCCACTGAATGCCAAGGCAGTTCAGCAAAATTGCTTAACCCTCTAGTGCGCAGAAACTCTCCTACCTCGGTAGGGAGTCCGTCACCAAAAGCGGCATAGTTCGCCAGAGCTTCCATGGTGCACATAGAGAAAGCAATCACAAGTACACAGAACACAGGATACTGTTAAGTGTAAAAGTGTTAAGTGTAAAACTTGTTAAATCGCTTCGTTCTAACTATCAGAAGAGTGTTTAACCGACTTGACTGGGTTCTTGGGAGTGGTAGGGGTCTGTTAGACAGAGGCCCTATACTTAATTCCCAAATATTCGTCACAACAACAAAAGCACTAATACGTGTCTTAGCTCAGTTACTAGTATCAAATGGACAATACTCGATTTCTATGTACTTGGGTGCCAACTTCTTCAGACTGACCTGCTATTGGAATAAAGCAGTAATCCGATCTCTACCACGACAATACTCACAATTAATAATAGAGTTATCGAGAATACTGTACTAGTGCAAGTCAACACTAGCCCAACTTCTACACGACGTTCTTAGGTGCAGAATCTCATACTCACACAGACTCAACAGTATGTAGTAAATCAACCAGAGAGAACACTATAGCCGACAGATTCATTCGTCACAACACTTTATAGTGATCTTCAGATAAAGGTTCACGTTTACTGAAGGTACTAGTTCTTCCTCATATTCGGGGTCAACAGATAATAATACCGAAATGCGATGAATCAGGTAGAAAAAACAGAACACACTACCGCAACGCTTCAAGTTGCCTATTCAAACTCACACAGTAATATAGCTACTCAAAACGACTTAGAGTACTTAAACAACTGAAGAACACACAACAATGCAACACGACGACAGTAATCAGACACACAAGCCGTTACTTCAACACTCATTATGGTGAACTACAGTATGAGTAGACGATGCGGAACGTACTCAACACCAACAGTACTCAAGATTTCACAACAGTGTTAAACAATGTTCTCATAAACATTCAGACGACCAGTCTGGCAATTCAAGAAAAACGTCCCCCCCTCTTTTTTGACCACTCTCTTTACATTGCTTTATAAAGATTTTACAAGATGCGCGTAACAACTTTTCGCGCGTGTTTCAAAAAAATCCATTACATCTGACATCCGTTACATCTGTCCCACTCCGGCGGCCGACTAACACTGGCACGCACGGTGGACTCGAACCCGCAAGTTTTCTACTGTTCGGCTACTATTCCTTCTAAGTACATGTTACGGGCTAGCCTAAAAGTTCGGGTAATTTTCTTCTTAAGTGTTTCTAACATCTGTACTAAGATACTAGGCTCTACTAATTGGGCATCGGTTCTAACCGAGCTTAGCGTTATTGCTTCGGTTAATAAAATCTCGACCTGTGTTTGCAAAAAGGCCTCCTGTAAATAAAAATCATTGGACAGGGCAGCATCCCGTGAAATCTTTAGATGTTCTAATTGTTTCTGCATGTTGAGCAATCGGGCTTTTTGATTTGAGCACTGGTTCTCTCTTCGTTCGATTTCCTGATTCTGATACTGGATTGTCCTTGAGTAGGCATCGCGTTCTCTTTTGATATCTTTGATTAATTTCTGTGTTTGAGCCTCTTGTGCTAGCTTTCTTCGTAATATTTCATTGACTTGGTCAAAATCTATCTTGAATCTCTGTAATTCTTCAATACTTTTCATTGCTAAATTGTGTTTCTCTTGTCCTTGTTTGACCACTTCATCCAGCTGCTGTCTTGTCTCTTCTAACAGATTGCCGAGTGCAATCCTTGCATCCTCCTTGTCTTGTATCTCTGTCTTCATTTGCTGGATTGCGGTCTGTGCTTCGGTTAGTAATCTGTTCTTTGCGGCCATTTGTTCCAGCGCTATGTCTTTTTGTTGGATTAACAACTGTTGTTCTGCCAACTGAGCCTGGAGCTGGGAGACCTGCACCTGGAGCTGGTGGTTTTCGGCCCTGACGACGTCAACCTCCTCCTGGAGTGGTGTGATATCTGCTTCCAGTAAATCTACTTTATGCTTCAGGTCATGTCGAATAGTGTTTGTGACTTCGCGAATCTGCACAGGGAGCTGCTGGGAGAGGTTAATGAGCAATTGCCCCATTGACGCAAGCTCAGAGAATACCGGTATTGATGGGAGGAGAAGAGGGTGCCGTGGTTGTGAAGAGGATGTGGTGTGAATCTGTTGGGAGGTCGGTGGAGAATAATTGGGTGATGAGGTGGAAGATGCGGTGGGCTCAACAGGTGCTACTCTATTGCTTTGAGCAGTCTGTTGAAAGCTTCCCGTTCCTCAGTTTGCTATTCTTGCTCGGTATGTTGCTGAGAGGCTTCTTCGATCGAGATGGGTTCTGTTTCCGTTTGTCGTTCTTGTTCCTGGTGCTCAGAGGATGTGGATTGCACTGTCGAGTCGTGTTGTATGGACGTGGCAGTGTCGTGGAAAGTTTCATCTTCGGCTTCCTTGTCTTGTCCGGCAGATTTCTGTACTTCACTTTCGGAGGAGCTAATTCTAATGCGTTTTCGTCGGAAAAGTTGTTGGATCTCCTCTTCATCTTCTTCTTCGTTGTCTGCTAATGGTTGGACAGATTCTTCGTGTCGTAGGACGGGGCCTCTGGATGGTGGTTGAGCTGCTAGAATGGCCGGAAAGAGAAAGGAAAGGATGTGGGGTAATCGAGACCGAGGGGTAGTTCCTTTATTAACCTGTTTCACTATGGCTACACATTCTTTATGGATCCGGTGAAAGAAATAGGAGGCGAAGTTAACGGGTTCTTGGGCAGCTAGGTCGATGGCAGAGTAGAAAGGGCGGGATATGTCGTAGGTGCGTTTCTGGAGGTTTGGGATGGCGACTAAGAACTGGAGTGCAACTCTTTCGGGTTCAGGGTGGCAGAGGATGGCGTACTCGTTCGATGAATAGCGGGGGAAGAGTTCTATCATGCGGGCTACAGGGATGCTTGGGCCATTCTCGCGGCCTTGTGGAGTGAGGCAGAAGGATTCGGCAAAGGCTTGGAAGGTTACTACGGTTCGAGATGGCAGGGAGGGGAAGATCCATTTTCGCTCAGTGATGGGGGATTGGGCGATGGCAGGTATGATCTGCGCGAAAAAGGGATGGGCTTCCACTGAGTGCCAAGGAAGCTCAGCAAAGTTGGCCAACCCATAGGTGCGCAGGTATTCTCCTACCTCGGTAGGGATACCATCATGGAAGGCTGCATAATTCACCAATGCTTCCATGGCGCACACGAAAACAGAGCACAGAACACGGATACACAGAACACAGTGGGCGCACGGATTACAAACACAAAAACACACTAGCGATTTTTGGCGCAACAGAAGAGATTAAGTAGAGACATCACGGTGGGGGGGTAGGAAGTGATGGTTAACCTTGTGCGGTGTTGGAATGATACTGCTTTCAATTTGGCGTGCATGCTCAAGTAACTGGTAAGGAGGGCGGCTTATGACATAAAGATTTTTGTTCTTTAAAAACGCGGCTATTTACAAAAAGAAAAAGAAAGAACAGAAGGAAAAGTAAAGTAAAAACCAAAAAACGCAGTCCACCGCCGAATGTTTTAATGCGGACTAGCAGCGTGTTGATACGGCCATAGCTTCGAACCGTTGATTGCTTTTGGAAGTGGGTTTCCGGTCAACGTAGTCAACCAAAAAGTTGCTGGACCAATTTGCTCTGAGATCTTGTAAGGGCCGAACCACCGTAATTTGAATTTGCCTGCGGATCTATTTGACTTTGCATTATAGAAAAGTACAAGCTGTCCCACCGAAAAAACTGGAGTCTTCAAGTGTCGATCATGCATCCTAGCCTGTCTTAGTTGGACTTCGTGCATAAAAAACTGAGCCATCGGTGCTCGTCTAACTCTCTGAGTGTGTCCAACCGAAATGACAGTGAGTCTTCCGGTAGTAGTTTCTGAGCGATTGCTACTCGTAAACTTGGTATAACTATCTCCATTGGTGCTATTGCTTCTAATCCATAAGCTAGTTTGAAAGGTGTCAATCCTGTTGTTACCTTGTATGTAGTCCGGTAGGCCCATAACACTACAGGTAATAGTTGATCCCATCTTTCCGGTGCTTCCATGATCAATTTTTGAAGCATATTCAACAGAGATTTGTTTGTACTTTCGGCCAAACCATTAGCACGAGGATAATAAGGAGAATTAAATTTATGTGTGACCTGGAACAACTGTGTAAGTGCCTTCATTAAATTGTTTACAAAATGAGTGCCTTGATCTGAGACAAGTTCCAGTGGTAACCCAAAACGTGGAAAGACATAGGTTAGCAGACATTTTGCTACCGCAACTGTTGTAGCAGACCGTAAAGCCCAGGCTTCTGCCCATCTGGTTGCATAGTCTGTACAGGTCAGTATGTAACGGTTGTTACTGAAGACTGCTGGAGGTGTAATCGGACCAATAAAATCTAGACCCCACTTCTGGAAAGGTTCCAATGGTAAGATGGGTTGCAGAGGAAAAAGATGACGTTGCAAGGGCTGTCCAGATCTTTGACAAGTATCACATTGTTTGACAAATTGTGATATATCTCTGTACATAGTTGGCCACCAGAGACCACTCTGCAGAATTTTTCGGTGTGTTAAGTCTGCTGCAAAATGGCCACCGGAAGGAATCGAGTGAGCCAAAGTAATAACTGAGTTAACTTCATGCGGTGGAATACATCGAAGTAGAATTCCGGTATGATCCACATAGTATAATTCTCCAGTAATTAACCAAAATCGGCGGCTAAAGACTGCAATTTTCCTGCGTACTGCCGTAGAAGTCTGAGATGGAAGGCAGCCATCAGTAAGAAAGGTCAGGATCTGATCATAATATGTAGATGGTGTAGGTGGCTCTGTAATTTCATCATTCGTTGGTTCAGAGCTATAAATCGCTGGAGTTGTGTCATCTATGCCTACCGGAGCTTCACCAGAATCTAAGCGGGATAAGAAATCTGCTAAGGCATGTGAACTGCCTGGTCGATGAATGACTTCATAGTCGAATTCCTGTAAAAGTAGAACCCATCGTGCTAATCGTCCACCTAGATGTTGTTGCCGAACTAGATAGACAAGTGGAGCATGATCTACATGAAATGTGAATTTACGGCCCAGTAAGTAATGTTTGAATTTTTTGACAGAATATACTAGCCCTAAACATTCTCTTTCTGTTACAGAGTAGTTCTTTTCAGCAGGCGCAAGTCTCCTACTAGCATACTAAACAAGTCGGAACCACTTATCTGTTTGTTGCATCAGAATACTGCCAACGGCAATGTCTGAAGCGTCGACGAAAACATGAAACGGGTTATCCCAGTCCGGAGGTTGTAAGATTAGGACCTGGGTCAATAAACACTTTAGTCGATCAAATGTGGTCTGACACTCTTGAGTCCACTCAAACTGTCGGGGGGTTTTGGTGATCAGCTTCTTCAGTGGTATTGCCAAATGAGCAAGCCACCGTAAGTGTCGTCCATGCCATCTTACTTGGCCCATGAAGCGCATAACTTCCTTCGGTGTAGTGGGCACCGGAGCTTCTAATACTACTGAAATTTTATCTGGATCCACCTGTATACCTTGTGCAGATACAATGTGACCAAGTAGCTTGCCACATGAAACCGCAAACACGGATTTGTTTGGGTTTAAGCAGAGTCTGTATTCTCTGCATTTCTGGAAGCAGCACCGTAAATGGAACAGGTGTGCTATCATCTTACCGAAAATTGAAAAATCATCAAGGTAAACTTGCATAAAAGAGATGAGATAAGGAGAAAATATTTCCTGCATACATCTTTGAAATGTACTTGAGGCATTTCTTAATCCAAACCACATTACCGTACAAGCAAATACACCCCAGTTGGTAATGAATGCAATTTTTGGTATATCTTCTTCAGCCATTCTAACTTGATTATACCCACTGTACCCATCTAAAAATGAATACATTTCATGTCCTGCTACTCTATCAAGCATTGTATCAAGAAAAGGGATCGGAAAAGGATCAGGCACTGTAGCTGCGTTCAGTTTCCGGTAATCTACACATATTCGTAATTGCTTGTTTTTTTTCGGTACAATAACAATCGGAGAGATCCGTTCAGCATGCTCTACTGGCACAATGAATCCAAATTTCAATAACCTATCAAGTTTTGCCTTTACCTGTGATGCATAGTTGGGATTCATCCGATAGCTGGGTTGCTTTATCGGTCTTGATTCTGGCTTCAGCACGACCTTGTGCTGGTAAATGCGAGGGTCCAACCCTTTCATGTCCTTGCAGTCCCATGCAAACACATCGGAAAATTTGCGGAGTAGTTGGATTAGATCAGCTTCAAATAATTCCAGTAAATTTTGCTTTATCTTTACAGGACGCGGGTGATCTTCATCTCCTAAATTGTAAGTGATCAGCTGATCTTCGGGGACATAGAACTGTTGAGGTTTCTCTGTGTCGTCTGTTGGTTTAAGAAGTTGCTGCAGTTCATCATCATGTGTCGAAACAGTGTCTTCCTTCTTAGCCTCTTCTGTGATGGGTATTACTGTACAGACTGAAGCGTTCCAATTATCTACAACGGACTGTAGATCAACAGTCCCTAAGGAAATTAAGTCAGCGTTACTCTTCAGAAACTCTTCTTCTTCATCATCTGACAATCCATCTAGCATATGGACTGGTTCAACAAAATACGGTCTAGCGTGTAGCTCGCAAGGTTGTATAGCATCTAATTTTACCACATATCTACGATTGACATCTTTAAACATAAGCTCTTGTGCAGACCAGTCCTGTATTACCTTCGCATGCTTCAGCCAAGGTCGGCCGAAAAGAAGGTTGTAATCCAAAGTGGATTCCGGCAGATCTAGTATAACAAAGGTCATTTTAAAGGTCGTACCTTGTAAAGTGATGGGTACATTCTGCACAAGTCCTAAGGGATGGACTCTTGATTGCTCTGCCATTCTGACAAAAAATTGAACTGGTTCGACTTCGGTCCATCCTAACCTTTTGCATAATGCCGCAGTCGCAATGTTAACACCAGAGCCTCCATCAATTAGTACCTACGTAATCTTATGATTCTTATACCATACTGTAATCAAGGGAACTGAGTGATCAACCGTAGAATTAGGTTCCGGTTGAACTGCTACTGTCGCTGGAATACAAGAAGGCACCGGACTGAACTGTTGTTGGAACTGTTGTCGAATTCCAGGTACTAATGCCAGTAGTTTGCCCAGAGCCAGGGTGATAGATGCCTTAGATAAGATTTCCCAGGCCTGTTGAGATTGGTTGACAGGCTCCACCGATGTTGAAGTTGATGCCTCTGCTGATGCGGAGGTGTCTACTGTTGGTAATGTGTCTGCTGCTGATGATGTTCCCGCTACTGACTCCCGTGGTTGTGTTCCTTCCTTTGTTGACGAGGGCTGGCTGCCGGTTGCAGTTGTTTACCGGATCGGGTCTGGACTGCAACAGCCTGTGTTTCCACCGGTGTGATTTGTACCATGTTGGCCATTGGATTTTGACGTTCCTTCTTCCTTTGATCATACTCAGCTGCATCCTTGCAAAATCTCCTAATATGTCCAAATTCACCACAAAAATGGCAGCGTGGTGGTGGTAAATTGGGATTTTCCGGTGGTGGTCCGTTTTGCCAGCGGTTTGTATTATAGTTGTTATTCCTCTGTCCTCTGTAATTTCGATATCCTTGCTGCTGGTTGTTTCTCATTTGCAGAGGCACATAGTGGTTGGCTGGCTTCCCTTGTTCCTGGATAATTGCATTGGCAGTCGCTGTTCCCTGTACTCTAGCGTTGTATGCATAGTTTTCGGTGGTGTGTCCGGCAGTGTTGCAGATAGCGCAGAATGTCTAATTAAGTGCGCAATTGGCACTAGTATGTCCTGAATTTTTGCATGTGATGCAGTATACTTGTCTGGTCATATCTTCGGCAACATTTTTGTTTGTTTTTAACCACTCCAGATCTTCTGTAAATCCGCCGACTTTGTTTTCCAGTTGCAGAGCCATTGCGATGACTGCATCGAGTGTCATAGCTCCGACACATCTTATGATCATGATCTGCTTAAGTTGTGGAGTCAAGCCATTGATGAACCACTGAGTGATAACGTCATCTGGTAAGTTAGCATGGGCCGGTGGTAGCTTCCTTAAGTGCGTTCTGAAGAGAGTAGCATACTCCTGTACGGTTTGATTTGCCTTCTGTCTGTTGTTCTGTAGATAGTCAAAAATTTTGGCTGGATTCTTTTTTAGCCTAAATCGCTGCAGAAAAGCATCTCGTATTGCTTCATAGGTGCCGAAGTGATTAATATCATATTCTGTAAGCCATCTAGCTGCTTCATTGACCAGTGTAGCTTGAAAGACAATAGCCTTATAGGCCTGATCCGGTGGATGGTTGAGAACTGCGTAGCTTATCTCGAAAGTGCGTACGTGAGCATCCGGATCATCTCCCGAGAATCCACCGAATTTCATGTACGTCACTCCTGTTGGAGGCGGCCTGGGTGGACATAACTGTTGTTGTTGTTGTTGTTGCCCATTCATCGTGAGTGTATTATACCTTCCTTCTGTATCTCGAGGCTGAATGTTTGAACTATCGGAATTCGTATCGTCGGATGGTGCACTTTCTGGTGCGATGATCTTGCTTAATATGCTTTGAATCTCTGTTTCGAACAACTTTCCTTCCTTTTTGATGTCCAGTGTATGGGAACTTGCTTCCAAGCATGGTGGTTGGGCTGAGGATTCAGCAGAAAATGCCAAACCGTCACCGAAAAATTGTGATTCTGTTATCGAAATATCACCAGAATGAACCGAAATTATGCCAGAATACGGTGTTTTTTCGCTTTCGCCGATTTCTTTGACTAGAGTGCTTCTAATCGTAGATAAATCTGAATCTTTATCCAAGATTGTTAGACTAGTTTCCGATTGCGTCTTGGTAGGTTCTGGAATTACTATATCTTCGACAGACTATGTCGAAATAGCACCGGAATGTACCAGAGGCGTAACACATTCCACCGGAATATGACCGGAGTCAATTCTAACGTTCTTGACTTTCTTGACAACTGGGTCAGACCGAGTTGTACCTTTTTCTCCCAGAGTTGTCTTTATTACATTAAGTACTCCAGACTGATGGTTCTTGGGATACGTTTCACCGGATCGAGTAACCGGCATGTATCATCTTTTGTACTAATCGCGTAGTATTACTATCGCTAAAATTTTATAATCACGTTTCCACATCAAGTTTGCAACAATCTGAGTCTGTTGCTACTTCCGACAAACGAACGGTAATCTTGATGTTCGATCCTGACAGACGAATGACGATCTTGATGCCACTTTCCCACAGACGGTGCCAAGTGTTAAGTGTAAAAGTGTTAAGTGTAAAACTTGTTAAATCGCTTCGTTCTAACTATCAGAAGAGTGTTTAACCGACTTGAGTGGGTTCTTGGGAGTGGTAGGGGTCTGTTAGACAGAGGCCCTGTACTTAATTCCCAAATCTTCGTCACAACAACAAAAGCACTAATACGCGTCTTAGCTCAGTTACTAGCATCAAATGGACAATACTCGATTTCTATGTACCTGGGTGCCGACTTCTTCAGACTGACCTGCTATTGGAACAGAGCAGTAATCCGATCTCTACCACGACAATACTCACAATTAATAATAGAGTTATCGAGAATACTGTACTAGTGCAAGTCAACACTAGCCCAACTTCTACACGACGTTCTTAGGTGCAGAATATCATACTCACACAGACTCAACAGTATGTAGTAAATCAACCAGAGAGAACACTATAGCCGACAGATTCATTCGTCACAACACTTTACAGTGATCTTTAGATAAAGGTTCACGTTTACTGAAGGTACTAGTTCTTCATCGTATTCGGGGTCAACAGATAATAATACTGAAATGCGATGAATCAGGTAGAACAAACAGAACACACTACCGCAACGCTTCAAGTTGCCTATTCAAACTCACACAGTAATATAGCTACTCAAAACGACTTAGAGTACTTAAACAACTGAAGAACACACAACAACACAACACGACGACAGTAATCAAACACACAATCCGTTACTTCAACACTCGTTACGGTGAACTACAGTATGAGCAGACGATGCGGAATGTACTCAACACGGTCAACAGTACTCAAGATTTCACAACAGTGTTAAACAATGTTCTCACAAACATTCAGACGACCAGTCTGGCAATTCCAGAAAAATGTCCCCCCCTCTTTTTTGACCACTCTCTTTACATTGCTTTATAAAGATTTTACAAGATGCGCGAAACAACTTTTCGCGTGTGTTTCAAAAAAATCCGTTACATCTGTCCCACTCCGGCGACCGACTGACAGTACGCACAATGACGCAAATCACACAAACACAATAGCGATTTTTGGCGAAACAGAAAAGGTTAAGTAGATATGTTGCCGGGGAGAGAAATCAAAATCACTAATCATCATGCGACGTTGAGATGATAACTTCTTAACTTCGATGTGCATGCATGAACAGCTTGAAAGGGAAGGGCGGCGGTGGACATAATTAGGTATCAAAACGCGGGTATTTATTGATTTATTTTATTAAGCTCGCAAAAACAAAAGGAAAGAAAAGAAAAGAAAAGAAAAGAAAAGAAAACGCCAAAAGACGCGGCCAACCTCAAAACGTTTTAGTGTGGATTAGATGTTTGTTGATACGGCCGCAACTTCGAACCGTTGATGACTTTCGGAAGAGGAAAGTAGTCAATCGAAAGTTGCTGGGCCTACTTGTTCAGAAATCCGGTAGGGGCCAAACCATCGTAACTTGAATTTGCCAGCAGAACGATTCAACTTTGCATTGTAAAAGAGTACAAGTTGTCCCACCGAAAAAATTGGAGTCTTTAGATATCGATCATGTGTTCGAGCCTGTCTTAGCTGTACTTCTTGAATAGTCAAAAAACTGTGCCATCAATGCTCATCTAATTCTCTGAGTGTATCCAACCGAAATGACAAAGATTCTTCAGGTAGCAATTTCTGAGTGATTGCTACTCGTAAACTTGGCACATTTATCTCCATCGATGCTATGGCTTCCAATCCATAAGCTAGTTTGAAAGGGGTTAATCCTGTTGCTACCTTGTATGTAGTCCGGTATGCCCATAATACTGCAGGTAACAGTTGATCCCATCTTTCCGGTGCATCCAGAATCACTTTTCGAAGCATATTCAGCAAAGTCTTGTTTGTACTTTCAGCCAAAGCATTAGCACGAGGATAATAAGGAGAACTAAACTTATGCGTGACCTGAAACGAATGTGTGATTACTTTCATTAAATTGTTGACAAAATGAGTGCCTTGATCTGTAACAAGTTCCAGCGGTAAGCCAAAACGTGGAAAGACATCTTTCATTATACACTTTGCTACTGCAACAACTGTAGCAGACCGTAAAGCCCAGGCTTCTGCCCATCTGGTAGCATAATCAGTACATGTCAAAATATAATGATTATTGCTGAGTATTGATGGCGGTGTAATAGGTCCAATAAAATCTAGACCCCATTTTTGAAAAGGATCTAATGGCAAGACATGTTGTAGAGGGAAAAAATGGCGTTGTAAAGGTTGTCCAGTCCTCTGACAATTATCACAATTTTTGACAAATTGCAATACATCCCTGTTCATAGTAGGCCACCAAAGACCACTCTGCAAAATTTTCCGGTGTGTTAAATCTGCAGCAAAATGGCCACCGAAAGGAATTGAGTGAGCCAAAGTAATAACTGAGTTAACTTCATGTGGTGGAATACAACGAAGTAAAACTCCAGTGTGATCCATATAATATAATTCCCCAGCAATCAACTGAAATCGGCGGCTGAAAATTGTAATTTTCCTGCGTATTGCAGTCGAAGTCTGAGAAGGGAGGCATCCATCGGTAAGAAAGGTCAATATCTGATCATAGTATGTAAATGGCATAGGTGGGTCCGCAATTTCATCATTAGTCGGTTCAGAAACATAAATTGCCGGTGTTGTGTCATCTACACCGACCGGAGCTTCACCGTAATCTAAGCGAGAAAGGAAATCTGCTAAGGCATGTGAACTGCCAGGCCGATGAATAACTTCGTAATCAAATTCTTGTAAAAGCAGAACCCAACGCGCTAGTCGACCACCTAAATGCTGTTGTCGTACCAGATAGACAAGTGCAACATGATCTACATGAAAAGTAAATCTGCGGCCAAGTAAATAGTGTCTGAATTTCTTTACTGAATACACTAAACCCAGACATTCTCTTTTGGTTACAGAGTAATTCTTTTCTGCAGGAGCAAGTTTTCTACTCACATAGTAAACAGGCCGGAACCACTTATCGGTTTGTTGCATCAGAACCCTGCCAATGGCAATATCTGATGCGTCTACGAAGACATGAAATGGGCGATCCCAGTCAGGAGGCTGTAAAATTGGTACCTGTGTTAATAAACACTTTAAACGATCAAATGTTGTTTGACATTCTGGAGTCCAATCAAATTGTTTAGGACTCTTCGTGATTAATCGATTAAGCGGAATGGCTAAATGAGCGAGCCACCGTAAATGACGACCATGCCATCTCACTTGACCCATGAAACGCATTACTTCCTTTGGTGTAGTAGGTATAGGTGCTTCTAACACAACTGCTACCTTATCTGGGTCGACTTGTATGCCCTGTGCAGATACAGTATGGCCAAGCAATTTACCACATGAAACTGCAAACACAGATTTGTTTGGGTTCAGGCAGAGTCTGTATTCTCTGCATTTCTCAAAGCAGCACCGTAAATGGAACAAGTGTGCTACCATCTTACCGAACAAAGAGAAATCATCAAGATATACTTGCATGAATGAGGTAAGATAAGGGGAGAATATTTCTTGCATACACCTCTGGAACGTACTGGGGGCATTTCTTAATCCAAACCACATAACAGTACAAGCAAAAACACCCCAATTGGTAATGAAAGCGGTCTTTGGTATATCCTGTTCAGCCATTCTAACTTGATTATACCCACTGTACCCATCTAAGAATGAATACATTTCATGTCCTGCTACTCTATCAAGCATCGTGTCAAGAAAAGGTAGCGAAAATGGATTAGGCACCGTAGCTGTGTTCAGTTTCCGGTAATCTACACATATTCGTAGCTACTTATTCTTTTTAGGCACAATAACAATTGGTGAGATCCATTCAGCATGCTCTGCTATAACAATGAATCCGACTTTGAGTAGCCTATCAAGTTCTGCCTTTACCTGTGATGCATAGTTTGGATTCATCCGATAGCTGGGTTGCTTAACTGGTTTTGCTTCCGGCTTCAGCATGACCGTGTGTTGATAGATGCGCGGGTCCAGACCTTTCATATCTTTGTAATCCCATGCAAAGACGTCAGAGAACTCTCGGAGTAACTGGATTAAGTCTGCTTGAAATACTTCCGGTAAGTTTTCTTTTATCTTCACAAGAAGCGGATGGTCTTCATCTCCTAAATTATAAGTGATCAACTGATCCTCTAGAACATAAAATTGTCGGGGCTTCTCTGTATCGTCAGCTGGCTTAAAAAGTTGTTGTAGTTCAGCATCGTCTATAGCAGCAGTATCTTCCTTCTTTTCTTCTTCCGTTACGGGCATCATCGTACAAACTGTGGGATTCTAGTTATCTACAACAGATTGTAGATCAATAGTTCCTAAGGAGATCAAATCAATATTGTTCTTTAAAAACTCTTCTTCTTCATCATCTGACAAAGCATCTAACATATGAACTGGTTTTGCAAAATACGGTCTAGCATGCAATTCACAAGGCTGTATAGCATCTAATTTTACAACGTATTTACGATTATTATCTTTGAAAGTGAGTTCCTATGCAGACCAATCTTGTATCACCTTAGCTTGCTTCAGCCAAGGACGGCCAAAAAGAAGATTATAATCAAGGGTGGATTCCGGTAATTCTAGGACGACAAAAGTCATCTTAAATGTGGTACCCTGCAAAGTTATTGGTACATTTCGGACAAGTCCTACTGGATGAACTCTTGATTGGTCGGCCATTCTGACAAAAAACTGAACTGGTTCAATTTTGGTCCACCCTAACTTTTTACACAGTGCAGCAGTAGCAATGTTGACACCAGATCCTCCATCAATTAGTACATGTGTGATTTTATGATTTTTATACCATACCGTAATTAAAGGAACTGAATGATCGACCGTAGGATCAGGTTCCGATTGCACTGTTGCTATTGCTGGAATGCAAGAAGGCACATGACTGAATTGTTGTTGGAATTGTTGTCGAAATCCCGGTACTAGTGCAAGTAATTGGCCAAGAGGAAGAGTAATGGACGCTTTAGATAAAATTTCCCAGGCCTTATGTGATTGGATTGTGTTTTCCACAGATTCTAAAGATGATGTACTGACTGAAGATGATGTATCTACTGAAGATGATGTGCCTGCTACTGAATTAGAATCTTGTTTTTGTGTTCCTTCCTTGGTTAGCGGAGCCTGGGTCACCGGAATAGGATCTGGAAACACTGGAGGTTCTGCGGTGGTCCATTGACTAGCCTTATCATACATCCTTTGTTGTTCACGTATGCCTGGTTCAAATATTTCTGCTGCTGGTTGCAGTTGCTTACCGGATCGGGTCTGAATTACTGCAGCTTGCGTTTCTACTGGTGTGATTTGTACCATATTAGTCATTGGGTTTTGACGTTCTTTCTTCCTCTGATCATACTCAGCTGCATCCTTACAAAATCTTCTAATGTGACCAAATTCACCACAAAAATGACAGCGCGGTGGTGGCAAATTGGGATTTTCCGGTGTTGGTCCGGCCTGCCAACGGTTTGCATTATAGTTGTTATTTCTCTGTCCTCTGTAATTCGGATAACCTTGTTGCTGGTTGTTTCTCATTTGAGGTGGTACATAATGATTGGCTGGCTGCCCTGGTTCCTGTATAATAGCATTGACAGTTGCTGGTCCCTGTACTTTGGCGTTGTATGCATAGTTTTCGGTGGTATGTCCGGTAGTGATGCAGATAGCGCAAAACAACTAATTAAGCGCACAAGTGGCACTAGTATGGCCTGAATTCTTGCATGTAGTGCAGTATATCTGTCTGGTCGGGTCTTCGACGACATTTCTATTTGCTTTTAACCACTCCAGATCTTTTGTAAATCCTCCAACCTTGTTTTCAAGTTGCAAAGCCATTGCGATCATGGCATCTAGCGTCATAGCTCCTACACAGCGTATGATCATAATCTGTATAAGTTGTGGAGTCAAACCATTGATAAACCATTAAGTAATAACGTCATCCGGCAGGTTGGCATGTGCTGGTGGCAATTGCCACAAATGGGTTCTGAATAGAGTGGCATATTCCTGCACTGTTTGATTTATCTTTTGTCTATTGTTTTGCAAGTAGTCGAAAATTTCGGCTGGATTCTTCTTTAGCCTGAATCTTTGCAGAAATGCATCCCTTACCGCTTCATAGGTGCCGAAATGATTAATATCATATTCTGTAAGCCATCTAGTTGCTTCATTAACCAATGTAGATTGGAAGACAATAGCTTTATACGCCGGATCAAGTGGATGATTGAGCACTGCGTAACTTATCTCAAATGTGCGTACATGAGCATCTGGGTCGTCACCTGGAAATCCACCAAATTTGGTGTACGTCACTCTTGTTGGAGTTGGCCTGGGTGGGCATAGTTGTTGTTGTTGTTGCCCGTTCATCGTGCTGATGGTTGTATTATGACTATCTTCTGTATCCCGAGGCTGAGTATTTGGACCGTCGGAATATGTATCGTCAGTCGGTGCACTTTCCGGGTCGATAATCTTGTTCAATATGTTTCGAATCTCAGCTTCGAACAAGCTACCTTCCTTTTTGATGTCAAATGTAGGAAAGCTTACTTTTGGGAGCGGTGACTGGGCTGAAGATTCACCAAAAAATGGTAAACCGTCACCGAAAAACTGCGATCTTTCAACAACTGTTACCGAAATATCACCGGAATGTGTCGATTTTTCACCAATACAGGGTGCTTTTTCTCCCTTACTGATTTCTTTGGCTAAAGCGTTTCTATTCGTAAACAAATTGGAATCTTTACCCAATGTTGTTAAACTAACTTTAGGCTGCGTCCTGGTAGATTCTGGAGTTACTATCTCTTCGACAGACTGGGACAAAATTGTACCGAAATCTACCAGAGATGTAGTACATTCCACCAGAATATGACCGGAATCACTACTAATGTTCTTTGCCTTCTTGACAACTGAGTTAGACCTCTCTGCACTTTTACCTCCTGGAGGCGTCCTTAGCAAATTAGGTACCCCAGGCTAGCGGTTCTTTGGATACGTTTCACCGGATCGAGTAACCGGCATGTATCATCTTTTGGTACTAATCGCACACTAGTAATGTCAATTTACAATTTACAGTCACGTTTCCACAACAGGTTTGCAACAATCTGATCTGTAGCCACTTTCCCACAGACGGCGCCAGTGTTAAACGCTGTGTTCTATATGTCAGAACGCGTTTAAACGTTATTTGGGTTCTTGGGAGTGGAAGGGGTTTGTTAGAGAGAGGCCCTATACTTAGTTCCCAAAATAACCACTTCAGATACAACAATATATTGATGTTGAGAGCTCTATCAAGATTCTGTTGTACTTAGACATTTACAGTCACGGTTTAGCTCGGCCAACGTGTACCGAATACACTAAGATGCTATATTGCTCTGCACCTAAACTTACTGAAAATACCAGAGACAAGAGTAATAGTTCAACCTTTACCGAATAGGTACCACAATTCGATCAACATCCGAAGACACAGAGAATTCAATTGTTTCAGATACACCGTAATGAAGGTCCAGTACGCAAACCCAGAAATCCTTACTGTAGCTTAATCCTTACCGTATGATGACAGATCTTAATGCTAAAGACAACACGATCCCGCACAGTGTTAGAAACACTACCACAGTTACACAGACTTCACCAACAACTGGCAGAACATTCCAAGAACGAGTACTAACGCAATACACGAACTTAACACAACAATCACAATAAGGATTTGCAGACGAATCACTTCAGACAACAGATCGAATGATCTACTGGATGTAGATGATACTCACACCCGCAATAGATACCAATAGACAACAGACAAGACGAGACACAGATACACACAGAATACTAAAAAATTAGGCAACAAACACCATAGTAACGCTCAGCTCTAATCCCTCAGTCTGGTGATCTTTCCGAACGACTGAAGTGTCTTTTTTGATTGCTTTATATAAGATTACAAGGTATATGTGTAACAACTTTTCGTACGTGCGCAGGGATATAAAAAGATTCTTGATTTTACAACTGCCAATCCGGCGGTCGACTAACACTTGTCAGTTTGGTCTATTTGTAATAATCCCTCTAAATTTAGTTCAAGTATGCAATCGTCTATTTCATCTTCTACTTCCAACTCCTCAAAGGGTGGTTCTATTCCTTCCACTTTCTTCCGTCGGTCTTCTTGGACTCTTGCCCACAAATCTTTAGGCCATTCCCCTTTTATCCTCGCAGAAATTTCCATCAAGTGTCTCACCTGCTTCGGGTTTCTCGGGGTCCTTAGGGATGACACACTCTTGGAATTCTCTTTCGGGAATCTGTGAGTTGGGTAATTGAACAATAGATTTTTCTAAGGTCTGTTGAGCTACTTCAATTAATTTCTTACATATCTCAAACCTTTCTTTCTCTAGGTCACCTCTAGGATATTCTCTTTCATGTTGTTCGATGGTAGGTCCTGCTCTTATTCGTGCCTTGTACGCCTGAATCCACATGGCTAATTCTTCAGGCATGGGATATGCTAAAACTGATCCTCCCTCTTCTTTTTTTGACTTTCCTTTCCGAATTTCTTCTTCCTCTTCTTGTTTCTCTTTTGGATTTTGTTCACTCTTTTCATTTTCCTTCTTTTGTTGTAGTTTCTTTTCCTTCATCCTATCTCTACGGTTCTTCCATCTCTGTGTTCGTTTACTTGTAACACTTTTCTCAGGCTCCTCCGAGTCTTCAACTATTTGAGGTGTATGTATGTTTATTTTTCTGTCACCTTGATCATTTTCTTCAGTTTTTTCTGGGTCTCTCTAGCTTTGGCTCTAGTTATTGCTTTCAACGGTACAATGTACTCCTTATCACTCTCTGATGACTCTATCACTTCTATCACATTAATCTGTACGTTCGAGTTAACTTTGTTGGGGTTCTAGGGGCAATCTCTGAAAAGGTGTTCTTTACCACAATCACTACAGTATCCTTCCCAGACTCGCTGTGGTGGTGGTGGGTTTGGTAGTGTACATTCTTTGATATAATGATCACCTCCGCATCTATAACATGGTCCTCTAGGTACAGGCGGTCTGTTCATGGGTCGGGGGGGTATGGCTGCCCTGGGGGATGTGTACCTCAATGACACATAGTCCTGCTCATATCCGTAGGAACTATCTGGCACTTCCATGCCATAGGCATATGGTTCGTACATCTGTCCATATTCTATCATAGAGCTCTCATAAGTGGAATAATCTCCTTGACTATGGTCATAAGATAGGTCGTATGATTCGTTACTAGCTAAGGGTGTGGCTGGTACTATTGCTCTCTCTGGGTTTTCTTCCTGTCGAGCTACTTTCACTGAGACAAAATTTTGAGGATGGGGTGGTTGTTGTCCTAACACCGGCTGTGGTTGAGTGTAACTTTGATAGGCATACGGTCGTGGTGCTGGTGTTTGCTGCTAATATGTGGGATATCTAAAGGCTTCACCTCCTTGATCTCTCTAAGGGTATCCGTAAGGTCTCATGACAGGTTGTACAGGTCTTGATTGCCTATTGTAAGGACAATTTTCCGTGCCATGATTTGTATACTTTTGTTCTATGCTGCAATATTGTAGAGGGCCTAGAACGGGTGGTCTATTGTAAGCATAAGCAGGTGGTGGGATTATTCCCCTAGTGCACAGATGAGAGGGATGATCACCTCCACAATTTATACATCTTCTAAGCATGGGCACTCTCATTGGGTTGTTGGGGTAGTTCCTCTGTCCTTGAACGTTCAACTTCTTTGCTACTAAGTCGGCTATTTCCTCTACATTGTTCTTAGGGTTTGATGTGCTGCTGGCTGAATCTTCACTTTTGATACTACCTTGAGGTATTTTCAGATCCTCGGCTAGATTGTCTTCTAGGTCGATACATTCCTTCATACACTCTTGCAAAGTTTGAACTCTTTTCACATATACCAAAGATCTCAATGATCCATTCACTAATCCTTCCAAAAATAATGACACCATTTTGTTTTGAGTAGGTCTCTCTTCCACTGGGCACCTATCCACATATTGTTTGAATCTTCTTGCTGCCAATCTCACTGATTCGGTAGGAGCCTGCTTAAAGCTATGAATCAATGATGACGAGTTGTTTTTAATTCCAGACTTAGTGAATTCTTCAATCATTTCTTGATAGACTTGTTCCATGTTTTGAAAATTATTAGGATCTAATGGTTGGAACCAAGCTAGAGCTGTGTCCGTCAAGGTTAAACCAAAGGATTCATATTGAATCAAAAAGTCATCCACTTGTTCAGCTCTGATTACTTGCCTAAATTCAACTATATGATTGTATGGTTCAGTAGAACCATCATAATGGTTTCTCATACATTTGGCAACTTGGATTGTCCTTAATCTCCTTCCTGCTTAAGGTGGTCTGGACATCACAAGGAAAACTGATCTTCCTATCGATATACCAAGTCCTCTTACCACAGGTGGTCTGACTGGGGTAGGAATTCCATTCCATGGGTCAACAGGTGGTTGAGGCCGATAGTGGGGGTTATTTGCAGGCATAGCAAATTGTACATGTGGTCTGACCGGAATATGTGTTTGTTGTGTTTGTCCTGAGTGTTGGAATGAATTATTTTGAGAGGTTCCATGTGGGTTTCGTGAAGTAGTGGCTTGATCCTTCGGGGGAAACACTAGAATGTTCTGATATTTCAACCTGGCTCTTTCTGACTCAGTTAGGGGTCAATACATTCTCTGGTTTTTATCCAAATACGTGATGATGGTGGGGAAGTCAGGATCTTGTAACTCATAGACAATAACTGGATTAGGGGCTGCTTCGCATAATGAAGAGTGGGCTCTAAGGAGATTCTCCATTCCATTGATCAAATACATATCCATTAAGGAGTCATCTTGGGGGACCAGGTCTCCTCTCCAAACCCTAACAAAAGTAGATCTCCCTCTAGGTGTGGTCACTTGCTCTTCATTACCGTCTTCATTAAGGTTTGGGGCATTGTTTTCTTCCCCAAGTTCATTGATGTTTTCAAGTTGTTCTGTAACAACATACTGGATATCCCTTTTATCCATATAAACTCCTCCTGCATACTTGACTGCTGGCCTAGGCACTATGTAAGCATCTGAAGCTTTCTTCAGTCTGGCCACTGATCGGTTTAGTCCATCTAGGTATATGGGTATCTCATGTTGATTGGTGGTCACATATTCTAACGATGTCCGATATTCTCCCTCAATAATTGACATCATGCCAATCATTGGTACAATGTTTTGCATATCCTCTGAAGCCATAGGAATTTCTTCCTCTGACTCACTAGAGGTTTCAGAATAATGTGAGCAGCTACTTGGTTCGGCTACACTTCCCACTGAAGAGATCACACTTCTTCGGCTTCCTAGGGTTCTCCCAGATCTCATGTTCATTCACTTTAAAATTCTGTTTAACCTTAGCCAACCTGCAACTTCTAGAGTTCTTCACTAAGGGTCAGAATTCTAGAAAACTTTGGTTGGGAAAGGACTGACTGTGAAACCTCAAGTCACGATACTTGACCCCAAAAAATTCACGATACTCGATATCTGACACACAAGAAGGGTACCACGATACTCGACCTTTGAACCAGACGATACACGATATCTACCAGAAACGATACTCGATACTTCTCAGAAGACGATATACAATACTTGGATAAACACGATACTCGATAGTTGTCCAATATCGTGTGCCAAACACGATACTCGATATTTGGTAGATATCGCGATCATGGATTTTGCGATACACGATACACGATACACGATATTCATCGAGAAAATGACGATACTCGATACACAACAAGTATCACGAGGCAATTCAAGATGATACTCGATACTCGTCAGGTATCGGGAAAATAGTCTCCGCGATATACGATATCCGGCAAGTATCGCCTCCGAAACTCGCGATACACGATACTCAACGAGTATCGTGACCTGAATTTCACGATACACGATATGTGATATCCAACAAGTATCGTGAGAAATTCTCAACGATACTCGATACTTGCCATGTACCGTCAGACCGGATTCATTGATACCCTATACTTGACAGGTATCGTGAAAAGGATTACACGATACTCGATACTGAACCACAGGAGATCATGATACTTAAGTATCGCGATACTCGACCGCGGGAGAAAAACGATACTTGACACTTTTCAATTTTTGCAAGTGTTGTTTTTGGTTTTTGAGTGCATACACATGTGTTTTGAGTGCATCAACCCTCCCCTCTTAGCCTGAATCAGCAAAATATTTCTTCTCTACCCCGGTATGGCCTTCACGATACTTACTGCAGATCGTTTTTCTGAAAACTAGATTTCAAAAGTAATTTTGCACTAGGATTCAGTGTGTGCTCACCTTGGAAGCTCTTCCCACTCCTTTATCCCTCTGGCTTGCTCTGCAAGGCTCCCAAAATCTCCAGTCTCCACTCACGATACTCGAGAGAGTGCGCACACGATACTTGTGTTGGGAACAAGTGAATTGAAAAGGACAATGTTTTTTATTTTTATACTCTTTTCTTTTGAAAGATTCTTTCTAACTCCAAAGACTCACAAGACTAGAATTAATGGCTACTCTAACTTCCTAACTACTCCCTTTCTCCTCCTACTCTACTCACTCAACTCACTTCCCTAGACTCATAACTCACTACACACACTTCAAGAGTGAGAAGTAGTAAGTGTAGATGAGTGTGACTTACCAAAGAAGAGAAAATCACCATTCCTCCACTCACTTCAATGCAAAAAGCTACTTACAATCACACAAATGCCTTGGTTTAATTCGACATTCCCCGGCAACGGCGCCAAAAACGTGTGTACCTAAGAACCAACTTAGGGACTTGTGGAGAAAGAGACTATACCTCAATCCCCCTCAAGTGCATATAGTGGGGATTCACGCTTTAATTATCAATCCGATGAGTATCAAAACCTAGCCGAGTGTATGAAGACATGCATTCAAATGATGATCAATGCAAATGAGTTACTCAAAGAGTGCAAACAAGGCAAAGACTATTCCAAACAAGCTTCAACTGTCAGTTATGGTGTCACAATACTTGGAGCAGCTGCCAACAATAAATTGAGCTTTTCTCTTAGCTCCAAACTCTGAATATAGCAAATAGCATATGTGTTTCGAAGCTCTTGAGAAGATGCATCCAATGGTGGTATTTTCACTCAGTTCTGACACTTCTACTTCATGTTATGAGCAAAATACTGAGTCATGGGAATGACCTTCCCACACTTCAACACTTCCTACACTTCACACACACCTTAACCACAACAAACAAACACTTTCATGGATAGACAACACTTCCTTATACTCTTTTCAAGCAACACACATGCATACAAGCTCACAAAGAAGATGATACAGAGTGGAGAAGACACAAATTCGAATTTCTGTGCTCTTGATTCTCACAATGGTAAAAAGTCTTTACAAAGAGTCACAAATTGACTTATATACATGTGCCCTAAAAACGGTCCTTTCACAGAAGAGACCGGCACTTTATTCACTAAAAGGCCAATTTCCTACTAATTTACATGGGTAAGCTACTAATCTTCTGTGGGGATGCATCTAGAGGACTACTCTAGTGCATTTACATCAGACAATATATTACAAAATGATTATGATACAAAAATAAGGTGTCCAAATCAGGAAAAATTTTGGGGCCCTTCTTTTTCTCTGCCTTGTGCTCTCTTTTCTCTGCAACAGTGAGGTGTGTGGCTTTACAATTGATTCCGAATGAGTATTGACTACAGAGTTAGTGTATGTCACAAGGAAAGTGGTGATATGAAGTTGCCTAACTGGGTGTGCGTGTAGTGGTTAATAAGAGTGTTAGTTTTACTAAGTCGATGGTCAGGATGAGCTGGATCGAGAGTTGTCGTGGTTACAGGAGGCTTAGGGATCCATTGCTATGTCACATGGAGGGTTAGAAGAGATGAAGTGTAATTTACAAAAGAAGGTGCGTAGGGTTTACTAGTAGTCTTAGAAAAGGTCTTCTTAGAGCTTACTAAGGTTGAAGTATGCACTAAGCACTTTTTATGTACCCAGATCTGGCGAGACGTGGACTGAGTTGTCACCACAGACATGGGCACCCAAATTTGTCAAATGTGCTGCCTCGATCGAAATTGAGGGGGCTACTGAAGATCTGGAGTGCTTGACTCACTGGGTACAGTCACCTTGTATATCCACCTTGGTTGAGGGTATGCCTGAGTGGACTATCTAACGAACCACTCTGATGTGTTGCATCAACGAGTACGTGGATGATGTGACAAAGCAGCTTGTCGAGGGTGAGATATCGTATCCAAATGCTATTTTGGAAAAGAAGGGAGATCCACTGCACTCTTGCCTGGAAATGGTGACAACTGACATTCATCTGAAGATTGAGTCTTATGCCACCATACTTGTCGGATTTTGGTCTGTCTACCTAATTTCCACTCTTGGATGGGTGGTAATTCCTGCATGGGTTCGGTAGGGTGTGTTGACACGCATAGGGTTGGGGAAACTTTTCTCACATCCAACACCTCTTTGTGTCGACTTTGGAGGGGTAGTTCATGATAACATCCTGCAAGTTCCAACTGAAGCACACTTCTGTGAAGATTTAAACTCACCGAGTAATGGTATAACCATTCCTAGCCTAGGATCATATGTTCCATCAAATCGTCATCATCACAAACCAACAATTTTACAATCAGGGTCATATTTTCTATGGAGATGGGTAGCTCGACCTCGCCTATGCAAGGGGTTTCTAATCCACCAAGTCCAATGAGATAGACTTCAAGAGGCTTAATCTCATATTCCCTACAAAGAGAGAGTCGAATTGCATTCGTGGCTACACCTGAGTCAATTAAAGACTTATATTGCATGCGCATGGGTTCCTGGCCTAGAGTGATATTAATGAACAGTCTCCTATTAATGATACTGGGGACATCTCTTCCTCCAAGTTGGCACATAGCTACAGGGTATCGTGGGGCATCCACCAATTGAGGTTCTCTATCTAGTCCTCTTCTTCGTAGTCTCATTCGCTTAATGCGTTCCAACACTTCTGCTTGGGCCTCAGCTCTGATTCGTTCCTCTTCTTCCTTTCGCTTCTTGGCAAGAGGTAGTCGTTTAAGCATGTCTGCGGTTAAAGGTTCCTGATATAGCTTAACTCGGCATCCGCTAATATAATTAGGCAATACTTCTCCCTCAAGAGTTGCTAATTGAACTGCACCACTAGTTGATATGGTATTGATGATCATGGGTCCATAACCTCGTTTCTCTAACTTGTGAGCATGTTGTTTCAAGGTGTAAACTAGCACCAAATCTCCTACTCATAATCCCTTATCTTTAATATGAGCATCAAAGTAGGCTTTCTCTCTCTTCTTAGTGGCATAAATTCCTACTACTGCTCGTACTCTTTTCTCTCCCAAACACTCTAAGTCAAGTATTCTTGGTGAAAGCTCACGACCTGTCCATTCGTACTCCTGAGCAATCTTGAGGGTGGGTATCAAAAAGTCTAAAGGTAACACGACATTCTGACCAAACACCATTTGGAATGGTGTAACATTAAGCACTGTTTTATAGGCTGCATGATAAGCCCATAAAGCATGGTGAAATTGTTGATCCCAATCCAAACGTTGATTGTTCATAATTTTGGTGAGAATGGTGCACAAAATCTTATTAGTACTCTCAACCTTCTAGTTAGCTTGTGGATGATGCGGTGCCGATTTCTTGTGTACAACCATAAAGTCTTGTAATAGATATTCAATAACCTCATTTAAGAAGTGAGTACCCCTATTGCTTACAAGCTCGATAGGAAGTCCATATCTTGTGAAGACATTTTCGAACAAAAACTTAGCAGTGGTGTGTGCATCATTTTTCCTCGTGGCCTTAACTTCTACTCACTTAGTAAGATAATCAGTGGCAACTATGATGTACTCAGCATGGGAATTCCTTGCAGGGGGATTAATAGGTCCAACAAAATCTATTCTCAACTTTGAGAATGCGCACACTCCCATCATGGGTCTTAGGGGCATCTCATCCCTGCGAATGGGTACTGAGTCTTTTGACACACATCACATCATTTTACGTAGATGTGGGCATCGATATGCAGAGTGGGCCACCATAATCTTGAAAATAATATGGCTTTGATAACATGATCGGGTCCAAAATGGCCTCTTGCTACACCCTGGTGTGCCGCTTCCAATAGATTAAGATATTCGCTTTCGTGCACACATATCCTCAGATAACCATCTCGTCCTAGCTTATACAAACTATCACCAATGAGTTTGTATTCTAAGGCCTCTTGTTCCAAGCTACATTTACGAGCTACATTCATGTTCTCTGGAAAGGTTTGTGTTCTCAGGTAAGTCACTAAATGTTCACTTGAGTCTGGCATTAGGTTCACGTGGTATAAAGTGGCATGTTCTATTGGGGGGTCTATTACCGCACTTAGGACATTCGTCACACAGTCTTCAAAAATCTTTTTCCATTGACGACCAATACACACCTAACCTTTTTAAGTTTGATAGTGTCGATTGTCTAGAACGGTGTTGCTCCAGTGCACCTACATGTGCAAATTGCAACCAATTGTTATACTCCTATTCTTTTACACAACAGACAAGGATATTGTGTTGATCTTGTCTATAGATACTTCCTGTAAGAAGTTGATATCTCTGCGCTCTCACCACCTCTTTCTCTTGGGTTTTTACTCGAGGGTTCTTAGGTCCATTTGTCAGTACTAGGACTAATGGCTTGGCCCATTCAGGGATAATCTCAACATTGAAAAGATATGGATCTGGAAGCTCATCTCCTACCCCTATGGCCGCTTCTCATGAAGTTATCCTAGAGAGGTGGTCTGCTCTAAAGTGTGTTCTCCCCTTTTTTACTACAACTTCAAAATCATACTCCATCAAGAGTAAAAACCAACGTATCAATCTACCGGTGTTGCATGGTTTGTTGACCAAGTACAAAAGAGCTTGGTGGTCAGTAAAGAATTTAAACTTATTTACCAATAAATAATGGTGAAACTTGTTTACTGCATAAACCACTCCTAGTCCTTCTCTCTTTGTAGTGGTGTAATTTCTCTCTACCACATTCAACTGCCTGCTGGCGTATGCAATTGGTAAATCTATATTTCCCTCCTCTCTGGGTTTTATCAACACACATCCTATGGTGTAATTAGAGGCATCTACGTGTACATGAAAAGGTTTCTTCCAATCAAGCACCACTAGAATAGGTGCCGAATGTTTGTACATTTGGCAAGCCTTGATGCTTGACCAAAAGATCAAAGGTTTACTTCATATCTTGAGCTTGAATGTTCACAAGTCATATGTGAACACCTCTTGTAAATATCTTGAGTTTAACTCAAGATAAATGTAAAAGGGAAAGCCTGAGAGAATCTCGTAGCTTTACGAGTTGTAATTCACAACAACCAAGTGATCGGAATCAAATTAATTAAGAGACTAAAAGATAGGATCACTTTTAGGTGGCATATTCCAAATTCAAATTTGAATTCATCTATAAAAACTCATGGATTTTAGTCACGAGAGAGAGCAGAAGAAGGACACATCGAGCTTCAAGATTGTGGACACACTTTGTCCACACATGTGTGAGTAAGCCTACATCATCTCTTTTGTATCATACATTCAATACAATATACATTTGTTTCAGATTATGCAACTATCTCATGCTCACTACTACCTACTGCTATACTCTCATTTTCAATGAGTTTGTGTTGAGAATTTCTCTATGTATACTTAATTTTTTGCTGTGATTCAACTTGCTACATGTAGCTTAGACCTTCTAGTTTTATGCTATCAATTTTCACGTCATTTGGTCCAAAGATTAGTGAGAAATGTTCATTACATTCTACCTATGTCTGTTGACTATCATCCTCCTAAAATGTCGGGACGACACCCCTAACTTCTTAAGATTAGTTCTTAGCATATACTCATCCTAAATTAGTGAAATAAATTCCTATAGCAAGCTTAGGGGTCCAATTAGATATGGCTAAAAGCTCTCAGGTCAAATGTAATCAGCGAGTGAGTTCTGAGTGAAACATTGAGCAGGTTACAATCCATAAATAACAAGTTTCTACAGCTCTTCAATCTTGAAAGTAGTCTGTTTTGATGCAAATATTTGAAGGTGATGCTCCAAAGCACATTATAGGTCCAAATGCATATTTTGGAAGCTAAAGATGTCTACTAAGGTAATATGAAGTAACATTGGCAGGTGTAGAGCAGGATTTGTGCAGCACCAGCTCATTTTTGTAGTGTATCCAACCATCTCCTCACAGTGGTATTAGAGCTATCATCAACTCAACATGGGAGATGGATTCCCATCATCAATTGACAAATTGGATCAAGGTAATTACTCTGCTTGGTCTACTAGAATGGAAGCATATCTACAAGGTTGAAACCTTTATGGTTACATATCTAGAGATGAGTCAATGCCAATACTTAGAAACAAAGGGAAACCCACTCAAGAAGAACAAGAAAGGTTATCAACATGGTGCTCAAAGGATGCATTGGCTAGGTCATACCTTCTCAACTCAGTTTCTGATTTCTTACTCCCACATATTAGAAATTGAAAGACATCACAAGAAACCTCGAATGCACTTGAAGCATTCTTTTCTTCAAGCACTAGAGAAAGGAAGAATCAACTATGGATGGAGTTCACAACACTCAAGAAGATGCCCAAACATAATGTGACTGATTGTGTCACTAAAATGAAGGACATAGCTGATCAACTTGGAAGCATTGGAGAAGTCATTGATGAAGAGCAAATTGTGAGAGAAGTGATCAATGGAACCAAAGTAGATGACAAGTGGGAAGCATTCACTACTGTAATGGATCTATATATGGACATGCAGGTACCTGACTTCAATACTCTAATGGGACAATTGTTTACTCATGAAGCCAAGCTTGTGAAGAACAATGACAACTCAAAAAGTAATCAATCCTCTGCCCTATACACTGATAAGAACGAGAGTAAGGATGGTAAAGGTAAAGGCAAGAAATCTGATGATGAAGCTAGTACCTCCCAAGCTAACTTTGCAGGAAGAGGTAGAGGTACAAGAGGAAGAGGCAGAGGAGGAAGATAAGGTAGGGGGAGATTCCAAAGCACCTCTCCATGTGCCATATGTGGATTGACTAACCACACAACTGAGAATTGTTTCAGGAACCCTAGAAATTAGAGAGGAAGAGGCTTCAATAGAGGAAGCTATGGAAGAGGAAGATCAAACAACTTCAACAATTATAACAACAACTACAACAACTACAATAACCAAGAAGGCTATAGAGGAAGGAGAGACTACAACAATTATACTGAAGAGCAGGGACAAGAAGACTCACTTTTGTTAATGAACATGACCATGAGGCAAGGTAAAGCAGATGAGCATGTATTTTATATAGATTCTGGTTGTTCAAATAATGCAGCAGGAAATGTGGCATTACTATCTGACTTGGAGGACCCAAGGAACAAGCATGAGGTTCAGACAGGAGATGATACAAGGCACTCAATTGAAAAGATTGGGAATGTGAAAACTTGAGATGGAAACATGAATCTACTTAGTAAGGTATTGTATGTACCTACCATAACCAAGAATTTGATAAGTGTTGGACAAATTGTAGAAAAAGGCTTGCAGGCAAGGTTTACAAGAAATGGAGCATTTGTTGAGGATCCTCAACAAGGACTCAGAAAGATAGCCAAAGGATAAAAGACAGGTAGACTCTTTACATTTGAAGTACAAGATACTAGAAGTATAGCACTTTTCAATTATGGAGGAAAAACCTTATCAAAATTAGAAATGTGGCACAAAAGATTAGCTCACATAGGAGAAAGAAGTTTAAAGCAAATTTACAGGGATTAGAGTGTGCTTGGTTTGCCAAACATATCCAAGCAACATATGATATACAAATGCAGCTCATGTCAATTCGGGAAGTCTCATAGACAACCATTTATGAAGAAAGGTTACATTCATGGTGATCTATTGGAGCTAGTCCACAGAGATGTTTGAGGACCTAGCAAAGACCCTTCAATTTCAGGATCCAAGTATTATGTATCATTCATTGATGATTGTAGCAGATGGAACATACTTTATTTTATGAAGCACAAAGATGAAGTATTCAATTGTTTCAAAAAATATCTTGCTCTTGTTGAAAATCAGACAGGGAAAACATTAAAGAGGCTAAGGTCAGATGGAGGGGGAGAATACTTCTCCCATGAGTTTGATGCATATCTCCAAGATAGAGGCATCAAAAGGGAAATCACCACCAAATATACTCCATAGCAAAATGGAGTAGCAAAAAGAAGGAATAGGACCATTGTGGAGGCAGCAAGTTCCATGATCAATGAGAAGAAATTGCCCAACTATCTATGGGTAGAGATTGTATCCACAACCACCTATCTCATCAACAGACTCCCATCTAAAGCATTGGATGGCATGACACCATATGAAGCTTGGAATGGAAGAAGGCCTAGCCTAGATCATTGCAAAATTTTTGGCGCATACCATATTGTTTGTTATTGATCTTTGGAGTTGTCCTCTCCAATCATTTAGCATAAAGAATCAACAAGACATCTTTATTTTGTCAATCTTGGAAGTATTCTTGAGACCACAGCCCCTTCAAGATGATAGAATCCAAGAAATAAGAGAATAATGGCTGGTATTTTTGAGAATAGTGAAAATGAAGAGGAATTTCTAGGGTTTGGATTATCTTGAGCAAATCTTCACCATTTTCTACCTCATATAGACGAGACAATCGCGATTCTGTGAAAATAGACGATTTTCATCTCTAGCACCATTCTTCATCAACTTATCACTCAACACATCAGTATTCAGCTCTCTTCATACACATTTCAACAGATTTACACAATAGTAGCTCACAAATCTCCATAGATACACAAGAATTAGACTCACAAATCAAAGAAACCACACAAAGAGGAGAAAACACGATTTTCAGCAGAAAACTCCTTCTCTATTCACTTGGATAGCATGTAAACAAATGATTAACCAACCCCCTCATAATAGAGGAAATTATCTTATATACATTTTCAAGTGTCCCTTTTCACACTTGAATTTTGGTCCTTTCCTCTATTTTTCTAAAAATATGCTATCTAGGAGTTTCCAAAAATTCTATAAAAATTTCATAAGATTCTATCCTACATAAGGAAGACTCTTCCTTATTTTTACAACAATTGCATAAATATTCTTACAAATTTTTATCATTTTACAATTATTTTGCTTGAAAAAAGCTTCCAAAAATACATCTTCTAACATCCTTCCCCTCCTAAACCTTTTGGCTCCTGACAAAAGACTTTCCTGCTCTTCTGTATTGATCACTTTTCTTCATTTCTTCTTTCTTTGATATACTTGTGATAGCAAATCATGACTTTTCCTTTCTGTAACATTTAGATTATTGACCATTTCAAATAATGCCTTTCTCCACTGTATTGCAGCTTCTGGTTTATCAATGACATCCTTTTTTTAATACTCTGTATAGGCGGCTTCATATGCTGTGAGTCTGGACTTAGTAACAACTGACAGATTTCCAAAAATCTCTGATTCTCTTTCAAAAAACCCATAATCGAATGCGTCTTCAAAAATTTGTAAGAAATGACTGCCCAAAAATATCACTCTGCTGTAATATGCCATTAAGCAGATTCTATCAGGTGTTTCGCTCAAATCAAATAATAATGCATTTGTTGGAGAATTAAAGCCAATATAATTTAATGTTCTGATATCTGTGTCGGTGTATGTTTCTATACAGGCCAAAATTAATCTCATTATTATGATAAGTAGAATGCATGCAGGGTCGTTTACATCTTTGTATGTAGCTATTACAGACTCAGCTGTATTCACCATGTAACTCTTTGTAGGCCATGTGCCTGCCTTTGGACCTGCTATTTTACTTACATTCTGTTTTGCCCATAGCTCTCTTTCTTTTTTCCATTCATCCTGTTCCTTTTCTCTCCTTGTCTGCCAATCACTTCTTTCCTTTTCCATATCCATGTGTAACTTATTATATCCTCTCATAGATGTAGCAGCATGTATACTAGCCTGCTTTTCTAATTCCTTGGCTTCTTTCAATTCTCTTTGTAATTTCTGAATCTCTTTGAGTAATCCTTCCTTTTCTTCCTCTATCATCTGGGCTGTCTGACTTTCCTCCTTCAACTGCCCTTCCTCCAATAGTAGCTTGTTGATTTCTTCATTTGCTTTAGTCAAAATTTGATAAGAGGTTTGCAGAGTTCTATATCTCCCCTCAATATTTCTCAACTCCTTTTCCAATTTAGTGTTCTGCTCTGTTAGTTTTACACTCTTTTCTTCTAGATATTGAATCTTATTCTGCTTCTGCACTTCTAGCTCTTCCAAAGCAATTATTTTATTGGTAAATTCCTCATTTTTCTCTTGTACCTTCCTCAGTTGCTCTGACATATGCTCCTTCTCCCTTTTATGCTCTTTAATAATCATACTGCCTTTCTCAAATTCTAACTCTGCTACCATCCCTGAAATGATCATGTTCCAGCTAGAAGGTCTGAACTGTTCAATGTTATTCATAATGATATGACATGCTGATCTTATATTCTTTGGTATTCTTTCCAGTCCCCCTTCCATTTCCATTTGTTTAGTTTCTAGTTGTTTGTCCTCTTTGCATTCACTCTCCTCTTCCTCTTCTTCTTCTTCATATTCTATAATCTTGGCCTTGTTTTCTTTATTGCTTGGATGAGTGTCCAGTGTTTCTGAATCTTCCATGTCTTCTTGAACACCTGAATTCTTTTGCTCTAAAACATCTGCAATAAGCTTTATTTCCTGTATCTTTTCCTTCTCCATCACCTGTTGCTTCTCTTCAGAGAGGTGTCCCTCCTTTATTTGTATCTCCTTTTCCTGGCTTAAAGTTTCCTGGAACAGAGTATATTTAATTTCCCCAACATAGTTTCCCAGACATTCACCTGTTTGTCCTTCCTGTCCTTCCTCTTCCTGGACTAGAGCTGATTTAGTCACTTCAAAATTTTTGACCTGATCATTACTTCTTTCTTCTTTGTGTTCTTCTTCCTGCTCATCAATGTCCATGAGATCCATTACTCCCTCTTGTTTCTGGTCCTCATTGGTTGTAAATTCTTCATTGTTCTTCAAATCATGCAGTACATCTTTTATACTCTGGATGATCTCCTTTTCCACTACTCCCCCTGTGACTTCTTGAATATTGCCTTCCACTACTATTTCCTCTTCTTCCTGAATTGGATCTTGATCTATACCTTTTTGATTTATGACTGAACTGCTTATCTGTGCCTTCTTGGCTATTTCTTCTATACTCTCATCTAGTTTGAAGTAGGTTTGTGAGGGTTTTGTCCATATGGATTTCATCCCAGTATGCACTAGTCCACAACTGACTTCTTCTCTTATTTCACTTTCCTGTTCTATCATAGCTGCTTTTCCCTTCATCAACCTTCTTTCATCTTCAATACTGAGCTGTTTTCCTGTCTGTTCCTGAATCAGCTTCTCCTGAGACTTCTTCTTCAATTCTTCAGGTGTTTTCTATTTCTCAGAGGCCTGTGTAATTACATTAGGAGTATTTGGTATTGAAAAATTTAGACTCTTTAGTAAAAAGCTCTCAATATCACTTTCAGAATCAGAGGAAAAATGTGAAGGTCCTCCTCTTTCTGGTTCTGTGGGTCTTGATTCTTCTTCCACAGTGGATGGCTTCTGTGTTTCTTCCCTTATTACTTCCTCCCTTTCTTGGGTGATAACAGTTTCAACTACTGATTTTCCCTTTCCCTTCTTGGTCAACTTCTTCTTTTGCACTGGTTTCTTTGGAACCTTCTTTTTCACCACAATAGTGGTTCTGGTCTCTGGAGGTCCTTGTAATTCCTTGAAGTAGGCTAGCAACTCAACTTCCTTTCTGACAAACACCTCTTCTGTTTCAGCTGTCATCATTTGATCATGGAGTGCTTCATAGTGCTCCACCTCCTCTTGAACCCAATCTGTAGCTTTGCGTGAATAATCTTCCATCATCTTCTGATATTCTGCCTCATACATAGCTCTTTTGTTATTTCCTTGGGTTAAATAAGTGTACAATTGCTCTTTGCTTGTTTGGGGTGGATGAGGTTCACTCGAGGATTGAACCTGCTTTTGTGCCTCTTCGTGTTCTTCTTTTGTAGCTTCCTCCATTTCTAGTTCAACCTTCCTTGGGTCCACCCTCCTTTTCTTCACAGGAATCACTTCCTCAGATATCATCTTTCTTTTCATTCCTGTTCCCCTCATGCAGGTTTGTCCTTCTACTTCTCTTTCAGCCATTTTCCTTGGAGTACTCTTGATTCCAGACATCAAGCTTCTAAAATACTGTGCCTCAAGAGCCAATTTCAATTGATCTTCCATCCCTAGGACATGATAAATGATCCTTGTTAAAAACTGGGCTCCATTCATGAACTTCTTCTGTTCCTAGTGTTTTGCTGCTTCTTTCAGCTGTTCATGGATCTATGATGTGACATCCATTACTCCAAAAGGTTTGGTTCTATCCTTGTTGTTGAACATCAATAGTGTCACTGACTTATGTGGCATGGTATACCTTGGTAGCTTTGGAAAACAAAAGTACTGTAAGAACATCCTTGTGGCATATTCTTCATTCTCCCTTCCTTTAAAGTCAGTGAATTTTGCATATCTTGTATAAGTTTCCTTATTCTTTTTGACAAAGCTCGGGTCAAGTTTGGTTCCCATTGTGTAGAATTGCAATGCTGCTCTGATATGTTCTGCCTTGATAGTGATACCTACTTCCTGATTATCCTTGTTTTTTACTTTGCACCTGAAATAGGCATCATTCCCTCTTCCTATTTCCATCAGACTGCTCATTACTTGTGCTACTCACTCAAAGTCAATGAAAAAGATAGGCTCCTCCAATATTTTGTGTAATCCTACTGCCTTCCATCTTTTCATATTGACAGCAACTCTTTGGAACCTGTAGAACTCCTGGCACAACATTGTATGTTTATATCCTCCTACTCCCACTCTAAATATGTGCTGACCAATTATACTTAGGGTCTCCTTGAGTTCCTTCACCACCTTCTCAGCTTCTAGAATTTCTGGCTCTTCATCTGACTCTAGGTCCACCTGTTCTTCCACAACTTCACTGTCTAGAAACCAATGGCCTCTTGATAGAACGACTGATTCTGCCTTGAAGTCATGAATTGGCAACTCCTTTGTATTCACCATTCTGAGAAAAATAAAATACACAAAGAAAAACTCTACCCACATAAGTTACAAGAAATCAAAGAGTAATATTTATATTTGTTCATGTATGAAACACCACAAGAAATGAATTAATGTGACACTAGAACACCTCTATGGTCACCATTAACTCATTGCCACTCCAAACTTTGAGAAATGATAGCCTAAAGTGAGAACTTTGCTTCTACAGAAATTCCTAGTCACTGAAATGACATATCTTCAGTATTTTGCTAATTTCTCCTAGCTCAAGTATTATTTCTCCATGAAACTTTATAGGCTGAAACTAGAAGAGTAGAGCTTTCCAACAAGCTATCATATGCATCAAACGAAGCTCTAGAACTCAAGTTATGGCTCTCACAAGATGACCTTGTATGACCTTCCAAAACTGGAAACTTTACCTGTTTTAGTAAGAGCGCCTGTTTAAAATTAGAATTTGATGCCTAGCATCGACTTGCAACGAGAATTCGATGCCGGGCATCGACTTGGGATGTTTTTGGCCACTTTTCAGCAGGGATTAGATGCCGGGCATCGACTTCCCGCATAAAGTCTTGATCTTTTGGACACCAAAACTATAGGTGATTTCATGTACACTTACAATATGACTTATCAACTGGAATTCGATGCCAGGCATCGAGTTGCTCTCATAAAACTCAACCTTTCAACATACATTCGATGCCACGCATCGACTTGCTTGGAAAACTTCAATCTTTCAAATCATTGCACAGAAGACAAACACTGGAGATGGAGGAAGAAGACTTATACACAGAACTTTAACTAGTTCTTGTCATAACTATGAAAAACTCAGAAGCTTACAAGTGCTTTCTCGCTCAGAGAAGCCCGACTATACTCAGTTAAAAAAAATGAGTTCTTCTCACTTTCTCATTGTCTTCCTCGTCGCGTCAGTTGATACAAACTAACTTATATAGATTTTCTTATTCTCGTGATTTTAAAAAACTTCTAGAACTAAAGTGAACTAACTTTACAAATATGATACACTTGTGAATTTGTCCCTTCACATAGGCATGGGGTTTTCTTCCTAAGATTTGACCTTCAAATATATGTCCAATTAGTGAGTGTTTCTCCAACAGCTCCCCCTCAATCACTAATTGACATTCCCTGTTTCTTCATATCATCTTCTTTTCTTTTACTCCTGCCATGCTTTTGAATCTGCTGGTCTTCACACCATCCAAGCTCTTTGTCATTATGTCTGCTAACTGATCTTTAGTAGAAATGTACTCCACTTCAATCTCCTTCTCCATTACCTTTTCTCTGAGAAAATGATACTGTATCTCTATGTGCTTTGTCCTTGCATGAAATACTGGATTTGCTGCAAGATAAAGTGAACTCATATTATCTCCAAATATTGTAGGTGTACCTTGATCAATGCCTAAGCTCTTGAACAATGTCTGCATCCATATGACTTCCTTAGCTGCTTCCACAAGTCCTTTGTACTCTGCTTCAGTTGATGATAATGCTACTGTATGTTGTTTCTTTGAACACCAACTTACAAGCTTATCACCAATGTATATCATGTAACCATGAGTTGATCTTCTGTCATCCTGGTTACCTGCCCAATCTGAATCACTATAGGCTCTCAACTTCAAATCTGATGTAAAAGGATAATATAATCCTTCCTTTATAGTTCCTTTGATATATCTGAGAACTCTTTGACCTGCAATCCAATGTGGGTCCTTTGGACAATGCATGAATTGTGACAAAACTCCCACTGCATAACTAAGATCAGGTCTTGTTAGTGTAGCATAAATCAAACTACCCACAAGAGATTGATACTTCCTCATATCTTTGTAGTCTGCACCATCATATTTACTGAGCTTGTGATTAACTTCAAGTGGAGTTGAAGCTTCTCTGCAATTTTCCATATCAAACTTCTTCAACAAGTTCAGAAGATACCTTTCTTGTGACACATATATGCCATGATCTGTATAAGTAACTTCCATTCCAAGAAAGTATGATAACTTTCCTAGGTCACTGATCTTGAATTCTTTTTCAAGCAATCTCTTTACCTCCTTGATTCCTTCATCTGAAGTACCTGTGATTATAATGTCATCTACATAAATACAAATGTAGATTGTACCTTCCTCTGTTCTTTTGATAAGTAGACTTGAATCTGCTTTTGAACTTTGATATCCAAGATCATTGAGATGCTTCACCAGTCTATAGTTCCAAGCTCTTGGAGCTTGCTTCAATCCATACAATGCTCTTCTCAACCTGCAAACAAAATTTGGATACCTGGAATCTATAAATCCTTGAGGTTGTTCCATGTATACCTCATCTGATATGTATCCATTCAAGAATGCATTCTTTATATCCAATTGACTTAGAGTCCATCCTTTTGAAGCTGCAATAGAAATGATTGTCCTTATAGTTGACATCTTAGCTACGGGACTGAATGTCTCATCATAATCTATGCCATAAGTCTGGGCATAGCCTTTCACCACCAATCTAGCTTTGTATCTGGCTATACTTCCATCTGCAAGCTTCTTCACTTTATAAACCCATTTATTTCCAATTACTTTCTTACCATTTGGTTTAGGAACAAGTTCCCATGTCTTGTTCTCCTCCAGTGCATTGAACTCTTCCTTCATTGCTTCTTCCCATTGCTTCTTACCTTTAGCTTCATCATAGTTCTGAGGTTCTTCATCATCTTTGACCATATATGCATAGTTCTTCTGAGTTATGTAAGAAGTATCATAAGAATACCTTTCTGGTTGCCTTCTAGTCCTGCTTGACCTTCTTGGTTCACATTCTTCATAAGTTTCTGGATACACCTCTTCATCAAATATAGGAGCTTCTTCATTCCTTCTTGTTAATCCACTTCTGGATGTACTTGCTTGCATATAGTCTTCATCTCTATTCACCTGCACAATTGATTTTCCTTTCTCACATCTTCTTACCTCTTCTTCAAATTCCTCAGCTGTATTACTTTGATCTGCATACCAACTTTTCTGTTCATCAAATGTAACATCTCTAGAAACAATAAATTGTTTGGTTAAAGAATTCCACAATCTGTAACCCATCTGCTTTTCATCATAACCAATGAACACATATTTTTCTGCCTTTGGTTCAAGTTTATGCCTAAGCTGTGATGGCACATAAGCATATGCAATTGATCCAAACACTCTACAATGATCTAGTGTTGGTTTCTTACCCCACCAAGCTTCATATGGAGTCATTCCATTCAGAGCTGCACATGGTAATCTATTCACAAGATATGTAGCTGTATTTACAGCCTCAGCCCAAAGATAATTTGGACAGTTCTTCTCCTTCAGCATAGCTCTAGCAAACTCAACCAAAGTCCTGTTCCTTCTTTCTGCTACACCATTTTGTTGTGGTGTATACCTGCAAGTTATTTCTCTCTTAATACCTGCATTCCAAAGATAATCATTGAACTCTTGGGAGAAGTATTCTCCCCCTCCATCAGACCTCAGTCTTTTAAGCTTTTGACCTGTGACTCTCTCTGCATATGCATGAAAATGCTTGAAAGCTCCAAACACTTCTGATCTTTCCTTCAAAACATATAATGTTATCCATCTTGTAGCATCATCAATGAAAAGAACATAATACCTTGAGCCACTGATAGATCCTTCTTTTGTTGGTCCCCATACATCTGTATGAATGAGCTCAAGTACTCCATCATGTTTGAATCCTTTCTTTTGAAATGGTAACCTGTGTGCTTTACCCATTTGACATGCTTCACATTTATAAACCATATGTTAACTTTGCACATTTGGTAATCCTAGTACAGACTGATTAGCAACCATAGCTTTAATTCCTCTTTCATTGAAATGACCTAATCTCTTATGCCAGAGATCAAGTTCTGTAATCACTGCTTCACCATGTGTGAGCAAAGCTTGACCAATGTTTCCTTGCACTCTTAAAGTAAAGAGTCTACCTTCTTTCTTACCAGAGACAATCTGATTATATCCATTCTCTGGATCTTCCACAAATACTCCTTCATTTGTAAACCTGACTTGAAAACCTTTTTCAACTATCTGTCCCACACTAATCAAGTTTTTAGGTATTGTAGGAACATACAAAACATTGGTTAGCAAATCTGCTCCACTCTTGCATTTCACTTTTCCAATTGAATGTACACTATGTCTTGTATTATCACCAGTTTGAACTGTGTGACTCGAAATACCTTTTTCCAATTCTGACATCAATTCTATGTTTCCTGACAAATGATTAGAACATCCAGAGTCAATGTAAAATACCTTTAGATCTTCTTTATCTGATGTGTTGATTGAGTTCATCATCAATGATGTATGACTTTCATTCTGTGTGTCATTTGCATAGTTGTAGTAGGTGGTGTTGTAGGATTGATTCTGTCCCCAACTTCTTCCTCCACCTCTACCATAGCCTCCTCTTTGACTTTGTCTACCTCTTTGAAAATTACTTTGATATCTTCCACCTCGGCCTCTGCTATTGTTATTTTGATTCTGGTTTGATCCTTGTTGGTTGTGCCAACAGTCATGAGCCAAATGATTACTCAATCCACAGATCCAGCAAGCCTTCTTGTTGTTATTTTGATTACCTCTTCCTCTTCCAAATCCTCTTGCTCTTCCTCTATCAGTGCCTTTACCTCTTGTATAATAAGCTTGAGAACTAGACTCCTCTTCATCCTTTGCTTTACCTTTATCTCCTTTCTTCTTGTTCTTCATGTACATTGCAGAACTTTGTCCTTTATCTCCATCTCCCTTCAAGTCTTGCTCATATGTGAGCATCAAACCAAGCAACTGGTTCAAATCTGGAACATAATGATTTAATGAAAGTTCTGTTGATAAGACAAAAGGTTTCCACCTTTCATCCCCTCTCAAACCTGCAAGTAATTGAGCAATCAATCTGTGATCTTCAACATCTTCATCTATGGATCCAAGACTATCTGCTAGATCCTTCATCTTAGTGACATAATCACTAATGGTTTGACTTGGCTTCTTCTTGAATGTTGTAAACTCTGACCATAGACTTGCTTTTCGTGCTTTAGTAGTACTTTGGAAATGATACTCCAATGCATTCCATATATCTTCAGATGATTCCAATCCTCTGATGTGTGGTAGCAAATGATCAGAGATTGTATTGTAGATGTAGGCTTTTGCACTTGCATCCTTCTTCTGCCAATGCTTTAAAGCATCAAGTTCTTCTTTCTTTAGTCGGCTTTCATCTTCAAATATTGGCTTCTCTTCTTCACCTGTAACATATATCATGAGATCCTTACTCATAAGTAAGGCTTCCATTCTCATTACCCATGCGGGGTAATTATCTCTGTCCAGTTTGTCAATCGAGATATGATCTGCCATAGTTCTTTCCTTCTACTGCAACCTGTGAGCTTAAAGGATAAAGGATAATACCTTTTGAAGTTCTTTGTGTATGAGGATACTTTTGAAGTAACCTTTTGATGCCTTGTGTCTTCAAATGCTTCACCTTTCAAACTTTACTGGAAAACTTTACAAAACTTCTTGTACCTTTGTCGTCTTCTGCTCTCGAGAATCTTTCTGCTCTGATACCACTTGTTGATGTATGAAACACCACAAGAAATGAATTAATGTGACACTAGAACACCTCTATGGTCACCATTAACTCATTGCCACTCCAAACTTTGAGAAATGATAGCCTAAAGTGAGAACTTTGCTTCTACAGAAATTCCTAGTCACTGAAATGACATATCTTCAGTATTTTGCTAATTTCTCCTAGCTCAAGTATTATTTCTCCATGAAGCTTTATAGGCTGAAACTAGAAGAGTAGAGCTATCCAACAAGCTATCATATGCATCAAACGGAGCTCTAGAACTCAAGTTATGGCTCTCACAAGATGACCCTGTATGACCTTCCAAAACTGGAAACTTTACCTGTTTTAGTAAGAGCGCCTGTTTAAAATTACAATTCGATGCCTAGCATCGACTTGCAACGAGAATTCGATGCCGGGCATCGACTTGGGATGTTTTTGGCCACTTTTCAGCAGGGATTAGATGCCGGGCATCGACTTCCTGCATAAAGTCTTGATCTTTTGGACACCAAAACTATAGGTGATTTCATGTACACTTACAATATGACTTATCAACTGGAATTCGATGCCAGGCATCGAGCTGCTCTCATAAAACTCAACCTTTCAACATACATTCGATGCCACGCATCGACTTGCTTGGAAAACTTCAATCTTTCAAATCATTGCACAGAAGACAAACACTGGAGATGGAGGAAGAAGACTTATACACAGAACTTTAACTAGTTCTTGTCATAACTATGAAAAACTGAGAAGCTTACAAGTGCTTTCTCGCTCAGAGAAGCCCGACTATACTCAGTTAAAAAAAATGAGTTCTTCTCACTTTCTCATTGTCTTCCTCGTCGCGTCAGTTGATACAAACTAACTTATATAGATTTTCTTATTCTCGTGATTTTAAAAAACTTCTAGAACTAAAGTGAACTAACTTTACAAATATGATACACTTGTGAATTTGTCCCTTCACATAGGCATGGGGTTTTCTTCCTAAGATTTGACCTTCAAATATATGTCCAATTAGTGAGTGTTTCTCCAACAATATTGAGATGTCATGTCATAAGAATGAAAATAAAATCCCAAATAAATTTTGTTTCTTCACAAATTTGTTTCTTCAGAAAGGCTCAAAAAGTGAGCATTACAGGTGTAGCAAGATGTCTAGTGGAGTCCCTTTTCCTAACCATTCTTTTGGAGAAAAAACAAAACATTAAAAAGGTAAAATAAAAATAAAAAATAAATAGACCTCTACTACTCTTCTACCTAGATCTTGCTTTGTGCTATATAATTTTTGTAAAAACAAAAAATAAACAATTTTTCTCAATTTTTCTTTCTCTCTCTTCTTTTTTTTTTAATAATAATAATTTTTTCTATTTCTTTTCTTCCCCTCCTAATTCTCTTTTTTAGAAAAGAAAATCAGGTTAAATATATATATTTTAATAATTTTTTCAACATGTTATGATTTTCTAAATATAGATCAAATCTGGATGATCTTTTTTCCATTGGAACATCTCTGATTTTTTAACCCAATACTTCCTGACTCCAATTGTTCTGGTTTCAGGCAAACAACCATTCCCCTTGGATAAGCATTTTGTAGGAGTTTTTGGTCTCCATATCCATTTTGTCCTTGATTTATGTTTTGATGAGCAGACCTCCTGTAGCCTTTGATTCCATGTGCTTCTTGTTCTGATGCTTTGATTCTTTGGACAATGCCATGATTGCCATCTTCTTCCTATCTCTCCACCCTTCTTTGTTCTTCCAATCTTTTGCTGATTTTGATTACATGAAGCTTGATTATTTAACATTTGTATCGGTAATGTCTGTGCATCTTCAAATGCAAAAGTGAATCCTTCCATGTGTATATCATGAACATCTGATTGAATTTCCTGTTTTTCATTACTCAATAAAAATATTAAAAACCTTTTGTCATTTATGTTCAATTTAAGCCTCATTTTTTCAAAATCCAAGATCACTTTACCTTTTTGAAGCCATGGTTGTCCTAAAATCACTTTTTCAGCCATCAAATGATCTGGCCATTCTTCACAGTCTATTTTCATATATTCTTCATTGAACTTTACTTCAATAGTCAGTGAAGACATGCTCTGTACTATTTGACCCTCCAAAGTTTTGATTAGGGTTCTACTTTTAGTTCTTTTTATGTTGAATTTACTTATCAAAGGTGAACTAATCAGATTTACTTGTGCTCCAGAATCTATCAAAACCCTAATGCTTTCATTTTGAAAATCCATTATCACCACAGGAACATGTTCCTTTGGTTTGAGAGGAGTTTCACACAAACAGACTTCCCTAAGCTCTTTGATTTTTCTTATCCTTTCCATAGCTTCCTGTTGAGCTTCTTTTCTAATGTCTTCCTCTTCTCTTTTCCTGTTTTGAGCTTGTTGCAACCTTCTCCATTCATCAACAGTTAATGGGAAATCATACCTCTTAACTCTACGTCCACTTATAAAGTTTGGCATGATTTCTCCGTCTATGTTAGCTAGTTGAATGGCTCCACTGTTGCTTAGTTGATGTATAATATATGGTCCATGTCCTTTTTTCTGGAACTTTTTCTGATGTTCTCTGACTGTGTAAGCCAACACTAGATCTCCTACCTGTAGATCTTTCTCTTTTATGTGAACATCATGATAAGCTTTTTGCCTTTTCTTGTCCACATATAAACTCATAATGGCTTGGAGTCTAGATGCTCCCAATTTTTCCAATTCTATTACTCTCTCTGATAGTTCATGTCTAGTCCAATTATAGTGACTTCTTGCTTTTAATGTTGGAATAAGGAATTCCATAGGTAAAACTGCATTTTGTCCATATACTAGATTGAATGGTGTGTTCCCTATTGCAGTTTTATAAGCCACTCTATAAGCCCATAGGACATGATTAAGTTGTAAATCCCAATCATTCCTCTTTGTGTTCACTAATTTTGATAGTACAGTACACAGTACTTTATTAGTACTTTCTGCTAACCCATTGGCTTGTGGGTGATATGGGGCTGACTTTCTATGAGTGATCAAGAAATATTCAGTGATGTTTTCTATGGTCTGGTTTACAAAATGGGCCTCCCTATCACTTACTAGTTCAATTGGAAGTCCAAATCTGGTGATAATGTTTTCATATAGGAATCTGGCAGTAGTATTAGCATCATTTGTTTTTGTGGCTTTGGCCTTAGCCCACTTTGTCAGGTAGTCTGTAGCCACTATGATGTATTCAGCATGGGATTGTTTTGCTGGAGGATGTATAGGTCCAATGAAATACAATCCCCATTTACTAAAGGCTCTGGCTGAAATTAATGGAACCAATGGCATATCATTCCTTCTATTTGGTTGACTTACCCTTTGACAGACATCACACCTTTTTACATAGGTTCTTGCATCCGGAAATAGCATTGGCCACCAAAAGCGAGAATATAAAATGAGTTTAGCAGTTCTGTCACTTGAAAAGTGTCCTCCTGCCACTCCAGAGTGTGCCATTTCCAACTTCCAGATATTTATTCTCAGGAACACAAATTCTTAGGTATCCATCCATTCCTCTCTTATACAACTATTCTCCTATCAATTGATATTCTTCAGAGCTTACTTGTAAATTTTTTGAATCTGTACCAGCTATCACTTGTTTTCCTTTCTCCTTCCTTCTCAATTCTTCAATGATATTTTCACTCCAATCTGGATTTTTCTGGAACCAATATAGAGTTATGAATTCTAAATCTTGCAATATTTGGCACTTCCTGCAATTGGCAATGTATTTTGATACATCTTGAATTTTATTAGGCCAATGTACCCCCATCCTATTGAGATTACTTAGGGTGACTACCCTAGAAGCATGAGTGCAAGGGTTCCAATGATGAGCTCTCCTCAGATATTCTTGTTGCTCCTCCTCAGGAGTGCAATATTCTAATATGCCTGTGTGGTTGAGATGGTACAAATGCCCAGCTAGTAACATAAAGTTCCTGCTTTGCAATACTAAGTGTGCATTGTTCCCAACTCTTCTACAAGGTCCCATGGTTAATAATGGTACTAAAGTCATGGCCCACTCAGGAACGCTCTCTACCTTAAACAGATAAGTGTTTGGCAGATTGTCATCTAAAGGTGAACTGGGTTCTTCAGACTGGATTCAAGATAAATGATCTGCTCTCAAGTGTGTTCTCCCTTGTCTGACCACCACCTCAAACTCAAATTCCATTAGCAAAAGAAACCATCTGACTATTCTCCTTGTGTGACAAGGTTTATTTACCAAATATAACAAAGCTTGATGGTCTACAAAGAACTTAAACTTGTTGGCCAAAAGGTAATGTCTATATTTTTTTACAGCAAATACCATGCCCAATCCCTCTCTTTCAGTGGTTGTGTAATTTTTCTCTGCTAGATTCAATTGACTACTAGCATAGGCCACTGGAAAATCTAACTTGCTTCCTTCTATTGGTTGTGCTAACACACATCCCAAAGCATAATTTGAAGCATCCACATGAACATGAAAAATTTTGTCCCATTGAGGTGTTTTTAGAATTGGGGCTGTTACCAAACAAGTTTTTAGAGTTTCAAAGGCTTGGTCACACTCCTTAGTCCACTCAAACTTTGTAATTAGGGCATATAAGGGTTTTGCTATGTCAATAAATTTGTGTACAAATTTCCTATAGTACCCACAATGTCCCATGAAAGTTTGAAGTTCCTTTACACTTGTTGGTCTTGGAAGCTCTATTATGGCCTTTATTTTCTTCTCATCAGTTGAAATTCCATTTTTAGAGACTATATGACCCAGCATTCTTCCTTGTCTCACAAAGAATACACATTTTTCTGGATTTAAACATACTCTGTAGGTTCTGCATTTCCTGAATATATTTTCTAAATCCTGCAAGTGATCTTGTGTTTTTAATGAAAAAGTACAAAGATCATCTACATAGTTTTCCATTACCTTTCTCAGGAACTCTTCGAAGATATGACACATCAATCTCTGAAAAGTTGCTGGAGCATTAGTTAATCCAAAGGGCATCACCCTAAAGGCATAAATTCCCCATTCTGTGGAGAAGGTAGTTTTATGTTGGTCTTCCAATACTATAGGAACCTGGTTGTATCCTGAAAAACCATCTAAAAAACTATAAACCTCCTTCCTTGCAACTCTTTCTAGAAGATGATCTGTTATAGGCAGTGGATAATTATCCCTTATAGTTGCTGCATTCACCTTTTTCAAGTTAATGCATACCCTAAGTTTCCCATTCTTTTTTGGTACCACAACTATAGGAGATATCCATTCTGTATACTCAATTTCATAGATGAACTTGGCAGCTAATAGCTTGTCAATTTCTTCCTTTATCTTAGCAGAGTATTTATCATTAAATGTGTAATGTCTCTGTTTACTAGGTTTTGCTTCAGGTGTAATAGGAATCTTATGCTCACAGATTTTAGGATCAATACCTTTCAAATCCTTATAGCTATAAGCAAATACATCCCTATAGTTTCTTGCCAAGTTTCTTAGTGCCTCTTCTTCTTGAGTGGTCATGTCATCAGCCACTACAATGTGTCTTTCTTCTCCCTCCTCCTGAGTGATCATGATCTTTTTAGTTTCTTCCTCATTATCATAAGCCTCTCCTTTCTTCTTTTCCCTCTTTGGTTTCCTTTTGAGAAGTAATCTATTTTCCACTTCATAAGTCTTGAAATTTTCTGGTACATCAAACTGTTGATCTTTGTTCATTTCCCTTGTCTTCTTTTCATTTTCCTGATTTTGTTCGATTTCCTTGTGTTTTATTTTCTTGTACTTGCCTGAGATTTTATACTTAATAGCATCTTCAGCTTTTACTTGCTCTAAAAATTGTGCCTTCCCTTTTTCTAATATCATTTCTTCTTCTATGTCCTCTTCTGTTCTGGATACCTTTATCATTTGTATTCCAATGTGAAAAATATCATATCCTTCTTCATTTTGAAATTCCACTCCTACATATTCATCACTGGCTAGATCCATAGTAGCCAAGATTTGATTCCACCCATAGGGCTCAAATTCCTCATCCTTGAATTGTTGTGGTACATAATTCTCATCTTGTAACTTCCTTCCTTCCACACAATCCTCTCTTCTTAATCTCCTCTTCCTACTGGTAAGATTTCTTATCATATTGCACTTCCATACTGATGATTCAGCCTCCTCCTGATCTTCTATCTCTGATTCCTCACTCAACTCTTGATTCTGATGCATTTTATACCATTCTGGAGGAGATATGTCACAGTAGCATTTCTTAGATTCACTTTGGTTATTCTTCCTTTGCTCTGCAGGTATAAGCAATCATTACCCCAATCTTGCACAATTTGCATTTGTCTCATGAATGGTCTTCCTAGGATAAATTTCATATGAAGTGGATTTTGGGAATTCAACTATAGCAAAGGTATGTTCTATCTCTATCCACATATGTCCACAATCACTTTTTCCCATATTCCTAGGGGTTTTCCAATGTGTCCATCTGCAAGTTGCAATCTCATTTTTGTGGGTAATAATTCATTTTTTCCCCATTTCTCCCAAGTTTGTTTAGTCATGATGGCCACTCCTGATCCACTATCCAAAATAGCTTTGGCCTGATTTTTACCAAATTGTATTTTTAAAGTTGAGTTTCCCTCTTCTTCCTCACAATATCCTCCTATCTTATCAATGGGAATATACCACAACTCCTCCATTTCCTGTAGTTGTGGGTGAAGATTTTCTGGTGTTGTCTCCCATTTTTTCACTTGGTTCTGTAGATGAGGATTTTGTTTCATTAAATCTTCCCATGTGGTATGATACAGAATTGTGCATCGTCTATCTATATTCACCTGGAGTGTTACTTGTGGGTTTTCTTCCTTGATACTCTTTCCTCTTGTTGTTGTTGTCTCAGATTCCTCAACTGTTTCTTGAGAATTGTCTTCTTTCCCCATTTTGAGTTGTACTTCCCGTATGATCTGTTTACACTTCTGCATTCTTTCATGTTCTAAGTCTGGCATAGGATAAGCCATTGTACGATCAGCAGGGCTTGGTCCCTCTTGAATTCTTCCTTTGTATGCTTTTATCAGAGTATCTAGACTTTGTGAATTTCCTATTTCCAACTGGGTTTGTGTCTTTGGAGGAGAAGTACTGTTTGATTGTTCCCTATTTTCTTCCTCAATATTTTTACTCATTTTTTGTTTCCTCTCCCATTTCCCTTTTTGTCTATTTTTCTTTACCTTTGAGATTGAACCTTCATTTTGTTCCTTAGTTGTTCTTTGTTGTTTTGTTTGTGACCTTGTTATAGCATTTACATTCACTTGGTCAATGTCACTCAATTCTTCCTGTTCCATGATACTGACTGCTTTTAGTGGTATGTTATTAGGTGTATTTTGTTGTTTTTGAGGATTCTTTGGGCAATCTTTAATCAAATGCTCCCTGCCACAATCCTTGCAATATGCTCCTTCTATTCTTAATGTAGGAGGTTGTGGACAGTCTCTAATGAAATGATCTCCCCCACACCTATAACAAGTTATCTTTGGTCCTCCTTTGAATTGAGGTTTTTGATTGGACATATAATTATTGGTTATATACATGAAAGTGGCAGTGTTCATCTCAATTCTTCCATTTCCCAATTCTAGGGCTTGTAATTCTGGTTCTCTTGACTCATAACCTTCCCATTCTTCTTGATATCCTTCATTCCATTGATAATCTTCCTTGTATGGTGAGTTTGTTCTTGAGTTTCCCTCCTCTATTGGTGTGTATTTGATTGGTACCACATTTGTTGGTATAGGAGGTTGTTGCCCAAGCACAGGTCTTGGTTGCTCAATATACACTGATTCTCTTTGGCTCCCATAGTCTCTTTCCTTTATGGGTTGTTTATTATAGAAACATTCCTCCCTGGTATGGTTGGTCCATTTCCTCTCTAGTGTACAATATTTGAGTTTCTTTCTATCTTGCAAATGTGGAGGCTTTTGATATGGGCACTATTGTACCAGATGACTTTCTCCACAATTGTAGCATTTTTTATTTGTGTTTATCCTGGAGGTTATCAAATTGGTTTTAGTGCTTACCTCTAGGGCTTTAGCAATGGCCTGAGCCAACTCTTCTACTGGAGGAATTTTATCTTCATTTGATCTGGGTTGATCAAATGCTAACAGATCTTGGCCTCTGTTATCTTCCAAATCTATTGCTTCTTTTACACAAGCTCCTAGATCAGGGCATCTCTTGTAGTACACTAGGGTTTTTAATTGAGCACTTCTCAACCCTTCTATGAATAGGGATACTTGTCTAGCCATGGAAGGTACTTCCTCTTTAGGGCATCTGTCAATATATTGCTTAAATCTCCTAGCTGCCTCTCTGACATTTTCATCTTTTTGTTGTTTAAAATTGTGTATCAGAGTGGCTGTGCTATGTTTTATTCCGGTCTTTGAGAATTCTCCAATAAAGGCTTCTAGGAAGGATTCAATATCTAGGTACATTTCTTTTCTCAAAGGGATGAACCAAGATAATGCTGGTCCTATTAGGGTTAGACCAAATGCCTCAAATTGAACTTTGTAATCTTCCACCTCCTCAGCTCTAATTAATTGTCTAAACTCTGCAGCATGAGCATGAGGATCTGAATACCCTTCATATTGATTTTTCATACATTTGGCTACTTGATATGGTCTAAGCATTCTACCCTGAGGTTGCCAATGATGTCTTCTTCTGAGTGAAAACTCATTATAACCTTCTGATTCCTTATCAAAAGGATTTGGGGAAGCATGTGTCCTCCTCCCATGTTGTTGCTCAGTACTAGTGTAGTTTTCATGTGGTCTAGGTAAATCTGGTTGTCCCATGTTATGTTCCCAAGGTCTTTTGTCAGCACATTGCCCTAAGTCATTTGAATTTTCTGGGTCTTGGGAGAAGATGTACACACACCCTTGCCTATCCTCATACCTACCATCTTTGAACTGAGCTACTGGTGTTATGTTTAGGGGAACTTCTAAGTTTCTCAATCTAATGAGAAACGTATGCATTCCATCCTGATATACATAGGTGCCAAACCTATTTGTATACATGTATTTGAGGATATTTCTATAATCCCCAGTTTCAATGGGCTCATTTGTTTCAGTTAAATTTTCCATGTTGTTTTCTTGCCCTAAATTTCTTTTTTGCCCTTCCCCCACTACTGACTCTATCTCCTTCCTTCCTAGATCTTGCTTAGTATGTGAATTCGGTTTGTTCCCAGACCTAAGGATCATTCAGCTAATTTTCACGATTCTGTGGTCAGAATCGTGTTTTTCATGATTTTCTAACTATGCTAGTGTTTTTTTTTTCACGATTTTATGACTAAAATTGTGTTTTCCACGATTTTGAACTCAAAATCATGTTTTTCACGATTCTGTGTTCAAATTAGTGATTTTTCACGATTTTCTGACTAAAATCGTGTTTTTCACGATTCTGTGCTCAAAATCGTGTTTTTCACGATTTTGAACTCAAAATCGTGTTTTTCACGATTTTGTGTTCAAATTAGTGATTTTTCACGATTTTCTGACTAAAATCGTGTTTTCCACGATTTTGTGCTCAAAATCGTGTTTTTCACGATTTTGAACTCAAAATCGTGTTTTTCACGATTCTGTGTTCAAATGTGATTTTTCACGATTTTCTGACTAAAATCGTGTTTTTCACGATTCTGTGCTCAAAATCGTGTTTTTTCACGATTTTGTGCTCATAATCGTGTTTTTCATGATTTTGTGTTCAAATTAGTGATTTTTCACAATTTTCAGACTAAAATCGTGTTTTTCACGATTCTGTGCTCAAAATCGTGTTTTTCACGATTCTGTGTTCAGATTAGTGATATTTCACGATTTTCTGACTAAAATTGTGTTTTCCACGATTCTGTGCTCAAAATCGTGTTTTTCACGATTTTGAACTCAAAATTGTGTTTTTCACGATTCTGTGTCCAAATGAGTGATTTTTCATGATTTTCTGACTAAAATCTTGTTTTCCACGATTCTGTGCTCAAAATCGTGTTTTTCACGATTTTGAACTCAAAATCGTGTTTTTCACGATTCTATGCTCAAAACCGTGTTTTTTTCGCGGGAGACTCGGGTTCGATCCCCGGCAACGGCGCCAAAAAATGTTTGTTATTGATCTTTGGAGTTGTCCTCTCCAATCATTTAGCATAAATAATCAACAAGACATCTTTATTTTGTCAATCCTAGAAGTATTCTTGAGACCACAACCCCTTCAAGATGATAGAATCCAAGAAATAAGAGAATAATGGCTGGTATTTCTGAAAATAGTGAAAATGAAGAAGAATTTCTAGGGTTTGGATTATCTTGAGCAAATCTTCACCATTTTCTACAATCTTGGTGTCTATTGCATGCTATTTTATCAGCAGAACACAATTATGAAGTCAAAATAAAAAAATATCACCTACATCATACAGACGAGATAATCGCGATTCTGTGAAAACAGACGATTTTCATCTCCAGCACCATTCTTCATCAACTTATCACTCAACACATCAGTATTCAGCTCTCTCCATACACATTCAACAGATTTACACAATAGTAGCTCACAAATCTCCATAGATACACAATAATTAGACTCACAAATCAAAGAAACCACACAAAGAGGAGAAAACACGATTTTCAGCAGAAAACTCCTTCTCTATTCACTTGGATAGCATGTAAACAAATGATTAGCCAACCCCCTCATCATAGAAGAAATTATCTTATATACATTTTCAAGTGTCCCTTTTCACACTTGAATTTTGGTCCTTTCCTTTACTTTTCTAAAAATATGCTATCTAGGAGTTTCCAAAAATTCTAGAAAAAATTCATAAGATTCTATCTTACATAAGGAAGACTCTTCCTTATTTTTACAACAATTGCATAAATATTTTTACAAATTTTTATCATTTTACAATTATTTTGCTTCAAAAAAGCTTCCAAAAATACATCTTCTAACATCCTTCCCCTCCTAAACCTTTTGGCTCCTGACAAAAGACTTTCCTGCTCTTCTGTATTGATCACTTATCTTCATTTCTTCTTTCTTTGATATACTTGTGACAGCAAATCATGACTTTTCCTTTCTGTAACATTTAGATTATTGACCATTTCAAATAATGCCTTTCTCCACTGTACTGCAGCTCTTATCAATGACATCCTTTTTTAAATACTCTGTATAGGTGGCTTCATATGCTGTGAGTCTGGACTTAGTAACAACTGACAGATTTCCAAAAATCTCTGATTCTCTTTCAAAAAACCCGTAATCGAATGCGTCTTTAAAAATTTGTAAGAAATGACTGCCCAAAAATATCACTCTGCTATAATATGCCATTAAGCAGATTCTATCAGGTGTTTCGCTCAAATCAAATAATAATGCATCTGTTGGAGAATTAAAGCCAATATAATTTAATGTTCTGATATCTGTGTCGGTGTATGTTTCTATACAGGCCAAAATTAATCTCATTATTCTGATAAGTAGAATGCATGCAGGGTCGTTTACATCTTTGTATGTAGCTATTACAGACTCAGCTATATTCACCATGTAACTCTTTGTAGGCCATGTGCCTGCCTTTGGACCTGCATTTTTTGGGAAATTCAACCACTTAGGTGGAATCTGACCTTCTCTTCGTCTTTCCCAAAAAATTGTCCATTCTCTCCTTCTTGCCACTGGATAGTAAGCTGGCTTGATTTTTAGATGAAGAGGTGCCTCCTTCCAAATTCTCCTATATTCTTTGTTGGCATCCAACCATTTGTTTCTCCACTTTGGATTGGCTCTTTCAAATAGTTCTTTAGTCACATTGATGTCCTCTTCATACTGAAGATATTTGTTTGGAGGTAGCCCAACTCTGGCCATCTGATAGTTCTTTATACTCTCCATAATCATACACAATGGTATTCCCAATCCTTCTGCGGCCTAGTGATGCTGATCTGGATTGATTCCCTTATTTAATGCAAACGTGACAATTTGGTCTTCATATTCAGCATGCATCTTCCTGATAAACTCCATTCTAGAATCTCTACTTGTCAGCAATTTTTTTACAAAATCTTCTGAATACTCCCCTTCTGATCTTTCATCTGCCGGTTCACTGTCATGTTGTATTCCCTCATTATTTTCTACCCCATATTCTTCTGTATATGTGGTCTCCACATGTGTTTCTTCCTGGATTTGTGGCTTATCCAATTTTTAATGTAATTCCTCTATCGTCATCATCAGACTTCCATTCTGTTTTGCCCATAGCTCTCTTTCTTTTTTCCATTCATCCTGTTCCTTTTCTCTCCTTGTCTGCCAATCACTTCTTTCCTTTTCCATATCCATGTGTAACTTATTATATCCTCTCATAGATGTAGCAGCATGTATACTAGCCTGCTTTTCTAATTCCTTGGCTTCTTTCAATTCTCTTTGTAATTCCTGAATCTCTTTGAGTAATCCTTCCTTTTCTTCCTCTGTCATCTGGGCTGTCTGACTTTCCTCCTTCAACTGCCCTTCCTCCAATAGTAGCTTGTTGATTTCTTCATTTGCTTTAGTCAAAATTTGATAAGAGGTTTGCAGAGTTCTATATCTCCCCTCAATATTTCTCAACTCCTTTTCCAATTTAGTGTTCTGCTCTGTTAGTTTTACACGCTTTTCTTCTAGATATTGAATCTTATTTTGCTTCTGCACTTCTAGCTCTTCCAAAGCAATTATTTTATTGGTAAATTCCTCATTTTTCTCTTGTACCTTCCTCAGTTGCTCTGACATCTGCTCCTTCTCCCTTTTATGCTCTTTAATAATCATACTGCCTTTCTCAAATTCTGACTCTGCTACCATCCCTGAAATGATCATGTTCCGGCTAGAAGGTCTGAACTGTTCAATGTTATTCATAATGATCTGACATGCTGATCTTATATTCTTTGGTATTCTTTCCAATCCCCCTTCCATTTCCATTTGTTTAGTTTCTAGTTGTTTGTCCTCTTTGCATTCACTCTCCTCTTCCTCTTCTTCTTCATATTCTATAATCTTGGCCTTGTTTTCTTTATTGCTTGGATGAGTGTCCAATGTTTCTGAATCTACCATGTCTTCTTGAACACCTGAATTCTTTTGCTCTAAAACATCTGCAATAAGCTTTATTTCCTGTATCTTTTCCTTCTCCATCACCTGTTGCTTCTCTTCAGAGAGGGGTCCCTCCTTTATTTGTATCTCCTTTTCCTGGCTTAAAGTTTCCTGGAACAGAGTATATTTAATTTCCCCAACATAGTTTCCCTGACATTCACCTGTTTGTCCTTCCTGTCCTTCCTCTTCCTGGACTAGAACTGATTTAGTCACTTCAAAATTTTTGACCTGATCATTACTTCTTTCTTCTTTGTGTTCTTCTTCCTGCTCATCAATGTCCATGAGATACATTACTCCCTCTTGTTTTTGGTCCTCATTGGTTGTAAATACTTCATTGTTCTTCAAATCATGCAGTACATCTTTTATACTCTGGATGATCTCCTTTTCCACTACTCCCCCTGTGACTTCTTGAATATTGCCTTCCACTACTATTTCCTCTTCTTCCTGAATTGGATCTTGATCTGTACCTTTTTTATTTATGACTGAACTGCTTATCTGTGCCTTCTTGGCTATTTCTTCTATACTCTCATCTAGTTTGAAGTAGGTTTGTGAGGGTTTTGTCCATATGGATTTCATCCCAGTATGCACTAGTCCACAACTGACTTCTTCTCTTATTTCACTTTCCTGTTCTGTCATAGCTGCTTTTCCCTTCATCAACCTTCTTTCATCTTCAATACTGAGCTGTTTTCATGCCTGTTCCTGAATCAGCTTCTCCTGAGACTTCTTCTTCAATTCTTCAGGTGTTTTCTGTTTCTCAGAGGCTTGTGTAATTACATTAGGAGTATTTGGTATTGAAAAATTTAGACTCTTTAGTAAAAAGCTCTCAATATCACTTTCAGAATCAGAGGAAAAATGTGAAGGTCCTCCTCTTTCTGGTTCTGTGGGTCTTGATTCTTCTTCCACAGTGGATGGCTTCTGTGTTTCTTCCCTTATTACTTCCTCCCTTTCTTGGGTGATAACAGTTTCAACTACTGATTTTCCCTTTCCCTTCTTGGTCAACTTCTTCTTTTGCACTGGTTTCTTTGGACCTTCTTTTTCACCACAATAGTGGTTTTGGTCTCTGGAGGTCCTTGTAATTCCTTGAAGTAGGCTAGCAACTCAACTTCCTTTCTGGCAAACACCTCTTCTGTTTCAGCTGTCATCATTTGATCATGGAGTGCTTCATAGTGCTCCACCTCCTCCTAAACCCAATCTGTAGCTTTGCATGAATAATCTTCCAGCATCTTCTGATATTCTGCCTCATACATAGCTCTTTTGTTATTTCCTTGGGTTAAATAAGTGTACAATTGCTCTTTGCTTGTTTGGGGTGGATAAGGTTCACTTGAGGATTGAACCTGCTTTTGTGCCTCTTCGTGTTCTTCTTTTGTAGCTTCTTCCATTTCTAGTTCAACCTTCCTTGGGTCCACCCTCCTTTTCTTCACAGGAATCACTTCCTCAGATATCATCTTTCTTTTCATTCATGTTCCCCTCATGCGGGTTTGTCCTTCTACTTCTCTTTTAGCCATTTTCCTTGGAGGACTCTTGATTCCAGACATCAAGCTTCTAAAATACTGTGCCTCGGGAGCCAATTTCAATTGATCTTCCATCCCTAGGACATGATAAATGATCCTTGTTAAAAACTGGGCTCCATTCTTGATCTTCTTCTGTTCCTAGTGTTTTGCTGCTTCTTTCAGCTGTTCATGGATGTATGGTGTGACATGCATTACTCCAAAAGGTTTGGTTCTATCCTTGTTGTTGAACATCAATAGTGTCACTGACTTATGTGGCATGGTATACCTTGGTAGTTTTGGAAAACAAAAGTACTGTAAGAACATCCTTGTGGCATATTCTTCATTCTCCCTTCCTTTAAAGTCAGTGAATTTTGCATATCCTGTATAAGTTTCCTTATTCTTTTTGACAAAGCTCGGGTCAAGTTTGGTTCCCATTGTGTAGAATTGCAATGCTGCTCTGATACGTTCTGCCTTGATAGTGATACCTACTTCCTGATTATCCTTGTTTTTGACTTTGCACCTGAAATAGGCATCATTCCCTCTTCCTATTTCCATTAGACTGCTCATTACTTGTGCTACTCTCTCAAAGTCAATGAAAAAGATAGGCTCCTCCAATATTTTGTGTAATCCTACTGCCTTCCATCTTTTCATATTGACTGCAACTCTTTGGAACCTATAGAACTCCTGGCACAACATTGTATATTTATATCCTCCCACTCCAACTGTGAATATGTGCTGACCAATTATAATTAGGGTCTCCTTGAGTTCCTTCACCACCTTCTCAGCTTCTGGAATTTCTGGCTCTTCATCTGACTCTAGGTCCACCTGTTCTTCCACAACTTCACTGTCCAGAAACCAATGGCCTCTTGATAGAACGACTGATTCTGCCTTGAAGTCATGAATTGGCAACTCCTTTGTATTCACCATTCTGAGAAAAATAAAATACACAAAGAAAAACTCTACCCACATAAACTACAAGAAATCAAAGAGTAATATTTATTTTGAGATGTCATGTCATAAGAATGAAAATAAAATCCCAAATAAATTTTGTTTCTTCAGAAAGACTCAAAAAGTGAGCATTAAAGGTGTAGCAAGATGTCTAGTGCAGTCCCTTTTCCTAACCACTTCTTTTGGAGAAAAAACAAAACATTAAAAAGGTAAAATAAAAATAAAAAATAAATAGACCTCTATTACTCTTCTACCTAGATCTTGCTTTGTGCTATATATTTTTTGTAAAAACAAAAAATAAACAATTTTTCTCAATTTTTCTTTCTCTCTCTTTTTTTTTTTAATAATAATAATTTTTTCTATTTCTTTTCTTCCCCTCCTAATTCTCTTTTTTAGAAAAGAAAATCAGGTTAAATATATATTTTTTCATAATTTTTTCAACATGTTATGATTTTCTAAATATAGATCAAATCTGGATGATCTTTTTTCCATTGGAACATCTCCAATTTTTTAACCCAATACTTCCTGACTCCAATTGTTCTGGTTTCAGGCAAACAACCATTCCCCTTGGATAAGCATTTTCTAGGAGTTTTTGGTCTCCATATCCATTTTGTCCTTGATTTTTGTTTTGATGAGCAGACCTCATATAGCCTTTGATTCCATGTGCTTCATGTTCTGATGCTTTGATTCTTTGGACAATGCCATGATTGCCATCTTCTTCCTATCTCTCCACCCTTCTTTGTTCTTCCAATCTTTTGCTGATTTTGATTACATGAAGCTTGATTATTTAACATTTGTATTGGTAATGTCTGTGTATCTTCAAATGCAAAAGTGAATCCTTCCATGTGTATATCATGAACATCTGATTGAATTTCTTGTTTTTCATTACTCAATAAAAATATTAAAAACCTTTTGTCATTTATGTTCAATTTAAGCCTCATTTTTTCAAAATCCAATATCACTTTACCTTTTTGAAGCCATGGTTGTCCTAAAATCACTTTTTCAGCCATCAAATGATCTGGCCATTCTTCACAGTCTATTTTCATATATTCTTCATTGAACTTTACTTCAATAGTCAGTGAAGACATGCTCTGTACTATTTGACCCTCCAAAGTTTTGATTAGGGTTCTACTTTTAGTTCTTTTTATGTTGAATTTACTTACCAAAGCTGAACTAATCAGATTTACTTGTGCTCCAGAATCTATCAAAACCCTAATGCTTTCATTTTGAAAATCCATTATCACCATAGGAACATGTTCCTTTGGTTTGAGAGGAGTTTCACACAGACAGACTTCCCTAAGCTCTTTGATTTTTCTTATCCTTTCCATAGCTTCCTGTTGAGCTTCTTTTCTAATGTCTTCCTCTTCTCTTTTCCTGTTTTGAGCTTGTTGCAACCTTCTCCATTCATCAACAGTTAATGGGAAATCATACCTCTTAACTCTACGTCCACTTACAAAGTTTGGCATGATTTCTCCATCTATGTTAGCTAGTTGAATGGCTCCACTGTTGCTTAGTTGATGTATAATATATGGTCCATGTCCTTTTTTCTGGAACTTTTTCTGATGTTCTCTGACTGTGTAAGCCAACACTAGATCTCCTACCTGTAGATCTTTCTCTTTTATGTGAACATCATGATAAGCTTTTTGCCTTTTCTTGTCCACATATAAACTCATAATGGCTTGGAGTCTAGATGCTCCCAATTTTTCCAATTCTATTACTCTCTCTGATAGTTCATGTCCAGTCCAATTATAGTGACTTCCTGCTTTTAATGTTGGAATAAGGAATTCCATAGGTAAAACTGCATTTTGTCCATATACTAGATTGAATGGTGTGTTCCCTATTGCAGTTTTATGAGCCACTCTATAAGCCCATAGGACATGATTAAGTTGTAAATCCCAATCATTCCTGTTTGTGTTCACTAATTTTGATAGTACAGTACACAATACTTTATTAGTACTTTCTGCTAACCCATTGGCTTGTGGGTGATATGGGGCTGACTTTCTATGACTGATCAGGAAATATTCAGTGATGTTTTCTATGATCTGGTTTACAAAATGGGTCCCCCTATCACTTACTAGTTCAATTGGAAGTCCAAATCTGGTGATAATGTTTTCATATAGGAATCTGGCAGTAGTATTAGCATCATTTCTTTTTGTCGCTTTGGCCCCAACCCACTTTGTCAGGTAGTCTGTAGCCACTATGATGTATTCAGCATGGGATTGTTTTGCTGGAGGATGTATAGGTCCAATGAAATCCAATCCCCATTTACTAAAGGCTCTGGCTGAAGTTAATGGAACCAATGGCATATCATTCCTTCTATTTGGTTGACTTACCCTTTGACAGACATCACACCTTTTTACATAGGTTCTTGCATCCGGAAATAGCGTTGGCCACCAAAAGCCAGAATATAAAATGAGTTTAGCAGTTCTGTCACTTGAAAAGTGTCCTCCTACCACTCCAGAGTGTGCCATTTCCAACATTTCCAGATATTTATTCTCAGGAACACAAATTCTTAGGTATCCATCCATTTCTCTCTTATACAACTGTTCTCCTATCAATTGATATTCTTTAGAGATTACTTGTAATTTTTTTTAATCTGTACCAGCTATCACTTGTTTTCCTTTCTCCTTTCTTCTCAATTCTTCAATGATATTTTCACTCCAATCTGGATTTTTCTGGAACCAATATAGAGTTATGAATTCTAAATCTTGCAATATTTGACACTTCCTGCAATTGGCAATGTATTTTGATACATCTTGAATTTTATTAGGCCAATGTACCCCCATCCTATTGAGATTACTTAGGGTGACTACCCTAGAAGCATGAGTGCAAGGGTTCCAATGATGAGCTCTCCTCAGATATTCTTGTTGCTCCTCCTCAGGAGTGCAATATTCTAATATGCCTGTGTGGTTGAGATGGTACAAATGCCCAGCTAGTAACATAAAGTTCCTGCTTTGCAATACTAAGTGTGCATTGTTCCCAACTGTTCTACAAGGTCCCATGGTTAATAATGGTACTAAACTCATGGCCCACTTAGGAACGCTCTCTACCTTAAACAGATAAGTGTCTGGCAGATTGTCATCTAAAGGTGAACTGGGTTCTTCAGGCTGGATTCGAGATAAATGATCTGCTCTCAAGTGTGTTCTCCCTTGTCTGACCACCACCTCAAACTCAAATTCCATTAGCAAAAGAAACCATCTGACTATTCTCCCTGTGTGACAAGGTTTATTTACCAAATATAACAAAGCTTGATGGTCTACAAAGAACTTAAACTTGTTGGCCAAAAGGTAATGTCTGTATTTTTTTACAGCAAATACCATGCCCAATCCCTCTCTTTCAGTGGTTGTGTAATTTTTCTCTGCTAGATTCAATTGTCTACTAGCATAGGCCACTGGAAAATCTAACTTGCTTTCTTCTATTGGTTGTGCTAACACACATCCCAAAGCATAATTTGTAGCATCCACATGAACATGAAAATTTTTGTCCTATTGAGTGTTGGAGATAGACGTCTGTGGAAGCACGCGAACAGCATAGGGAAGAAGAAGAAGCTTGGAGCACAAACACACAATACTGAATGTATTACTAGAGAATGTACAAAGATAAGTAGCCCATTAGGGCAATAGGCGTATATACAAGCCGAGGGAAAAAAACCTCCTAAAGAGGGAAAAAAGTGCCCCGGCGGTCCTAGAGTGTTCACACACATCACTACCTAAATATATCAACAAATCCCCCCTGGGAGTGATGCGGTGAACAAGGAGCTGGCACTCATGTATAAGGAAGTGCCAAGCTATGTGGAAATCACTCCACAAAAGGAAGTAAGCCCAAAGCTTTGCGAAAAGCTTCAAACTTCTCCCTAGGGAGAGCCTTCGTGAAAAGGTCTGCAATGTTCTCCTGCGTGGGCACATATGCCAAGCTGATCTCCCCAGCAGAGAACCTCTCCCTGACATAGTGATAATGCACCTCAATGTGCTTAGTGCGAGCATGGAACACAGGGTTCCTCGCAACTGCCAATGCGCTCTGACTATCAGTGAAGATGGTGGTGGCAGTAGACTGGCCAACACCCAAATCAGCCATAAGGCGTCTGAGCCACACACACTCAACAGTCGCTGTGAAAGTTGCCCTATACTCAGCCTCACAACTGGAAGTGGCCATAGTAGGCTGCTTCTTGCTCAACCAAGATATACATGAGCTACCAAGCATGAAGCAAAAACCACTGGTGGACACACGAGTGTCATAGCAACCAGCCCAATCTGAGTCAGAAAAAGCATGCAAATCTGGCGGTAGTGATCCCCCCTTGGGATAAAACAACCCAACTAGCCGAGTACCACTCAAGTAGCAAAAGATGCGCTTAACCGCTTTCCAATGCATGACTCCTGGGCAATGCATAAACATGCTCATCTGTGAGATAGCAAACTGAATATCTGGCCGAGTAATGCATAAGTAAATCAAGCATCCAACAGCCTGCTGATAGAGAACAACATCAAATGCATCTCCAGCATCATGAAGACTCAATCGTAAACCTGTCTCCATAGGAGTGGCAATAGGCTTACAGTCTTCAAGGCCAAAACGCTGCAATAATGTGTCAATATATTTCGTTTGACACAAAGCCATTCCACCATCAACGTGCATAAATTGAATGCCCAAATAGTGATGCAAATGCCCCAAATCAGACATCTCAAATGAGGCATGCAAATCAGCCTTAAAATCAGCAATATGTGTCTCAATAGGACAAGTGAGCAGCATGTCATCAACATAGACAACAATGATAAGAAGCACATCATTAGCACGTTTAATATATAAGGTGCTTTCAGTTGGACTGTTCTCAAAACCATGTACAATCAGATAGGCATGTATCATCTCATACCAAGCATGTGGTGCTTGCTTTAAACCATATAATGCCTTCTTTAACCTGCAAACCTGGTTTTCATGCCCTTTCTGCACAAAGCCACGGGGCTGAAAAATATACACTTCTTCATGCAAGTCACCATTCAGAAATGCTGTTTTAATGTCCAACTGATGTACATTCCAACCATGATGGGCTGCAAGTGCACAAATGCTCCGAACAGTAGTCATACGGCATGTAGGTGCAAAGGTCTCATCAAAATCAATGCCTCTTTCCTGCGCATAACCCTTTGCAACAAGCCTAGCCTTATACCTGTCAACGGTACCATCAGGTTTACACTTCAGCTTGTATACCCACTTAGTGCCAATGGCCTTCTTGCCAAGAGGCAAGTCACATAAGGACCATGTACCATTCTTCATTATAGCATCATATTCAGATTGCATAGCAGCCATCCAATTTTCTGAATTCTGTGCTTCATCAAAAGAAACAGGCTCATTCTCATCACAAAGACTAGATGCAGCCATAGCATAGCAATCTGATGCAAAGGAGGCACTATGAGAGCCTGAACGAGTACGATATGACAAAGGTGCATCTAATTTGTTGTCACGCAAAGTCTGCACCAGCCATTTTGACATAGTTTTTGCCTGCTCAATATCAGCTCTCTCATCAGCAAGTGCATCATGTAAATCTGCATCAGAAATGGAATGATCTGCATCATCATATGAAACCTGCAAAGGCTGAGAAGTTGCCTCATTAGGATCAGCACTAGCCTGTCCACCTGTAAAAAGAGGCATCAAAGTATCATACATGTCTTTGGAGCTAACAGATGTCTCCTTAGTACATGAAAGCAATGGCTGAATAGCATCTTCCACAAAGACAACATCACGGCTAACCAGAATGCGTTTAGTGATGGAGAGTGTTAATCTCCAAAAGAACAAGCTATCCTTGGTATTAGACCACCTCTAGACCAAGAATAACTTTAGACTCCTCATAACTTTGAAAATATATTCACACAATACCAAGATTTGACTAACTGTGAAGAAATCACTTTTCTAAAAAAGTCTGCTGCAGATTAATCACTCATTGACTAACCAATTCTGTAAAGTTTTTGACAAAACTTTGTACAATACTTTGCCTTGAGATTGCGCAAATTTACCAAGTTAAATTTCTCAAAATGATTCAGTACACACTGAGAAATGTGTGAAACACTTTACCTATGTCTGAAACAGCTTCTCTGCAATGGCAACTTTGACACCTGCAACTTCTTAACACTAGTTCTCCTAAAGTAAATCCCGTTTGATCAAGATCTTTTAGCCATAGATGGCTTACCTTCCAACTTAGATTTTGAGCCCTCACTTGTGTAAAACTTTACACTGTGGACTGAGCAATGACCATTTCTCTGAAGATGAAATCTGCGCCAGTTTTCACGACTCTTTGAAAATTCTTACATATGAATGTTCCTAAACAAAATTCTCTCAGCCTGATTACAATTAACCTCTCAAATTCTAGCCGTAGATAGATTAGCTATGGACTTAGATATGTGCAAAAGGATTTCTCAAAAGATTAGACACAGAAGGAGCAGACAACAAAATATCGGGCGCAAGATTTTTCGATTTCTCAGAAAAATTACATCTAAGTGAGGATAGACAATTCACTCACTCTTCATGTGTCTAATGACACTCTCTACTATTCCTTTATCTCTTCCTACTCACTATTCTTCTTCTGTTCTATTTGCCCCGACATTTCCAACATATTTATAGATGAATATATACAAGTGTATGACTAAAACAAAAGTATAAGTCAGCTAATGTACATATGTGTACACATCTTTGGATTTCTGAATATGTCCTTCCTTCAACCTTCTGAACTTGTTCTTTTCTTGACTCCTTGACTTCATTTCTTCATAATCCTTCAATTGATGATTGTCATGCACCAACAGCTCCCCCTCAATCATTAATTGAGGTTCTTCTCTATCTTCTTGATTCCTGCCATATCCTTGAATCTTTGTAGCTTTGGTCCATCTAGACTTTTTGTCATCATATCTGCAAGTTGATCTTTTGTAGGAGTGTGTATGATTTCAATCTCCTTCTCAATGACCTTCTCTCTTAGAAAATGATACTGTATTTCAATATGCTTAGTTCTAGCATGAAACACAGGGTTAGCTGCCAAATATAGAGAACTCATATTATCTCCACAAACAATAGGAGTACTTTGAATCACATCAAACACCTTCATGAGTGTCTTTAGCCATATTACCTCCTTTGCAGCTTCCACCATACCTTTATATTCTGCTTCTGTAGATGATAATGCAACTGTATGTTGCTTCTTAGAACACCATGAAACCAATTTGTCTCCTACATAGCACAAGTATCCATGTGTTGATCTTCTATCATCCACATTACCTGCCCAATCTGCATCACTATATATCTTCACTCTTGTATCAGAAGTAAATCCATAGTACAACCCTTCTCTGAGTGTACCCTTGATATACCTAAGTACTCTTTGTCCTGCAATCCAATGTTCCTTTCTAGGACAATGCATAAATTGTGAAAGCACACCAACTGCATATGATAAATCAGGCCTTGTCAATGTAGCATAAATCAAGCTACCAACTAAACTTTGATAAAGTTTCATATCTCTGAACTCTTCTCCTCCAAACCTAGACAATTTATGGTTCACTTCCAAGGGTGTAGGTGCAACCCTGCAATCTTCCATTTTAAACTTAGTTAGCAAATTCTTAAGATACCTTTCTTGGGTTACATATACTCCATGTTGAGTATAAGAAATCTCCATTCCCAAGAAGAATGATAGGTTCCCTAAATCACTGATTTTGAACTCTTTCTCCATCTGCTTCTTGATCATTTGTATACCTTTATCATCTGTTCCTGTAAGTATTATGTCATCGACATAAATACAAACATAAATGAATCCATCTTCACTTGCTTTGACTAGCAAGCTACTATCTGCCTTTGATGCTTGAAATCCAAGATCATTCAAGAATTTTACAAGCCTATAATTCCATGCCCTTGGGGCTTGCTTTAGTCCATACAAAGCTCTCTTGAGCTTACACACATAATTTGGACTTACTTGGTCTTTGAACCCATCTGGTTGCTCCATGTACACTTCATCTAAAATATAACCATTCAAAAAAGCATTTTTAACATCTAGTTGAGACAACTTCCAACCTTTGCAAGCAGCAATTGCTATGAGAGTTCTGATGGTTGTCATTTTTGCCACAGGACTATAAGTCTCATCATAGTCCACTCCATATGTCTGTGCATACCCTTTCACAACAAGTCTAGCTTTGTATCTAGACACACTTCCATCTGCAAATCTTTTGGTTTTATAAACCCACTTACATCCAATAATTTTCTGACTATTAGGTTTAGGAACCAGATCCCAAGTCTGATTCTCTATCAAAGCATCATACTCCTCTTGCATGGCTTCTTCCCAATTTCTCTTGCCTTTGGCTTCATCATATGTAGATGGATCTTCATCTGTTTTTACCAAATAAGCATAGTCTTTAGTAGTAAAAAATGAGGTGTCATAGCTATACCTTGTAGGTTGCCATTTGTGCCTAGTTGACCTCCTAACTTCTGCACTTCTTGAAGTCTCTGGTTCATCACATTCTGGATCAAACCTTGGCCTCTCTTCAACTTCAACCTGTACTTCATTGTTCTCACTTTCATCAAGTAATTGAATCTTTGCTTTGCCTTTTCTTTGGTCTACCACTTCTTCATTATCTGTATGTACATCATATTTACCTGCATACCAAGTACCTTGCTCATCAAATGTAACATCCTTAGACACAATGAATTGCTTTGTGGATGGACTCCACAACCTGTATCCCATTTGTTTATCATCATAACCAATGAATACATACTTTTCTGCCTTAGGCTCCAACTTATGTCTCAATTGAGATGGCACATATGCATATGCCAAACATCCAAATATTCTGCAATGATCCAAGGTAGGTTTCTTGCCCCACCAAGCTTCATATGGTGTCATACCCTGCAAAGCTTTACAAGGCAATCTATTAACCAAATAAGTAGCTGTATTTACAGCCTCTGCCCACAAATAATTTGGGCAATTCTTCTCTTTCATCATGGACCTTGCAAACTCAACAAGAGTCATATTTCTTCTTTCTGCTACTCCATTTTGTTGAGGAGAATACCTGCAAGTAACTTCTCTCTTTATACCTGCATTCCACAAGTAATCATTGAATTCATTTGAAAAATACTCTCCCCCTCCATCTGATCTTAGTCTCTTCAATCTCTGACCTGTAATCCTTTCTGCATAAGCATGATAGTGTTTAAATGTATTAAACACTTCTGACTTTTCCTTAATCACATAAATTGTGATCCACCTGGTAGCATCATCAACATAAATGACATAATATCTTGAACCATTTATACTAAAGTCCTTTGAAGGACCCCACACATCTGTATGCACCAATTCAAGTCTTTCTGAATACATAAACCCATGCTTGGAATAGGATTGCTTATGAGCCTTACCTAATTGACATGCCTCACATCTGTATGTCATATGTTGACCTGCAATGTTAGGCAATCCAAGCACTGAATCATTATTGATCATATCTTTGATACCTCTTTCATTAAAGTGTCCAAGTCTTTTATGCCAAAGATCTAATTCTGACACCTTCTGCTCTCCATATGTGAACATAGCATGTCCAACATTTCCTTGTACCTTCAATGTGAAGAGCCTTCCTTCTTTCTTTCCTGTAACAACCTGTTTATACCCTTGACTAGGGTCTTCAACATAAACTCCATCATTTGTAAACCTTACCTCATATCCTTTTTCCACAATTTGACCTACACTGATCAAATTCTTTGGAATTGTGGGAACATAAAGAACCTTACTCAGAAGAGTGCTCCCATCCTTAGCTTTGACTGAACCAATTGACTTTACCTTATGCTTTGTATTATCACCTGTCTGAACTGTATGATTAATTGCATTATGATCTAGGTCAGTCATCAAAGCAATATTTCCACTCAAATGATTACTACATCCTGAATCAATATAGAATACTCTCATATCCTCATGTGAGGTTTCACATGTATTCATAATGAGAGTTGAATCCTCCTTCTGATCTGATGCATAGTTGTAATAGGTGTTATTGTAGGATTGGTTTTGGAAGTTTCTTCCTCCACCTCTTCCAAAAGAATTCCTACCACCTCTACCTCTGAAATTTCCTCTCTGAAATCTACCACCTCTTGCTCTTTGATTAAAGTTTTGATAATTGCCATTGTTCTGATTATTATGCCAACAATCATGAGAGAGATGATTGGTCTTACCACATATCCAACAAGCTCTTGTGTTATCCTTGTTGTTTCTGCCTCTTCCTCTACTTCTGCCATTTCCTTTGCCTCTCATGAAATTTGCTTGGTTTGAAGTACCTTCTTCTTCACCTGATTGTTGCTTTCCTTTGTTAGCTTTCTTCTTATCTTTGGAGTAAATTGCATGACCTACACTCTTATCAACATCTCCTTTGACATCATTCTCAAAAGTTAGCATATGACCTAACAATTGATTCAAATCAGGAGTAAAGTGATCTAGTGAAAGTTCTGTGGATAAAATGAAAGGCTTCCACTTCTCATCTCCTCTTAGCCCTGTGAGTATTTGTCTTACCAATTTGTCTTCTTCAATATCTTCATCCACTGCACCTAGAGAATCTGCAATATCCTTCATCTTTGTCACATAATCAGAAATTGATTGTGATGCCTTCTTCTTGAAGGTAGTAAATTCTGCCCATAGTGAAGCCTTCCTTGATTTGGTTGTGTTTTGAAAATGCTCCTCCAAAGCATTCCAAATGTCACATGCACTTTCAAGTCCTCTAATGTGAGGAAGCAAATAATCATTGACTGCCATGTAGATTATGCTCCTTGCTTGAGCATCCTTCTTCATCCAATTCTTCAAGTCTGCAAGCTCCTCTCTAGTTGGAACACTAGGATCTCTGAATTCTGGCTTTTCTTCATCTCCTGTGATGTATCCTATCAGATCTTTGCTCATAAGATGAGCTTCCATCCTCATAGACCAAGCTGGATAGTTCTCTCTATCCAACTTTTCAATTTGGAGACTATCTCCCATCCTTGCTTCACCTGTAGTCTCAAAACTTTAACCTTTACAAGAAATAAATGTACCTTGACTTTGAATCTCGATTCTTCTGATCCTTTGATAGCTTGAATGAGTCTACCTTCAAGTTTTCTTCAACCTTTATCCTTCTGCACCTTCAAGATGTAAAGATTTGAATTTCTGCAGTAGTCGGAGTCTTCTTTACTTCAATTTTGACACAACCTGCTCTGATACCACTGATGGAGAGTGTTAATCTCCAAAAGAACAAGCTATCCTTGGTATTAGACCACCTCTAGACCAAGAATAACTTTAGACTCCTCATAACTTTGAAAATATATTCACACAATACCAAGATTTGACTAACTGTGAAGAAATCACTTTTCTGAAAAAGTCTGCTGCAGATTAATCACTCATTGACTAACCAATTCTATAAAGTTTTTGACAAAACTTTGTACAATACTTCGCCTTGAGATTGCGCAACTTTACCAAGTTAAATTTCTCAAAATGATTCAGTACACACTGAGAAATGTGTGAAACACTTTACCTATGTCTGAAACAGCTTCTCTGCAATGGCGACTTTGACACCTGCAACTTCTTAACACTAGTTCTCCTAAAGTAAATCCCGTTTGATCAAGATCTTTTATCCATAGATGGCTTACCTTCCAACTTAGATTTTGAGCCCTCACTTGTGTAAAACTTTACACTGTGGACTGAGCAATGACCATTTCTCTGAAGATGAAATCTGCGCCAGTTTTCACGACTCTTTGAACATTCTTACATATGAATGTTCCTAAACAAAATTCTCTCAGCCTGATTACAATTAACCTCTCAAATTCTAGCCATAGATAGATTAGGTATGGACTTAGATATGTGCAAAAGGATTTCTCAAAAGATTAGACACAGAAGGAGCAGACAACAAAATATCGGGCGCAAGATTTTTCGATTTCTCAGAAAAATTACATCTAAGTGAGGATAGACAATTCACTCACTCTTCATGTGTCTAATGACACTCTCTACTATTCCTTTCTCTCTTCCTACTCACTATTCTTCTTCTGCTCTATTTGCCCCGACATTTCCAACATATTTATAGATGAATATATACAAGTGTATGACTAAAACAAAAGTATAAGTCAGCTAATGTACATATGTGTACACATCTTTGGATTTTTGAATATGTCCTTCCTTCAACCTTCTGAACTTGTTCTTTTCTTGACTCCTTGACTTCATTTCTTCATAATCCTTCAATTGATGATTGTCATGCACCAACATTTAGTCTGTGGATGATACAGATGATAGCCTTTACTTTCAGAACTGTACCCAACAAAAATACATTTTACTGCCTTATCATCCAATTTTCTGCGATGTTATTCAGGCACTAATGCATATGCCAAACAACCAAAAACACGCAGATGGCTTGCGGTCATGCCAAGCCTCATATGGAGTGATAGACTGCAACGCTTTAGTGGGACACCTGTTCAGTACATATGCTGCACATATGACAGCCTCAAGCCAGAAACTATGTGGTAAAGCCTGACTTTTGACCATGCACCTCGCCATCTCCATGATTGACCTGTTCTTTCGTTCAGCAACTCCATTCTGTTGAGGTGTATACGGTACTGTACACTAGTGTTTTATCCCACGTTCAGCCAGAAATGCATTAAAATCTGAAGACATATATTCCCCCCCTCGATCAGAACGGAGGGTGCCCATTTTACATGCTGACAGATTTTCAGCCAAAACCAAAAACTGTTTGAAGCACATGAACACTTTGGACTTTGCTTTGAGTGGATATACCCATGCATGCCTGGAAAAGTCATCAATGAAAGTCACGAAGTAAAGGTAATTTCCAAAAGAGGGTGTCTGCATAGGACCACAGACATCACTATGTACAAGCTGCAATTTCTACGTAGCCCGAACTGAACCATCTTTTGGAAAGGAAGAACGCTGCATTTTGCCCAAAATACAGCCTTCACAAACATGTTTTCCAGGTGCCTCAAGTTTGGGCAAAGAGGACACCATTTCAGATTTTTGCAGGCGTAACAAACTAGCAAAATTCAGATGACCAAAGCGTGCATGCCAAAGCTTTGCATCTGACATAGCCTGAGAATCATGAACTGCACATGCCGAATCATTCACAGATCTTTCATAGTCTATGAGCTTATACAGCCCACGACATAAGATGCCAGAAGCAATAATCACATCACCATTTGAGAGATCATGGACTGTACACCTGTCATCAACGAATTTCACAACCAAGCCAATCTTGGCTAATGCAGAAACTGATAACAGGTTCTTTTTTATCCTTGGCACAAATAAAGCATCTGACAAAGTGAAAGAACTACCATCAGCAGTAGTCAGAATGATCTTACCAACTCCCATAACAGGATAAGAGGAGTTATTGGCGCATGTGACAGTATTCCCTATAGGGGCAGGCTCGAGTGAAGAGAAGAAACTACGCTGTGAGGTAATATGTTTGGTCGCCCCACTGTCAAAGTACCAAACATCTGAGTCTACTGCAGACATGCACTGATCATGAGAAGATGGGTCAAAACTGCAGACAGTAGTAAACGCCCATTCTTCTTCCTGCACAAGATTTGCAGACTCTGTTTTTGGTGTAGAGGCCTCTGCAACAACCATTCCAGCCTCTTTCTTCTTTGCCTCTTTAGCAGCCAGTTTTGGACAGTTCTTTATAATATGATCATTTCCTTTACAGTACTTGCAGAACAATTTCTGCTTTTTTGATTTCTTTTCATCTTTATCCTGGTTCTTCGATTGTGCAGCATTTGCAGATTTTTGCTTACTAGTAGAAGAGCTCCATTTTCCTTTGCCCTTCTGACTAGCCAGGAAAGCTTGATCTGCAACACGCATAATGGACCTGTTCTGCCTCGACTGATCTTCCTGCAACAGAACAGAGACTAATTCCTCAAATGACAAGGCATTCGGATTGCCTTTCATCATCAACCGAAGAGTAGAGGCAAAACTCTGATATGAATCAGGAAGACCATTTAGAACGGTCTGCACAAGTGAGCTATCTGGTATAACCTCATCAGCAGAAATCAATTGTTCCTTCAGGTCTTTGATCTTTGTAAGAAAACTGTCCATAGAATCACCTTCATTCATGTGCTCACTCTCCAACTATTTTCGGAGGTAAGCAACACGAGCCTCATTCCTAGCTTGGTACAAAGTGGTAAGTGTATCCCAAGCATCCTTTGCTGTTCTGTAAGAGCGAATGTGAGGAATAATGGCACGTTTGACAGACAAGGCTATCAATGCATGTGCCTGGGCATCTCTGCCATCCCAACGAATCTGCTCTGCAGTAGGTGCAACAGAAACAGCAGCACGAACAGGAATCTGCGGAATATCATCTTCGATACCATCTTCATCAGCTCTAGTACCTCCAGCACCTATATTTGTAGTACCTGTAGTCGCAGGTGTAACAGGACGTCTTTCAACACCCTGCACAATGTTCCACAGTCCTTTTGCAACCAGTACATGTCGCATCATATAAGCCCATAATGGGTAGTTGGTACCATCCAACTTATCCTCAACAGCCAACATACGGAATACATCACTGCTTTCAGCCATGGCCGGTGACTAAAATACCTTGATGCAAAAAATTGACTGTATCTCAAAAAGTTGAACGGAACTGCCTACACGAGTTCTGCTAGACCTGTAGCAGACTTCGAGACGCTTAAACTGGCGAACAAAAACTGGTATATACCTTTGGCACAAAAGGACGAAATAGCCTGCACAAGCGCTGCGATAGTGCGTTCGGAGGCCGAAACGAGCTCGGATCGCAATTTTGGCACCACAAAGCGAAGCCGTTTTGATCTCAGAAACACCTTGAGTATGCTCACCAAATTTCGTGTGAATCTGAGACTGCAAACGGAGGAGTGTCGACGGCGCCCTAGAAGAAGCGACGACCTGCTCTGATACCAATTGTTGGAGATAGACGTCTGTGGAAGCACGCGAACAGCACAAGGAAGAAGAAGAAGCTTGGAGCACAAACACACAATACTAAATGTATTATTAGAGAATGTACAAAGATAAGTAGCCCATTAGGGCAATAGGCGTATATACAAGCCGGGGGAAAAAAACCTCCTAAAGAGGGAAAAAAGTGCCCCGGCGGTCCTAGAGTGTTCACACACATAACTACCTAAATATATCAACATTGAGGTGTTTTCAGAATTGGGGCTGTTACCAAACAAGTTTTTAGAGTTTCAAAGGCTTGGTCACACTCCTTAGTCCACTCAAACTTTGTAATTAGGGCATATAAGGGTTTTGCTATGTCAGCAAATTTGTGTACAAATTTCCTATAGTACCCACAATGGCCCATGAAAGTTTGAAGTTCCTTTACACTTGTTGGTCTTGGAAGCTCTATTATGGCCTTTATTTTCTTCTCATCAGTTGAAATTTCATTTTTAGAGACTATATGACCCAGCATTCTTCCTTGTCTCACAAAGAATACACATTTTTCTGGATTTAAACATACTCCGTAGGTTCTGCATTTCCTGAATATATTTTCTAAATCCTGCAAGTGATCTTGTCTTTTTAATGAAAAAGTACAAAGATCATCTACATAGATTTCCATTACCTTTCTCAGGAACTCTTTGAAGATATGACACATCAATCTCTGAAAAGTTGCTGGAACATTAGTTAATCCAAAGGGCATCACCCTAAAGGCATAAATTCCCCATTCTGTGGAGAAGGCAGTTTTATGTTGGTCTTCCAATGCTATAGGAACCTGGTTGTATCCTGAAAAACCATCTAAAAAACTATAAACCTCCTTCCTTGCAACTCTTTCTAGAAGATGATCTGTTATAGGCAGTGGATAATTATCCCTTATAGTTGCTGCATTCACCTTTTTCAAGTTAATGCATACCCTAAGTTTCCCATTCTTTTTTGGTACCACAACTATAGGAGATATCCATTCTGTATAATCAATTTCATAGATGAACTTGGCAGCTAATAGCTTGTCAATTTCTTCCTTTATCTTAGCAGAGTATTTATCATTAAATGTGTAATGTCTCTGTTTACTAGGTTTTGCTTCAGGTGTAATAGGAATCTTATGCTCACAGATTTTAGGATCAATACCTTTCAAATCCTTATAGCTATAAGCAAATACATCCCTATAGTTTCTTGCCAAGTTTCTTAGTGCCTCTTCTTCTTGAGTGGTCATGTCATCAGCCACTACAATGTGTCTTTCTTCTCCCTCCTCCTGAGTGATCATGATCTTTTTAGTTTCTTCCTCAGTATCATAAGCCTCTCCTTTCTTCTTTTCCCTCTTTGGTTTCCTTTTGAGAAGTAATCTATTTTCCACTTCATAAGTCTTGAAATTTTTTGGTACATCAAACTGTTGATCTTTGTTCATTTCCCTTGTCTTCTTTTCATTTTCCTGATTTTCTTCGATTTCCTTGTGTTTATTTTTCTTGTACTTGCTTGAGATTTTATCCTTAATAGCATCTTCAGCTTTTACTTGCTCTAAAAATTGTGTCTTCCCTTTTTCTAATATCATTTCTTCTTCTATGTCCTCTTCTGTTCTGGATACCTTTATCATTTGTATTCCAATGTGAAAAATATCATATCCTTCTTCATTTTGAAATTCCACTCCTACATATTCATCACTGGCTAGATCCATAGTAGCCAAGATTTGATTCCACCCATAGGGCTCAAATTCCTCATCCTTGAATTGTTGTGGTACATAATTCTCATCTTGTAACTTCCTTCCTTCCACACAATCCTCTCTTCTTAATCTCCTCTTCCTACTGGTAAGATTTCTTATCATATTGCACTTCCATACTGATGATTCAGCCTCCTCCTGATCTTCTATCTGTGATTCCTCACTCAACTCTTGATTTTGATGAATTTTATACCATTCTTGAGGAGATATGTCACATTAGTGCCCATTTCTTAGACTCACTTTGGTTATTCTTCCTTTGCTCTGCAGGTATAAGCAATCATTACCCCAATCTTGCACAATTTGCATTTGTCTCATGAATGGTCTTCCTAGGATAATTTCATATGAAGTGGATTGTGGGAATTCAACTATAGCAAAGGTATGTTCTATCTCTATCCCACATATGTCCACAATCACTTTTTCCCATATTCCTAGGGGTTTTTCAATGTGTCCATCTGCAAGTTGCAATCTCATTTTTGTGGGTAATAATTCATTTTTTCCCCATTTCTCCCAAGTTTGTTTAGTCATGATGGCCACTCCTGATCCACTATCCAAAATAGCTTTGGCCTAATTTTTACCAAATTGTATTTTTAAAGTTGAGTTTCCCTCTTCTCCCTCACAATATCCTCCTATCTTATCAATGGGAATATACCACAACTCCTCCATTTCCTATAGTTGTGGGTGAAGATTTTCTGGTGTTGTCTCCCATTTTTTCACTTGGTTCTGTAGATGAGGATTTTGTTTCATTAAATCTTCCCATGTGGTATGATACAGAATTGTGCATCGTCTATCTATATTCACCTGGAGTGTTACTTGTGGGTTTTCTTCCTTGATACTCTTTCCTCTTGTTGTTGTTGTCTCAGATTCCTCAACTGTTTCTTGAGAATTGTCTTCTTTCCCCATTTTGAGTTGTACTTCCCGTATGATCTGTTTACACTTCTGCATTCTTTCATGTTCTAAGTCTGGCATAGGATAAGCCATTGTACGATCAGCAGGGCTTGGTCCCTCTTGAATTCTTCCTTTGTATGCTTTTATCAGAGTATCTAGACTTTGTGAATTTCCTATTTCCAACTGGGTTTGTGTCTTTTGAGGAGAAGTACTGTTTGATTGTTCCCTATTTTCTTCCTCAATATTTTTACTCATTTTTTGTTTCCTCTCCCATTTCCCTTTTTGTCTATTTTTCTTTACCTTTGAGATTGAACCTTCATTTTGTTCCTTAGTTGTTCTTTGTTGTTTTGTTTGTGACCTTGTTATAGCATTTACATTCACTTGGTCAATGTCACTCAATTCTTCCTGTTCCATGATACTGACTGCTTTTAGTGGTATGTTATTAGGTGTGTTTTGTTGTTTTTGAGGATTCCTTGGGCAATCTTTAATCAAATGCTCCCTGCCACAATCCTTGCAATATGCTCCTTCTATTCTTAATGTAGGAGGTTGTGGACAGTCTCTAATGAAATGATCTCCCCCACACCTATAACAAGTTATCTTTGGTCCTCCTTTGAATTGAGGTTTTTGATTGGACATATAATTATTGGTTATATACATGAAAGTGGCAGTGTCCATCTCAATTCTTCCATTTCCCAAGTCTAGGGCTTGTAATTCTGGTTCTCTTGACTCATAACCTTCCCATTCTTCTTGATATCCTTCATTCCATTGATAATCTTCCTTGTATGGTGACTTTGTTCTTGAGTTTCCCTCCTCTATTGGTGTGTATTTGATTGGTACCACATTTGTTGGTATAGGAGGTTGTTGCCCAAGCACAGGTCTTGGTTGCTCAATATACACTGATTCTCTGTGGCTCCCATAGTCTCTTTCCTTTATGGGTTGTTTATTATAGAAACATTCCTCCCTCGTATGGTTGGTCCATTTCCTCTCTAGTGTACAATATTTGAGTGTCTTTCTATCTTGCAAATGTGGAGGCTTTTGATATGGGCACAGTTGTACCAGATGACTTTCTCCACAATTGTAGCATTTTTTATTTGGGTTTATCCTGGAGTTTATCAAATTGGTTTTAGTGCTTACCTCTAGGGCTTTAGCAATGGCCTGAGCCAACTCTTCTGCTGGAGGAATTTTATCTTCATTTGATCTGGGTTGATCAAATGCTAACAGATCTTGGCCTCTGCTATCTTCCAAATCTATTGCTTCTTTTACACAAGCTCCTAGATCAGGGCATCTCCTGTAGTACACTAGGGTTCTTAATTGAGCACTTCTCAACCCTTCTATGAATAGGGATACTTGTCTAGCCATGGAAGGTACTTCCTCTTTAGGGCATCTGTCAATATATTGCTTAAATCTCCTGGCTGCCTCTCTGACATTTTCATCTTTTTGTTGTTTAAAACTGTGTATCAGAGTGGTTGTGCTATGTTTTATTCCGGTCTTTGAGAATTCTCCAATAAAGGCTTCTAGGAAGGATTCAATATCTAGGTACATTTCTTTTCTCAAAGGGATGAACCAAGATAATGTTGGTCCTGTTAGGGTTAGACCAAATGCCTCAAATTGAACTTTGTAATCTTCCACCTCCTCAGCTCTAATTAATTGCCTAAACTCTGCAACATGAGCATGAGGATCTGAATACCCTTCATATTGATTTTTCATACATTTGGCTACTTGATATGGTCTAAGCATTCTACCCTGAGGTTGCCAATGATGTCTTCTTCTGAGTGAAAACTCATTATAACCTTCTGGTTCCTTATCAAATGGGGAAGCATGTGTCCTCCTCCCATGTTGTTGCTCAGTACTAGTGTAGTTTTCATGTGGTCTAGGTAAATCTGGTTGTCCCATGTTATGTTCCCAAGGTCCTTTGTCAGCACATTGCCCTAAGTCATTTGAATTTTCTGGGTCTTGGGAGAAGATGTACACACACCCTTGCCTATCCTCATACCTACCATCTTTGAACTGAGCTACTGGTGTTATGTTTAGGGGAACTTCTAAGTTTCTCAATCTAATGAGAAACTTATGCATTCCATCCTGATATACATAGGTGCCAAACCTATTTGTATACATGTATTTGAGGATATTTCTATAATCCCCAGTTTCAATGGGCTCATTTGTTTCAGTTAAATTTTCCATGTTGTTTTCTTGCCCTAAATTTCTTTTTTGCCCTTCCCCCACTACTGACTCTATCTCCTTCCTTCCTAGATCTTGCTTAGTATGTGAATTTAGTTTGTTCCCAGACCTAAGGATCATTCAGCTAATTTTCACGATTCTGTGGTCAGAATCGTGTTTTTCACGATTTTCTAACTAGGCTAGTGTTTTTTTTTTTCACGATTTTATGACTAAAATTGTGTTTTCCACGATTTTAATCTCAAAATTGTGTTTTTCACGATTCTGTGTTCAAATTAGTGATTTTTCACGATTTTCTGACTAAAATCGTGTTTTTCACGATTTTGTGCTCAAAATCGTGTTTTTCACGATTTTGAACTCAAAATCGTGTTTTTCACGATTTTGTGTTCAAATTAGTGATTTTTCACGATTTTCTGACTAAAATCATGTTTTCCACGATTCTATGCTCCAAATCGTGTTTTTCACGATTTTGAACTCAAAATCGTGTTTTTCACGATTTTGTGTTCAAATTAGTGATTTTTCACGATTTTCTGACTAAAATCGTGTTTTTCACGATTTTGTGCTCATAATCGTGTTTTTCACGATTTTGAACTCAAAATCGTGTTTTTCACGATTTTGTGTTCAAATTAGTGATTTTTCACGATTTTCTGACTAAAATCGTGTTTTTCACGATTCTGTGCTCAAAATCATGTTTTTCACGATTTTGAACTCAAAATCGTGTTTTTCACAATTCTGTGTTCAAATTAGTGATTGTTCATGATTTTATGACTAAAATCGTGTTTTCCACGATTTTGAACTCAAAATCGTGTTTTTCACGATTCTGTGTTCAAATTAGTGATTTTTCACGATTTTCTGACTAAAATCGTGTTTTTCACGATTTTGTGCTCAAAATCGTGTTTTTTCACGATTCTGTGCCCAAAATCGTGTTTTTCACGATTCTGTGCTCAAAATCGTGTTTTTCACGATTTTGTGTTCAAAATCGTGTTTTTCATGATTTTGTGCTCAAAAAATTGCGTTTTTCACGATTTTGTTCCCAGACAATCGTGATTGCTCACAATCGTAAATAACACGATTTTCGTATGAAAATCGTGTTCTGGGAATCGCGATGTTGTCCTAAGTTCAGAGAATCGCGATTTTGTGTTTGACTACAGAATCGCGATTTTGAACATTTTTTTTGAAGATTTTGAAGTATTGATTTTTAAGTTTCTCTTTCTTCTAATAGAATCGCTTTATTAAGTTTTTACCATGCAATGAAAAAACTTAACCAAAAAATAATCTTTTCTCACTGAAAATTCAAAACTCAGAAAATCGCAATTTCGTGATTTTGATTTTTTTCCTACTTTTTTGTACTTATTGATCATAAAAATTTAAAGGCATGTAATTGAGGTGATATAGAAACCACTCACCTTGCTTGCTTGACTCAAAGAAGCTCCTCAAGACCTGTATTTGCGGAAAGTCGCGATTTTCTCTGCTCTCTCTCTCTCACACTCACTCAAATGAATTTTCCTTTGAATTCCAGGGTTTTTATAGTATCCAAAAAATCACGATTTTGTGTGATTCCCACAGTTCTTCACTCTGTCACTTGTACAATCTTTACTTACCCCATCTTGATGACATCTCTTTGCAATTATCTTTCTCCAAAAAACCCAAATATGCTAGAAATTCCTGAAAATTTCTCTTATAGAAAATCGTGATTTTGTGCAGAAAATCGTGATTTTGTGCAGAAAATCGTGTTTTTTCTGTACTTCTTATTTTGTGCCAATTTGAGTGTTCTTTTCTCTTGTTCTCTTTCAATACCCTCTACCCATTGCAATTCACCAGACTCCTGTACTTTTGCATCAAAATCACAACCTTACTCAGAAAATCACGATTTTGTGCAGAAAATCGTGTTTTTTCTATACTTCTGATTTTATGTAAATTTGAGTATTCCTCCCTCTTGTTCCCCTTCAGTATCCTTTACCAACTCCAATTCCACAATCACCTGCAATTTTACCTCATAGTCCCAACATTAATCAGAAAGTCGCGATGTTGTACAGAAAATCGTGTTTTTGAAATCTGCTAATTTTTTGACCAATTGTTTGCTTTTCTTTTACTTGATCCCTAATACTATTATCCACAAGACTTTAGTCCAACTTCCTAAGAAGAAAAGAAATTTTTTTGATTGTTTTTTATGAATTTTATGAATTTTATGAATTTTTTAGTATTTTGCCTTAAATAAAGGTAAACACTTCAGTTAGGGTTTCTTGTTTGGTGATCCACTGATCCTATGTTCCTTGATTGGTTATGATCTCTTATGGATTAGCTATCAAAACAGTTCATGAGAAAAAACTTTCCAAAGAAAATGTGCTATGAAATGCAAGTATCAATTTTTGCAAAGATAAACTCAAACATACATTTCTTTTCAAAATGCAGATCAGCTTTGTTTCTCAAGATTTATGCTTTGATTTGGTTCACAAATGAATCTTTTCTACTTGCATCTAACTACTTTACCTGACTTTTCCTTAGTGCAACCATGTTATCTTCCCAAGATCAACAATATTGCCTAGTACTTGGTCAAAAAGAACTCTAAAAGTGCAAGAATAGACACATGTTACCTCATCTTCAGCTTTCTTGGTTCAAATTTTCCACACACCTGCACTTTTACTTCAACAATGCGATGAGCAACTATCAATTTACAAAAATTTCAGCACTTCCAATTCTAAAAGATGATCTATTGCTTTCTTTTCCCAAAAGACAAACAAAGACATCTACCTTTTCATGTTCACATTTCTTGATTAAAGAGTGTTACCTTTTCATTGTGTTTGTTACCATCATCAATAGAAGATCCAGCAAGGTCCAACTTCAATGAAGCTTTTGAAATATTCCCCAGCAACGGTGCCAAAAAATGTTTGTTATTGATCTTTGGAGTTGTCCTCTCCAATCATTTAGCATAAAGAATCAACAAGACATCTTTATTTTGTCAATCCTGGAAGTATTCTTGAGACCACAACCCCTTCAAGATGATAGAATCCAAGAAATAAGAGAATAATGGCTGGTATTTCTGAGAATAGTGAAAATGAAGAGGAATTTCTAGGGTTTGGATTATCTTGAGCAAATCTTCACCATTTTCTACAATCTTGGTGTCTATTGCATGCTATTTTATCAGCAGAACACAATTATGAAGTCAAAATCAAAAAATATCACCTGCATCATACAGACGAGACAATCGTGATTCTGTGAAAACAGATGATTTTCATCTCCAGCACCATTCTTCATCAACTTATCACTCAACGCATCAGTATTCAGCTCTCTTCATACACATTCAACAGATTTACACAATAGTAGCTCACAAATCTCCATAGATACACAAGAATTAGACTCACAAATCAAAGAAACCACACAAAGAGGAGAAAACACGATTTTTAGCAGAAAACTCCTTCTCTATTCACTTGGATAGCATGTAAACAAATGATTAACCAACACCCTCATAATAGAGGAAATTATCTTATATACATTTTCAAGTGTCCCTTTTCACACTTGAATTTTGGTCCTTTCCTCTATTTTTCTAAAAATATGCTATCTAGGAGTTTCCAAAAATTCTAGAAAAAATTCATAAGATTCTATCCTACATAAGGAAGACTCTTCCTTATTTTTACAACAATTGCATAAATATTTTTACAAATTTTTATCATTTTACAATTATTTTGCTTCAAAAAAGCTTCCAAAAATACATCTTCTAACACATATGCACAGGTTCCATCACAAATCAGAGGAAAAATGGATCCGAAGGCACAGAAATGTGTGTTCATAGGTTATGATCTTAATAAAAAAGGGTACAGGTTGTATAATCCAAGTACTAAAGGTTTTATTGTTAGCAGAGATGTTGTTTTTGATGAAAACAACTCGTGGTTTGAAGATGATTGCAGAAAGGTCAAACTACCTTATGACCTAGAAGAAGACTTTCCTACAATTTAGAAGGCAACTAATCAACAATGTAAAGATTCAAGTGATTCTGATGATGATCAGAGAACACCAAGGAAGAACTTCAAGGTACGAAGCAAAAAAGGTAAAGAGAAGATGCAAGACTTGAGGGATATTGCAGAATCCTCTCAACAAACAATAAGGAGATCAACTAGGGAAAAGAAGAAGCCAGAAAGGTATGGATATGATACCTCTTTAGTCACTTAGCACTCAATCTATATTACTCAGGATATCAATCCAGAAGAACCATCAACCTTTGAAGAAGCAAACAAGAAATTTGAATGGAAGGAAGCAATGAAGGAAGGGATACAAGCACTTCAAGAAAATCAGACTTGGGACCTAGTTCCCAAGAACCAATCCATGAAGATTTTTGGATCTAGATGGATCTATAAGGTAAAAAAGAATTCTGATGGATCAATAAACAGGTACAAGGAAAGACTTTTTGCTAAAGGGTTTGCTCAGACCCAAGGGATTGATTATGAGGAGACCTTCTCTCCTGTGGCAAAGATGCCAACAATCAAAGTCCTCATAAGCATAGCTGCTTCAAGAAATTGGAACATCTATCAATTAGATGTTAAAAATGCCTTTTTGAATGGTTGGATTTCAGAGGTGTACATGGCAAAACCTCCTGGATTTATTGATGATGTACACCCTGAGTATGTGTGCAAACTCAGGAAAGCTCTCTATGGTCTCAAACAAGTTCCTAGAGCTTGGAATCATAGATTGGTTACATTTTTGCAGGACAAAGGATTCAAGATGAGCAAGGGTGATTCTTCACTCTTCATTAAGAAGAGTAACTCTGAAGTTATATATCTATGTGTGTATGTAGATGATATTATCCTTACAGGTAATGATGCTGATGGAATCAAGAAGATCAAAGCCCAAATGAAGGAAGAATTCAAGATAAGTGACCTAGGATTACTCACTTATTTTCTTGGATTAGAAGTTGTCTATACAGATAAAGGGATCTTCCTTACTCAAAGGAAGTATGTTAAAGATGTAATTGCAAAGTTCAAGATGCAGGATGCTAAGGTTGCAGGTACTCCCATGGAGGTCAATCACAAGTTAAGTGCTCATGAAGGGGAACCTATTGAAGACATTACAAGCTACCAAAGCTTAGTTGGAAGCTTGAATTATGCAATTAGGGTAGATATATGCTATGGTGTAAGTGTGCTTAGCCAATTTATGCACACTCCTAGAAAGCCTCACATGGATGCAGCAAAGAGGATATTGAAATATTTAAAGGGAACTATGAATGAAGGATTGTGTTATCCTTATACTTCTGATTTAAGTGTAAAGCTATTCATTGATGCAGATTGGGCACGATCAAAAGATGATAGAAGAAGCACATCTGGATATTTATCTTTTGTAGGTACAAAGCTCATTTCTTGGGCTTCCAAGAAACAACCCACAATAGCACTCTCATCAACGAAAGCTGAATACAGAGGATTGGCAAATGCAACTCAGGAAGCAATGTGGATCAAGACCTTATATACAGATTTAGGCTTAGAGTTTGGCACTCCATACATATTTGGAGACAACATGAGTTCTTTGCATTTAGCTGCTAATCCTATCTTTCATGCCAGGACTAAACATATAGAAGTCCAATATCACTTTGTGAGAGAAAAAATAGCAAGCAAGGAAATACAATTGTCTTATGTGTTTACTCAGATGCAATGTGCAGATATGATGACCAAAGCACTTGATGGAAGCAAACTCAATAGATCCAAATCAATGATTGGAATGCAAGAGATACCCATGGATTGAAGACTCAAGCATCTTAGGCTTGAGGGGAAGCTGTTGGTACATTTGGAAAGCCTTGATGCTTGACCAAAAGATCAAAGGTTTACTTCATATCTTGAGCTTGAATGTTCATAAGTCATATGTGAAAATTCACAACAACCAAGTGATTGGAATCAAATTAATTAGGAGCCTAAAAGATAGGATCACTTTTAGGTGGTAGATTCCAAATTCAAATTTGAATTCATCTATAAAAACTCATGACTTTTAGTCACGAGAGAGAGAGAGAGAGTAGAAGAAGGACACATTGAGCTTCAAGATTGTGGAACACACTTTGTCCACACATGTATGAGTAAGCCTGCAACATCTCTATTGTATCATACATTCAATACAATATACATTTGTTTCAGATTATGCAACTATCTCATGCTCACTACTACCTGCAGCTATACTCTCATTTTTAGTGAATTTGTGTTGAGGAGTTCTCTATGTATACTTAATCTTTTGCTGTGATTCGACTTGGTACATGTATCTTAGATCTTCTAGTTCTATGCTATCAATTTTCACATCATTTGGTTCAGATATCAGTGAGAACTGCTCATTACATTTTGCCTATGTCTGTTGACTGTCATCCTCCTAAAATGCCGGGACTACATCCCTAACTTCTTAAGATTAGTTCTCAGCATATACTCATCCTAAATTAGTGAAATAATTTCCTATAGCAAGCTTAGGGTCCACTTAGATATGGCTAAAAACTCTCAGGTCAATTGTAATCAGTGAGTGAGTTCTGAGTGAAACACTAAGCAGGTTACAGTCCATAAATAGCAAGTTTCTACAACTCTTCAATCTTGAAATTAGTCTGTTTTGATGAAACTATTTGAAGGTGATGCTCCAAAGCACATTATGGGTCCAAATGCATATTTGGGAAGCTAAAGATTTCTACTAAGGTATTTTGAAGTAACATTGGCAGGTGTAGAGCAGGATTTGTGTAGCACCAACTCATTTCTGGAGTGTATCCAACCATCTCCTCACATAGAACACAATCGTCATTTAAGCTCACTAAAGGAACTCTTGCATTCTTCTGTCCACTCAAAATTGGTTAACAGGTTGTAGAGTAGTTTGGCAATGATTGCATACATATGTATGAATTGTCAGTAATAACTGCAATGGCCCATAAATGCTTGTACTTCTTTGATGTTCTTTGGCCTGGGTAATTCATTAATTACTCGTACCTTATCTTCATCTATGGAGATTCCATTTTTTGAGACTATATGGCCGATTATCTTGCCTTGTACGACCATAAAAACACACTTCTCTGGGTTTAAATAGACTTGATATTCCCTACACTTTTCGAAGATGCGTTCGAGCTCAGGGATATGTTGTGGTCTAGGTATTGAGTGAGCACACGTCATCCATATACACTTCTAGGTCCTTTCTGAAAAACTCTTTGAACACATGGCACATCAAACTTTGGGAAGTTGCAGGTGCGTTCGTGAGCCCAAAAGGCATTACGCAAAATGCAAAGATACCCCACTCAGTGGCAAATGCCGTCTTGTGTTGGTCCTTGGGGCCAATGGCAACTTGGTTATAGCTTGAGAATCCGTCAAGGAAGCTGTACACTTCCTTGCCTACGACTCTTTCCAACAGGTGGTCTGTAATGGGTAGAGGATAACTATCCCTAATTGTGGTAGCATTGACCTTCTTTAGGTTTATGCACACTCTCAGCTTACCATTTTTTTTTGGCATGACTACAATGGGTGAAACCCATTTGGTGTGTTCTATTTCGTAAATAAATCCGGCTTCTATGAGTCTATCTATTTCTTCCTTGATTTTCAATGCATAATTGTCATTATACGTATAGGGCTTTTGCTTAGTGGGCCTTGCCTCGATGGTCATGGGTATCCTATGGGAACATATGTGAGGATCTACCCCTTTCAAATCTTTGTAACTCCATGCAAATAAATCCTTATACCTCTTCAATAGAGCAATCAAACTTTCTTCCTCCTCGTCAGTTAAATCATGTCTTATGTGCGTGCATCATTCTTCTCCTCCCTCAATTGCCACTATGACTTTCTTCATGGTTTCCTTAGTGTCATAGGATTCTCTTGAACTTTTGTTTGTTTTGGGTATTCGGATCATGATTTTTTGGTCTTCCACCGTGCATTTACTAAAATTTTTTGGCACTTCCATCAAGGGTTCTTTCTCCTCAGTATTTGCACTCTTGTTCTTCTTCACCTTTTGATCTCGTTGACTAGATCTTGAATTTTACTTTTCCTTCCTAGGGGTGGTGAGTTCTGGGGACATGGCTTCTACCGAGCCTACGAATTCCTCTTCCGATGAACATTCATGTATGCCCGAATCTACTTCCCATTCCACGTTGTTCAAATGCTTACTACAATCCGAGATTTCTTCTTTAGGATCAACCTCTTTTTTTTCCTCTCTTACTAGGCTTAACGTGCAGATGGATATGTCATAACCATCTTTGTCACAATGAGGGGCCCATTGTACTTTGTTAATTGCAATATCCATAGTCGCTAAGATCTCTGCCCAGCCATGGGGTTCAAATTCCTCATCTAGAAATACTACCGGGACATATGCTGGATCCTCAATGAGTCTGGGAGTGTGCCCCACTCCTGACACTCTTGCTGTAGCACGCTCTTCCTTGGCTGCGATTTTACACATCCACAAGTGTGTATCCTCATGCAACCACGATGGATATGATGTTAAGGAATGTATCAATTCCTTCTCCTCTTTGTTCCTATGTACCATATTCCATTGCAAAGGTGGTACATCCCTATGTGAATAGTCTGTGAGGTTCACTTTCGTGGTTACTCCTAGGTGTTGTAGGTACAAAGAGTTGGTTCCCCAATCTTGTACTACCTACAACTGTCGCATAAAAGGTCTACCTAAGAGCATCTCATATGCTTGATTCTTCCCAAAATCGCATATTGCAAAGGTTTGATGTAATTCTCCTCCGCAAGTAGATAGGGTAATTCCTTCCAACAGTCCTAAGGGTCTTTTGATGTGTCCATCTGCCATCTAGAGCTTCATCCTAGTGGGTCTAAGGGCTGGTTTCCCCCAACGTTTCTATAGTGAAGTGGTTGCAATGGCTACACCTGCACCTGTATCTAGAATGGCTTTGGTGGTGTGACCCTTATGCGTAATAGGCAAATAAGTGTTACCTTCCTCGCCTTCACTCGCATCACCCACTTTATCTAGGGGTATTTCAGGCAACTTTCCTCGTGCACTTGGTCTAGCAAAGGTTGTGGCTATTTCTAGAATTTGGTTTGCTACATGTTTCCATAGTTCAGGTTTGATCTTCAACAGCTCATCCAAAGTTAAATGGCATTGAAATTTAGTGTTCCTAATAGCTTTAGTATTCCTAGGAAGAATTGATTTTTCTCCCCTTACTCGAATAGTGGGGGCTTTCACTTGAACTGAACATTCTTCCCAAGGGCCCGTAAAGCAAGGTAACTCTTGCAAAGAGTTAGATTCAAAACTCGTGTGCTCACTTGGACAATCATCCTCTTGATCTCCATAGATAGATGGGATGTGTATAGGGAACTGTTCTCTTGAGTCATCAATCTGGAGTACGGGTGGTGGAGGTTCTTGTTCATGTCTCCATCTTTCTTCGTGGATCTTTTTCAAGATGGCGTGTGAATCCATGTAACCCGTTGGATGATTTTCTAAATCTGACCTAGCCCGTTCGAATAGAGTGGTCTTCAAGGGTTCCATTGGGCTAGTTTGTGTGTTGGAGCTGACTTTCGCAGGGTTAGATACAACTGCTCTAGCTTCTCTAGGAGTCCTTGAAAATGTATCTTAGGCCTGGCCATTATTTCCTAATTGAGGTATTGTGATGCCTCAAACATTGCTTGGGCTAATTCCACCATTTTCATGCACAGTTTGGTTCTCTCAATTTCTAAGTCGGCTCGAGGGTACATCTTGCTAGATTCTCCTACTTGGGGTCCTTCTCGTATTCTTGCTTGATAGGCTTTGAACATCATATCAAGGTTTTTTGGGGTGGGATATGCTAGTACTGGTCCGGGTTTAGAGGTGGTCATTCATCGTTCAGCCTCCTGTGATGTCGTTTCTAAGATTTTAGTTGTGGTTTCCCTTAGGATTTCCTTAACTCGCTGATCTTTTTACCCCATTTCCTCTTGTGTCGCTCTCGTGACTCTTTCCAAGTTCTAGTTTTCTTTCCTGTCGATTCTCCTACTTCACTGGATTCAACTATTTTTCCTGGGGTTTTTGGTTGTGTTTTCCTCTGTGCTTGGGCTCTAGTAACTACCTGGATGGGTATGTATTGAGGTATAGAACCTTCGGAATGTTGCACTATGCCTATCACATTGATGGGCGTTACTTTTGTAGAGGTGTTCATAGGGTTCTTAGGGCAATCTCTTATGAAGTGATCCTTTCTGCATTCAAGACAAAAGCCTTGAATGTTGAAGTATTGCAACTGCACAACAGTTGCTGCATGGGGACAATCTCGTATGAAGTGGTCTCCTTGGTTTTTATAGCATGGACCTTTGGGTGCATGTGGTCTTAGTTGTCTAGCCTACAGTCTAGGGTTGGGGTTTGTGTACATGACCTGAGCATAATCTGGTTCCCAGTTTTGCTCATATACAGGGTTCTCATAGAAAGGGTCTGAGTTTTTCGGTGACTCCGTATAGTACATTGGTGGGCTATCCACATGAGTGGAGTCAAAACTGTTTGCATTAGGGTCATTATCTATGATCAATGGGGTAGTGGGTACTAATGCCATGTTGGAATTCTCCTCTGGTTTAGTATAATTTATCGAAACTACATTAGCAGGGGGTGGAGGTTGTTGTCCCAAGACAGGTTGCAATCTTGTCTGTGCTTGATTTGGTGCTTGATACTAAGGGGGGGCTCGATAATATTACTGTGGCTAGTATTGCCCTTGGTATCTACCTGGCTAATATTGCTAAGGGTAGTTCTGCCTAACCACTTGTTTGTTATATGGACAATCTTGAGCCATGTGGTTTGTGTATCTTTGCTCTATAGTACAATACACTCTGTTAGAGATTCCTATGGGTTGCAATGCATGTCCCTAAGGGTTAAATACCATACCCTTAGGAAATATCAATCCTAAGGGTCAAAACCCTTCAATTGGGAGTAAATAAATTCAAATAACTCAAGGGTTCAAACCACACTCTTGGAGAGACTTTCCCAAGGGTTTCCCAATAGAATCCAAGGGTTCTCCAAGTGGTTTTGGAGCCTCAAAACCCATGTATTTGGCCACTTTAACCCATAGTTATACAACATCCATCCTTTTGTTGTAGCTAATGCAACAAGTGTCCTAACAGTAGACATTTTAGCTACAGGGATGAATGTTTCCTCATAATCAATGCCATATGTCTGTGCATATCCTTTAGCTACAAATTGTGCTTTATACTTGCTTATGCTACCATCAGCATTATGCTTTACCTTGTAAACCCATTTACAGCCTATGGGTTTCTTTCCTTGCGGCAATGTAACCAACTTCCATGTATCATTTCCATAAAGACTTGCAGCCATCTCCTCATCCAAAGCTTTTTCCCAATCTACAATTCCAATTGCATCGTCAAAGCAAGAAGGTTCAACATCTTGTACTATCTTTGTCATGTAGGCATAATGACGAGCCATGTAACTATCATATGTCAATCGTTGCACTGAATTCCTCATCCTCCCAGATCTTCTTGGCCCTGGGTCACTTCTCCTTGTATCATCTGCATGACATTGTGCTCTTCTTGCTCCTGGAGTCTTCACAGAGGGCAATCCAAGTTCCTCATCAAGACTCTTTTCTCAACCGCTTGAATCTCTGTCAACGTCTTCAAAACTTGCACATGTTTTATGACCAGCAGAAAGCTTTTCTTTATCTTTCTTGGATGTATTTGATGAATTTGCTGGACTGAAATTTCCACGTAATCTTCCACTCCATGGATTTGAGTTGGAACTATTGCTTGGTGATGCATCCGGTCCACTCAAAAACAGAGATTTTGCACTTGATTTTTTAGCATTTTCTTTGTCATTTGGTTCAAGACTCAGTCCTTCTTTGGCATCTGCATAGAAGCTTGACATTTCATCAAATACCACATCTCTGCTCACCTGTCGTGTGAGTGGGTTATAACATTTATATCCCTTTTGCTCAAGGAAGTATCCAATGAAGACACACTTTTCTGCTTTTGGATCAAGCTTCATCCTCAATTCATCTGGGACATGTACATATGCAATACAGCCAAAAACTTTCAAATGTGATAAGTTTGGCTTTTTACCTGTAAACTTCTCTTCAGGTGTAACTTGGTGTACAGCAGCAGTCAGAGTTCTGTTCATGTTGTATACAGCAGTATGCACAACTTCTACCCAATAACAATGAGTCATATTCTTCTCAATCATTAAGGCTCTTGCAATTTCTGCAATAGGTCTATTTTATCATTCACCAACGCCATTCTATTGTGGTGTGTACCTGCATGAAAACTGACGCCGAATTCCATGATCTTTTAGAAAATTGTTGAACTCATTTGACATGTATTCACCTCCTCCATCAGATCTTAATGTCTGAATGTACTTCCCTGTCTGCTTTTCCACTATAACTTTAAAATTCTGGAAGTGAGTGAACACCTCGCTCTTCTCTTTCATGAAATATACCCATACTTTGTGTGTATGGTCATCAATGAAAGTAACATAAAACCTGCAACCACCCATAGATGTGGTCTTTGCTAGACCCCAAACATTTGTATGTACTACTTCTAGTACATTCTCACTAACATGCTTGTCATGTGGAAATGATGCTCTTGATTGTTTACCAAATTGACATGCTGCACATACCTTTTGCATTTCGGCAACTTTGAGATTTGGTAGTCCATGGACAATCTCCTTTGACTGCATCAATTTCAGCCTTTGCAAGTTTGCATGTCCAATCCGTTTGTGCCATATCTTTATATCTGCAATAACTCCTTCACCTTTTGCAAACATGGCTGCATTCATTTCAGGCATCTTCACATTTAAGGTGAACATCCTACCCACTTTGTTTCCTTTGGCAACCAATCGTCCATCTTGCTTGTACTCTTCTACCTATAATCCATCAGCATTGAAACTGACTTGTAATCCCTGGTCAACCATTTGTCCAACAAAAACCAGATTCTTTGTTATATTTGGAACATGCAACACATCAGCAAGATGTTTTACCTTCCCGTCTTCCATAGACAATGCTATGTTTCCTGTATGCTCAATAGGATGCGATGTATCATCACCTGTTTCAACATATCCAGGAACTGGCATTTTTTGCAAACTAGTAAACCATTCTACATGACTGGTCATGTGATTTGAAGCACCTGAATCAACATGCCAGACATTATCATTCGATTTTGAAACACCAGTAGACATCGTATTCATCATGTGATGTTGGACCATAAACAGCTTCTCAAAATCATCTGCACTTGTGGATGCATAGTTGTTTTGCTGCCTTCTGTTATTTTGATTCTTCAACCTGCAATCACGTTCAAAGTGTCCAGGTTTACCACAACTCCAGGATCCTTTACTATCATTACCTGAATCATTTCTTTGGAAATTTCTGTGACCTCTTTGGCTCCCCCTGCCTCAAAACTGTACTCGTCCTCTTGCATGATTCTGTTGTTGACCTTGGTCTTGGTTACTGTTTCCTCTTCAACTTCCAAAACCTCTACCTCTGCCTCTTCCTCTGCCAGAGTAGAATACCTGCTCAAAACTGGGCTTTCCTTGGGAGTTTGAATCCTCACCAAGATTCTTTTCTTCAATAAACATCATAGATACCAGATCAGCAAAATTCAGAATATTTTCCCTCGTCTGTATGGAAGTTCTGAACTGCTTATATGCAGCTCCTAAACCACGAAGGCACACTTCCACCTTATCATCATCATCTACATTCACGCCAATAAATGCAAGTGACTCACATATGCTTTTGATTTTTAGAGTGTAGTCACTTACCGACATGCTCTTCTTTTCCAATGTATGTAGCTCATTCTTGAGTTGCAATTTTCGTGCCTTTGTATTAGTCTCATACAAAGTGACCAAACTGTTCCAAGCCTCTTTTGGAGTCTTGGCATCCTGTATGTGTCCAATCATGCTATCCTGTATGCTAACAGATAGCCAATACATTACCTTTTGTGCTCCTTGATTCCATTCCTCATATGCTCTTAACTGGTCTGCAATCTGATTCCTTTCTGGTAACTGCGGAGCATTTTCATTCTCTCCTTCGATGTACTTCCAGTAGCCTTTTCCCATCAGGAAATTCATCATTCTGAATCTCCAAGCATGGAAGTTGTTCTTGTCCAGCTTATCACTCATAAGCTGACTCATTCCATCTACGTTTGCCATTTCTGCAACAATTCACAAGACTGCAAAACACTACAAGCAACACTTCTGCTTGAACACTATCGCACTATGACGTGACAGTTCGATCTCAGAAAAACACAGTTTTCGTGTATCAACAGTACACGGAATCGCTTGAAATTCTGGATTTGGAATATATGATTGTCGGCAAACACAATGCAAGTTACAATTTCTGAAACAGACCTGGTTTTTCTGTGGGCGCCACCTTGCGGGCTCAAAACAAAGGTCGAGATGGCTCCGAAACTTCGATCTGACAAAAACGAGTGACCCTAAAGGGCTAACTCACGAGAATATTTTAAGGTCTTCTACCTTCACCCCGATTTTTGTAGCAAACAGAGGCCGTTTGTGAAATCACATTTTCTCCATGCCTTGCCACGTAGTCTTCACCGTCGCCTTCTCCACGAGCTCCCTATAGCCACGCTGGCTCTAATACCATGTCAGGAGGAAGGAGATAAGGATGAGAGCTCACATACACACTCTCACTCTCAAGGAGAAGCACACATATAGATTTAGGCAAGGAAGAATGATCTTCTTCTTCTTCTTCTATTACATACAAGGAATATACAAGAATGACCTAAAAACAAGAATACAACAAGTGCAATATATAAAGATCAATACATAAGGAAAAACCTAATGTCCGTGAATGAGTGAGATGGCAATAAACAAAAGTGCCATCACTCTCGGTAGATAAATCTAATAAAGCTCAATGAAGTATCCCTGACATACACTGGCGTGACCACTATACATGTCAGAGAAACGAAAAACTGGTACGTGTCATCCTGGATCATCACATGTTGAGCTTGATATCTCAACAATAAGTAGTCATGAAAGGTTTATGTGCATCAAGAAGTGTATGACTATAATCATTTATGACATTGACTAAAACAATGCATGAATTGTATCCTTTCCTAAATGCATGTTTTACTTGAGTATGACTAATCAATGGAAATGGCTCGAAATCATGCCGCACAGACAAAGTAATGATTTGACCTTTAAATTCAAAGTTAAAGGTATGTGTATGGTAGTCAATGTGTGCGTTATAATGATGAAAAAAAGGCATACCGAGTATAACATCGTAAGATTGAAAAGGTGCAATTAAAAATGCTCGTGAATCTACATATGGGCCTATGCTAATCATAACATCTTGCACTTCTTGTGTGACATTATAACGACTACCCTGAAATGCAGCTTTCACTTTATACAAGGAAGGAAACATTTTTAATTTAAGTTCTTGTACTAATAAATATGAAATGAAATCATGTGAACTACCATTGTCATGTAACATATTAACAAGTTTGTTATTTATAGTACCTTGCATGCAAAGTAGAGAATTAATAGAGATATCGTTACCCAAGGTACTTGAGTCCTTCTCCAATGCTTCCTCTGTCCAAACAAGAGGAATTTCTTCATTAAGGGCCTCCATGTTATGCAATTGGGTTGTAGCTGGTTTCATGTGAAGAGGTTTTAATCGGCACTTTATTTTTGTATGTCTAGGTTTACCACAATTTCAGCAAGTGATTCTTGGTCGCCTCTGATGGACATCCACCACTGAAGTTTGTAGGGTAGGCGGTTTCGTAGGTTGGAGAGATGAAGCAACAGGTGCGGTTGAGTAGTTGGATTGCGGAGGATGAGGAAAACTAGAGTAAGATGGGGCATTAAAATTACATTTCATAGGAAAATTTGGTTTAACAAAAAGTGATCGTTGATGTGGTTGTTGTAGGTAGGTTGACTTAGTTATGGATTGGACTTCCTTCTCTGCATCATATGCAAAAGAGATAGCCTTGTTGAGGGTTGTAGGTCGTAGGGTGTGAAGCTTGGCTTGGATTCCCACCTCCAAAACATCTTCGTATTTCCATTGCAAGCTATCCTCTAGTACATCGTCGAGCATTCCAACCAATAATAAATTTGGCCAGAATTGCTCTGCATAGGTAGTGAACGTGTCACCCTCCTTCCATGTAAAGGTTGTCCATACATGTCAAACATGAAAATGATATTGAGGAGGAAGAAAAGAATCCTTCACTTTATCTTGGAAAGCCTTCCACGTTGTTGGATGATTTTTACTATGATGCAAGACATTCCACTAGAGCTGAGCTTTAACTACTAAATAGTTAGTGGCAAATTTGACTTTTTCACTTTCAGCATATGTTTCATCACTATAAAAATTGTCAAACTGTCATAACCATGAAAGAACTAAAGGGCCATCCTTACGGCCATCAAACTGTAGAAATTGGTAGTTTTTAACACCAATCTTGGAATGTGTGCCATCAGATTGGGCAAAGATAATAGCTTTTACCATCCTCGTAAGGTTGGCTTCATCAGATTGCATATTCTAAAGTACTTCGTCGCGTTACTGGATCTCGTTCGGGGTGCCTCAAAGTTAGTGCTGCAGGAGTTCTACTTGTTGCTCGAGTGTTGTATCAAGTAGAGGTGAATTACCAAAATCCTCCATGGTGTTCGTAGGGTCCATGAGTATGTAGAGAACAAAACCCTCTTGCTAGATATGTAAAAACAATTTTGATATTGCTTGAATTAAAATGTAAAAGGAAGGTTTGTTCTTAGGAATTGAAAAAGTAAGAAAGAGATGCAAGTTGTATTAAATATAAGAAAAGAGAACTAGACTTACAACACAAAGGGATAGCGGGAGTGAGGTTGTGGATTCAAATCCCCTCTCCTTGGTGAATATAAAACTCCTTATTACCACTCATAAATTAAAATTGGTTGGTGTGTAGCCAACGGTCTCCAAGGGAGCCATGGGTGCCAAAGTAAATCCTTAGTTATGCCTATTTATATGCCTTAGTGGACACCTTGGAGTAAGCTGAAGGAGTAAAGATAGGTGTAAACATAGGTTCTGGTTCTGGAACTAGAACTGGAACAGAAACAGAAACCGAAAACAAAAACGAAAACAGAAATCAAAGCCGAAAATGAAAACACAAATGGAAATGGAAATGGAATTGGAATCGAAATCATATCACGAATATAGAACAGCGAAACAGAGATCAAACACCCATAGACCCCTCTATAGTGATGCATGCAAAGCTCTGATACCGTTTTATCAAGATCTTAACTCATGCACATACAGAGGTTATGAATGCTGAAAATACACAGAGAAAATAGATATGCAAATGAGATGAGACAGAACACAGTATTGCGTGCAATCTCCCCCTATGCACTCTATTCCCACAGTCCATAGAGTGCATGTATTTATAGGATTTTTTATTATGTTGAAAATAGTGGTTACATCAGAGCGGCTTTGAAAAGCATGCATGAAATTAAAAGTTGGTCGCTTTTGTAGAGAGCCTTTTCTTTTATTAATAGAAATTGCGGTCTATATCAATTTGTATCCTAACCACTAATTTTACTAACTATTTCTAAAAATCAAACCCTCTACATGGGTTTATTTACAAACTATATAAAATATAAATCCAATTATTGACGTTCTTCCTTTCACACCTTTCATGCCCCTCACAAACCTTCAGCTGCTATATCAAAAACACCAAAACACATTCATATATTAATAAATTAACACTCCAAAATTCCTTATTCAACACATCCTATAATTCATAACATTGTTGATCTGGTATCCATCCTGATTATTGAAGAAAAGAATCTGTTGGAATATGCAAGTCCACATCATCTCTTCAAAGTATTATTATAGGTTGAACTCTTTATTAAAGTTCATTATATTCTTAGAGTGATTAATTATGTTTTCCACATCAGCCATAGTCGTGAATAAAGCATATTTGAAGTCAATGCCAAGTTGGAAAAGTGTTCCTATAATTTAGGAAAAATTTTATGATAGCAACACACCTTTTCTAAAGGTAGTTTTGCACGGATCATATCTCACTAACTGTGCATCCTTTTTGGTTGATCTAAAATCTGAAATGTTCTCCATAATATCAGGTATCAGCTCACCAAAAATCTCCCGCAAACTCATCTCCAAACTCAAGTTATGTTGGCCGCAAGTTGGTAGGTAGAGAATTGGCAGATTACTAAAAACGGCGAGTAGGCCAACTTTGGAAGCTTGTATCCTGAGCTACATGCATCATATCAAAATGGTTTCTTCAACAAAGTTGTTGGCCATATCATGGAGAATCTCCATCTAAAAACGTTTCACTAGACTCCCACGCATTAGAGAGTTATGCCTATTTAAATAGAAGCTTCTGAGCATTTTCGGCAAACAGACAGAGGGCTGGAGTTGAGAGACAGTTGACTCATTTCCTGTAGTTGTGGAGTGCATCCTAGGGACTGAAGTGGAGTTGTATACCACACACTCTTGACCATTATAAATTGGCTTCATTTGTCTCGTTGAGCTCATTTGATAGTGTTATTAGCTTTGTTCTTTTCAAGTAGTTTGAGCTTGAGTTAGCTTCTACTACTTAACTTTGTATTCTTGTTGATTTAAGGATTGCTCACTTATTTGTCTCTCATATCTCATCTCATATATTTTTTGAGAGTGTGTTTAAGCTTAGCTCCTCATTTTTCACATGGTATCAGAGCTCCTAGGTTAGAAGTGCCTAGTGTGAGCATATTTGAGTAAAGGGAAGAGTCTCGATTCAACTTGTTGCAGCTGAAGATGGCACCAAGTCTCCATAACCTACATGTAGAAGGATTTGAGAAGCTCAATGGCAACAACTATGCTACATGGAAGGTAAATATGGAGTCCTTACTTTTCTTTCAAGATTGTTGGGATTTAATTTCGATGGACAGACCAACTGGAAGTGAAGAAGAATTATCCAAATGGGATAACAAGGCCATGTTTGCAGTTCATATGATAAGGTTGAGTGTCAAAGATGACATTCTTAGCCATCTCCTTGATGTGAAGACTCCCAAGAAGGCATGGGAGACATTGAAGAATATCTACGAGTCCAAGAGCACCTCGAGGCAAGTGGCATTGAGGGCGAAACTTACCAATTGTACGAGGAAGCAAGAAGAGGATGCTTCAAGCTTCATCAAGAGAGTCAAGCATGTACATCAACAACTAGTGGCTGTTGGAGATAAGATTTTTGACAACGAGCTCTCTACAATCATTATCCATGGATTGCGAGATGGATATGAAGGCTTAGTTCAAGGCCTCATCATCTTGAGGGAGAAGCCATCTCTTGAGGAGATGGAACAAATTTTCAGATATGAAGATCAAAGGCAGGCTGCAATGAAGTCAATACATGATGGAGGAAAGGGATCAACATCAAATGAGAAAGCACTCTTCTCATCAAGGGGAAGAGGAAGATTCAACACACAAAGAGGAAGGGGGTGGCATCAGCCCACTCACAACCAAGATCGACAAAATCATGAAGGTAATCAATCTTTCTAAGAAAGAGGACATCCTTCCTCAAGAGGTAGAGGAAGAGGAGAAGATAGAGGTAGATATTACTCTATCCAATGTTACAATTGCTCTAGGTATGGCCATTTTGCTAAAGATTGCAGGAGTAATCGAAATAATGGGAGAGGAAGATCAGCCCACTATATGGATGGAGAAGGTGGAAATGAGTCCACTCATTTTGAAGAAGATTCTTCACTTGTATCATTAGAAGAGATAGCAGCCCATACACATGATCCCAAAGAGGAACTATGGTGGATCGATAGCGGAGCAAGTTCTCATATGACTTCTCATGCTCAATACTTTTCTAATATTGATGATTCTCATAATGGTACTATCTTTACAGCAGATAGTACTCCAAATTCTATTGCAGGGAAAGGTGACATACCCATTCGATTGGGAACGGGAGAGAAAAAGACACTCGGCAATGTTCTCTTGGTACCATCGCTTACCAGAAATCTACTTTTAGTTGGAGCTATGACTGAGAAGGGATGCAAAATAGAGTTTGAAGGCCAGCAATGCCTCATTAAAGATCCAAAGGATTCCTACAAAGTGGTTGCTAGAGGAAGAAAGCAAGGAAAGCTTTTCAAGTTAGAAGGAGAAGTCTCAGCATTTTCAGCAATGGGAAATGACAAAGCAGCCCCCATTGTGCCTACTGAGTTATGGCACAAGAGGTATGGTTACTTGAACTTCAACAGTATGTGTATGCTGAAAGAGAAAGCATGGTCATTGGAATTCCAGCCTTCCAAAGGATTGGAAAAGTGTGTGAAGTGTGCTGCCTTGGAAAGCATGCTAGGAGTAAGTTCTCAAAGAGCAGCTCAAGGGCACATGATATACTTGATATGGTGCATGCTGATGTATGTGATTCAGCCCACACTCCCTCACTTGGAGGGAATATTTATTTTGTTACCTTCACGGATGATTTCTCTAGATATACTTGGGTTTATTTTATGAAGTCCAAGGCTGATGTATTTTAGATTTTCAAACACTTTCATGCTATGGTGGAAAAGATGATAGGACAAAAACTAAAGACTCTATGGTCTGACAATGGATGAGAATTCTTGTCGAAGGATTTCAGCCATTATCTACTTGAGAATGGCATTCAAAGGCAACTTACTTGCAACTACACTCCACAACAAAATGGAGTGGCAGAGAGGAAGAATAGGACATTATTTGAAGCAGCAAGATGCATGCTCAAAGACAAAGGTCTGAGCAACATCTTTTGGGCTGAAGCAATCAACACTTCATGCTATTTGATGAATAGGTCTCCTAACGAAGTCTTGAAGGGCATTACTCCCTATGAAGCTCTTCACAACATCAAGCCTAAGGTACATCATTTAAGAGTTTTTGGTTGCCTCGCATTTTCTCACATTCCAGATGAAAAGAGGAAGAAGCTGGATGACAAGTCAAGGAAATGCATCTTTGTTGGATATAGTGATGTAAGCAAAGCTTACAAACTTTATGATCCATGTAAGAAGGAGACATTCCTATCAAGGGATGTGATTTTTGATGAGAATGCAAGCTTTAGTTCAGCATCAATTTCAGATTTGGATAAAAGCTCTTCAACAACAGTTAAAGTTGAAGTTCCCTCTTCTACACATGAGGAAACCATTGAAGAATTAGAGGAAGAAGATGAAGATCACGGTGCAACTCTTACAAGGTCTTCAACAATCAGAACACAACCTCAAAGACTTACATATGAACGAGGTAATTCCTCAAGTTTTGAGCAAAGTAATGTTGCTTTGCTTAGCTCTATTTTACAACATGACAAACCGTCAACATACAAGGCTGCTAGTACTCAAAAAGCATGGCAAGAAGCAATGGACAAAGAGATGGCTGCTCTTCATCAAAATGGGACATGGGAGTTATGTCCATTACCTCCCAACAAGAAAGCAATCGGATGCAAATGGATCTACAAGCTGAAATTCAACAAGGAAGGGAAGATAGATAGACACAAAGCAAGGTTAGCAGCTAAAGGATATTCTCAACAATATGGATTGGATTATGATGAAACATATGCTCTAGTAGAAAAGATGAGTTCAGTTAGGTTATTACTTTTCCTTGCCTCCATATTCAAGTGGAAGGTGAAGCAAATGGATGTCAACAATGCCTTCCTCAATGGCATACTTGAGGAAGAAGTCTACATGCAACAATTGGAAGGATACATTTTCAAAGGTAAAGAGCACATGGTATGCAAATTTCTCAAAAGTTTGTATGGTTTGAAGCAAGCTCCCCGAGGTTGGTATGCAAGGATTGATGAGCATCTTTGCTCTCAAGGATTTCAAAGAAGCAATGCTGATCAAAAGTCAAGGGAAAAGATATTGTCATTGTTCTTCTATATGTGGATGATCTCATGTTGACAGGAAGCAATGAAGCAATGATTGAAGATGTTCAAAGAAAACTCTCTAAAGAGTTTGAAATGAAGGATCTTGGTGACTTACACTACATTCTTGGCATCAAAGTCTCTCGACTAGAGAAGGGAGATATATTTATCTCTCAACAAAAGTACCTTTTTTCCAATCTTGATAGGTTTGAAATTTTTCACTCTAAGTCGGTCTCTACACCTATGGAGTCAAGTCTCAAACTCACGAAGGATGAGAATGGTGTTCCATATGATGAAACACTATATAGACAACTCATAGGATCTCTCCTCTATTTGACCATCACAAGACCATCAAGCGTGCATTACCCAATTGATGGGAATCCCAACTTGCATGTTGGATGAAGGTCATATTGGATCATGTAAGGTATTGTAAGGAAAGGGAGTTACCAGGGTCCCCAATTGGGGGGTCCGGGGCAGCGGGGAGCAGCCCCGGCTGGGGGGTCCAAGGGGACCAGTGGGCCCCTTGGCTGGGGGGTCCCAGGGGGCCAGCGGGCCCCCTGGTGGGGGTTCGGGGGCAGCGCCCCCCACGCGACGGTAAAGGGAATATTCCATAGAATATTCCCTATCGGTGTCAAAAATCATTTATATTTGTTAGGTTGGTTCAACCGGTCTAAGCCGTGTATGGCAATTATGCGGGCGGTGGCCGCCCACGCTCTACCGCCCATGTATTGCCGTCCACGGAGGGCCACCCATGATCCTATATATACATGACTTCTGCACTACCTGAGACATCAAGTTGAGCCAGCTTACCTCTACCTTGTATCTCCCTATCTAGAGTTGTCTAGATCGCCATTTAAGCTCTACCTTGAGAGCGCATGGGTGGACAACGCCATCATACTTGTACTTGCTGTTAGTAGAAAATTGTTGAGATTCTTCTATATCCGTTATCTTCTCTACTACTGCTCCTGTGTTATATTGTGTAACTATTGTCTTACATGGTATCAGGCTCTGTAAGGTTCGAATAGCTTGAGAAGTATCACTATTTTTGCCTACTAGCAGACTAGAATATCAGTAGATTATTCGAGTGATTACATGATGGCTTCATCGTCGAACACTAGTCTTGGTGCTTTAGCTAATATTAATGTTGCACCTATTCGAATTCGTCCACCTGCATTCACTGAAGGGAAGTTGGATGGAACCAACTATACACTCTGGAAGTTCAAAATTTCTGCAAATTTGGACTCCTATGAATTACTTGACACTGTCATGGGACCGATGGGATTGGATCCACAGCCTATACCAGTTGAAGATCCAGCAAATTCAAGATTGATGATTCAGCCAGATCTAGATCTTCTACGAGCTTAGAAGAGGCGGAATGCTGATGCATTATGTGCGATTGTCACTAGTGTAAGTGATTCTGTGCTTACTTTAGTTCAACATACTACTAAAGCACATGAGGCTTGGGGCATATTGGCTCGACAATATGAGACCAAGAACCACACTAGGATACAGAATTTAGAAAATCATTTGGCAAATGAAAAGCATTCTGATTCTAAAAAGGCTGAAGATTTTATCAAACGGATAAAGCATCTTCAAGATCAATTGGCTGCAGTTGGTGTTGTTATAACACCAGAAGAGCTGGCTCAAAGATCTGTACGTGTTCTTCCAGCAAAGTATGATGGATTAGTAACAGCCCTTAATACTCAGGTAAGGCCAACTCCTCTTACATTTGAAGAGTTTTGTGCGATGCTTTTAGAAGAAGAGATGCGGCTGAAGAATAGGCAAAGTACAACTGATGCTGCATTCTCAGCAAATGCAAAAGGTAAAGGCTCTTCTGAGGGATCAAAGAAGAAGCCAAAGAAGAAAAAGTTCACAGGAAGTTGCTTCTATTGTGAAAAGAAAGGCCATGCCATCAAGGATTGCAGAAAGAAGCAAGCTGATGAACGGAATGGGACTGTAAAATCATCATGGAAGAACAAAGAGTCTGCAAACAACACAGAGCTGGAACTTTGGGTAGCTATTGAAGAGGTATGTTCATCTGCTCAAGCTCGTGTTGATGAACCATGGATTTTAGATAGTGGAGCTTCTCACCATATGACCAGTAAAAAGGATTGGTATAGTTCCCTAGTGCCTCTGCGGGAATCCATCAATGTAATGGTGGGAAATGACTCCAAGTGTCCAACCGAAGGAACTGGAACCATCTCATTTATCACTTCTCCAGGTGTTGAGAAAAAGTTATCCGATGTTCTCTATGTACCTACACTCAAAAGAAATTTGTTGTCAGTTTCTGCAATAACAGATCGTGGACTCGAAGTTCACTTCAATAAGAGTGGTGCGGAAATCATGGATTCATCAGGTAATGTTGTAGGTAAAGGCATACGATGGGATAACCTGTATGAGTTAAGTGCTTTAACTACTACAGAAGACAAAGATGTAAGCAGGTTATGGCACCAACGATTTGGGCATCTCGGATTTGGAGTTTTGAAGGAGATACAAAGAACAGGGATGGTTGCTCATTTGCCCGCATTTTCGGAGTTGCAGGAACCTTGTGAAGCTTGTATGATGGGCAAGCAACAACGACAGGTGTTTCCAAGAGAGACCAGCAATCGATCTCAAGCTCCTCTAGAGTTGGTACACGCTGATCTCTGCGGTAAAATGTCTACACCTGCTTTAGGAGGATATTTCTACTTCTTGCTGTTAGTCGACGATTATAGTAGAAAGATGTGGGTTTATTTCATTCGAGAGAAGGCTGATGCTTTTGAAAAATTTAAAGCGTGGCATAAGTATGTAGAAAATGAATCAGGAAGGAAACTGAAGAAATTCAGAACAGATAGAGGAGGTGAATTCTTGTCAACAGAATTCAATAATTACTGTAAGGAGCATGGTGTGAAAAGGAAACTTACCACAGCTCATACACCTCAACAAAATGGCGTTGTTGAACGTAGGAACAGGACAGTAGTTGAAATGGCTCGTTGTATGTTAAAGGCTCAAGACATGCCTGATTCATTCTAGGCAGAAGCAGTCAATACAACAGTCTACATTCTCAATCAAAGCTACACAAAAGCACTGAAGGGGATGACTCCTCAAGAAGCATATTCTGGTAAAAAGCCTTTAGTTTTGCATTTCAGAATTTTTGGTTTTTTCTATTATGCACATATTCGTGATTCAACAAGATCAAAGTTGGATTCAAAAAGCAAAAAGTGTGTCTTCCTAGGATATAGTGAAGAGTCTAAAGCATATAGGTTGTGGGATCCTGAGGCAAGGAAGATTTTTGTCAGCCGAGATGTGGTGTTTAATGAACGACCACACTTAGTAGAAGATAAAGGTAAATCTACTATCTCATCAAACGGAGAAATATCTCACCTTGTGCCTATCAAAAGACAGGTTAAAGTTGAGGAGGAGGAAACATCTGATGGAGAAATTTCCTCAATAAAAAGCCAACCAGTTGTAGCTGCACAACGTAAGCCACTACCGAAGTGGGCACAACAGCTCTTTGATAATCACAATCCACATGTAGATGTACCAGAATCATCATCGGATGGATTACGAAGATCAAAGAGAATAGAGGAGCAAAGAAGAGCCTCAGAACACATTGTTAACATGGCTCTAATGGCAGATATCATGGGCTCAATAAAGGAACCTACCACCATTGAAGAAGCCCTTGATGATCCAGGTTGGAGAGCAGCAATGCAGTCGGAGTATGATAGTATACTAAAAAATGATACATGGGATCTAGTCGACTTGCCGCCAAAGAAGAAGGTAATAGGTACTAAATGGATTTGGAAATCTAAGTATAAAGCAGATGGAACATTAGAAAAGTATAAGGCAAGATTAGTTGCACAGGGTTTTTCACAGATCGAAGGATTTGATGTTCAAGAAACTTTTGCGCCAACAGCACGCATGACAACTATTCGGACGGTACTTGCAGTCGCTGCACAAAAGGCCTGGCCTATTTTCCAGATGGATGTCAAATCTGCATTTTTGAATGGTCACCTCAAGGAGGAGGTATATGTATCTCAACCACCAGGTTTTGAGGTGCCCAATTCAGGAAATAAAGTTTGCAGGTTGAAGAAAGCTTTGTATGGACTTAAGCAAGCTCCACGGGCTTGGTACCAACGAATAGATCATTTTTTCAAAAATATGGGTTTTGAAAGAAGTACTTCTGATGCTAAATTGTATGTAACGAAAAGGGATAGCAAGCTAGTTGTTGTCATTGTATATGTAGATGATTTGATCATTACAGGAAATCATCAAGAACTGATCAATCAAACTCGGATCAGCTTGGGAACTGAGTTTGAAATGACAGACTTAGGTCTACTCCATTTTTGTCTGGGAATTGAAGTATGGCAAAGGAAGGATGGCATTTTCATCTCACAACAAAAATATGCCAAAGAGATTCTCAAGGCATTTGGAATTATGGACTGCAAGCCAACTAGCACACCTATGAAGGTAAATCATAAGTTATCTATGGATGATAACATGCCTGATATAGATGCTAAGAAGTATAGGAAGCTTGTTGGAAGTCTTATTTTTCTGTGCAACACTAGACCAGACATTTGCTATGTTGTTGGAGTATTAAGCAGGTTTTCCAACAAACCTAAGGAGAGTCACTGGAATGCTGGAATGTGAATTCTAAGGTACATTGTAGGAACCTTGGATTTTGGTATTTTTTATACCACAGGTGATACACTCCAAGGATATTGTGATTCAGATTGGGCTGGAGATTGTGATTCTAGAAAATCAGTCTCTATTGTTTCTCACTTGGTTCAGGAATATTTTCTTGGGTAAGTAGAAAGCAACCAACTCTCGCACTCTCCTCCACTGAAGCAGAGTACAAAGCAGCTTGTTTTGCTTCTTGTGAGGCAGTCTGGTTAAGGAGAATTCTTGCAGATCTAGGCTTTCCATCAAATATGGCGACTGTACTCAAGTGTGATAATCAAAGTTGTATGGCTATTGCAAAGAACCCAGTATTTCATGCTCGCACCAAGCACATAGAAGTATAGTACCATTACATTCGTGAGCTAATTGAAGATGAAATTGTGGAGCTAGAATATTGCCCAACAGAGGCAAATTGTGCTGACATATTCACTAAAGCACTTGGAAGAGAGCAGCTCAACAGAAATCTTCAACAGATGGGCATAGGACCGAAACCTACTTGATTTTTCATCGGTAAACATTGAGGGGGGGTGTTAGTATATGATCAATGTCTACCCCTCATGATTGTATGCACATTTTGTAAGGCCCCCGTTATGAGGAGAAGCCAAGCGTGCATTACCCAATTGATGGGAATCCCAACTTGCATGTTGGATGAAGGTCATATTGGATCATGTAAGGTATTGTAAGGAAAGGGAGTTACTAGGGTCCTCAATTGGGGGGTCCGGGGCAGCGGGGAGCAGCCCCGGCTGGGGGGTCCAAGGGGGCCAGCGGGCCCCCTGGTGGGGGTCCGGGGGCAGCGCCCCCGGCGCGACGGTAAAGGGAATATTCCATAGAATATTCCCTGTCGGTGTCAGAAATCATTTATATTTGTTAGGTCGGTTCAACCGGTCTAAGCCGTGTATGGCAATTACGCGGGCGGTGGCCGCCCATGCTCTACCGCCCATGTATTGCCGTCCACGGAGGGCCACCCATGATCCTATATATACATGACTTCTGCACTACCTAAGACATCAAGTTGAGCCAGCATACCTCTACCTTGTATCTAGATCGCCATTTAAGCTCTACCTTGAGAGCGCATGGGTGGACAACACCATCATCCTTGTACTTGCTGTTAGTAGAAAATTGTTGAGATTCTTCTATATCCGTTATCTTCTCTGCTGCTGCTCCTGTGTTATATTGCATAACTATTGTCTTACATGCCTTCAACAAGCATTTTATTTCAATTTCTTATTATTTTGAAGATGTTGGACTTGAGGGAAGGTGTTGGAATAAAAGTCCACATCATCTCTTCAAAGTATTATTATAGGTTGAACTCTTTATTAAAGTTCATTATATTCTTAGAATGATTTATTATGTTTTCCACATCAGCCATAGTCGTGAATAAAGCATATTTGAAGTCAATGCCAAGTTGGAAAAGTGTTCCTATAATTTAGGAAAATTTTCAAGACAACAGGACACCTTTTCTGAAGGTAGTTTTGCATGGATCATATCTCGCTAACCCTGCATCCTTTTTGGTTGATCTAAAAGCTGAAATGTTCTCCATAATATCAGGTATCAGCTCACCAAAAATCTCCCAGAAACGGATCTCCAAACTCAAGTTATGCTCGCCGCAATTTGGGAGGTAGAGAATTGGTAGATTGCTGAAAACGGCTAGTAGGCCAACTTTGGAAGCTTGTATCTTTAGCTACGTGTGTCATCTCAAAATGGTTTCTTCTGCAAAGTTGTTTTTCATATCATGGAGAATCTCCATCTAAAATAGTTTCACCAAACTCCCACGCGGTAGAGAGTTATTCCTATTTAAACAGAAGCTTCTCAGCATTTTCTACAGACAGACAGAGGGTCGGAGTTGAGAGACAGTTGACTCATTTCTTGTAGTTGTGGAGTGCATCCTAGGGACTGAAGTGGAGTGTTGTATACCACACACTCTTGAACATTATACATTGGCTTCATTTTTCTCATTGAGCTCATTTGATAGTGTTATTAGCTTTGTTCTTTTCAAGTAGTTTGAGCTTGAGTTAGCTTCTACTACTGAACTTTGTATTCTTGTTGATTTAAGGATTGCTCACTTATTTTTCTCTCATATCTCATCTCATATGTTCTTTGAGAGTGTGTTTAAGCTCAGCTCCTCATTTTTCACAAAATCTTGGTGAGGACTCAAACTCCCAAGGAAAACGTAGTTCTGAGCAGTTATTCTACTCTGGCAAAGGAAGAGGCAAAGATAGAGGTTTCGGAAGCAGAAGAGGATACAATAATCAAGATCAAGGTAAAAAACAGAATCATGAAGGAGGTACTGATAGTAAAGGATGCTGGAATTTTGGAGAAGGCAGAAAAAAAACTATGCATGCACAAGTGTAGATGATTCTGAGAAGTTATTTATGATCCAACATCACATGATGAATACGGTGTCTACTGATGTTTCAAAATTTAATGGTAATGTCTGGTATGTTGATTCAGGTGCTTCAAATCACATGACTAGTCATGTGGAATGGTTTAGTAGTTTGCATAAATCACTAGTTCTTGGATATGTAGAAACAGATGATGACACATCACATCCTATTGAGCATACAGGAAACATGGCATTGTCTATAGAGGACAGAAAGGTAAAACATCATGCTGATGTGCTGCATGTTCCAAATATAACAAAGAATCTGGTTTCTGTTCAACAAATGGTTGACCATGGATTACAAGTCAGATTCAATACTGATGGGTTATATGTAGAAGATTACAAACAATATGGAAAATTGATTGCCAAAGGAAACAAAATGAGTAGGATGTTCACCTTAAATGTGAAAATTCTTGAAATGAATGCAGCCATGCTTGCAAAAGGTATAGGAGTTATCGCTTATATAGAGATCTAGCACAAACGAATTAGACATGCAAATTTGTAGATGTTGAAATTGATGCATTCAAAGGAGATTGTCAATGGACTACCAAACTTCAAGGTTGTTGAGATGCAAAAGGTATGTGCAACATGTCGATTTGGTAAACAGTCAAGAGCATCATTTTTGCATGGCAATCATGTTAGTGAGAATGTGCTAGAAATAGTACATACATATGTTTGGGGTCCTGCAAAGACCACATCTATGGGTGGTTGCAAGTTTATGTTACTTTCATTGACAACCATACACGAAAAGTATGGGTATATTTCATGAAAGAGAAGAGTGAGGTGTTCACTCACTTCCAGAATTTTAAGGCTATGGTGGAAAAGCAGACAAGAAAGTATATTCAGACATTAAAGTCTGATAGAGGTAGTGAGTACATGTCAAATAAGTTCAACAACTTCCTTATAAGTCATGGAATTCAACGAGAGTTTTCATGCAGGTACATACCATAGAAGAATAGCATTGTTGAACGCAAAAATAGACATATTGCAGAAACCAAGAGCCTTGAAGGCTAAGAAGAATATGCCTCATTGTTATTGAGCAGAAGTTGTGCACACTACTGAATACATCATGAACAGAACTCTAATTGCTATTCTACATCAAGTTACGCCTGAAGAGAAGTTCACAAGTAAAAACCAAACTTATCACATATAAAAGTATTTGGCTATATTGCATATGTACATGTTCCAGATGAGTCGAGGAGGAAGTTTGATCCAAAAGCAAAAAAATGTATCTTCATTAGGTACTCCGTTGAGCAAAAGGAGTATAAATGTTATAACCCACTCACATGATAGGTGAAGGTAAGTAGAGATGTGGTGTTTGATGAAATGTCAAGCTTCTATGCAGATGCCAAAGATGGACTTGATCTTCAACTAAATGACAAAGAAAATGCTGAAAATTAAGTGCACAATCTCAAGTTTTGAGTGGGCCAGATGCATCACCAAGCAATAGTTATAACTCAAACCCATGGAGTGGAAGATTCATGGAAATTTGAGTCCAGAAAATTCATCAAATACATCAAAGAAAGGTAAAGAAAAGCTTTCTGCAAGTAGTAAAACATCTACATGTTTTAAAGACATTGATGGAGATTCAAGCGGTTCAAAGAAGAGACTTTATGAGGAACTTGGATTGCCCTCTATGAAGACTCCAGAAGTTAGAAAGGCACATGCACATGATACAAGGAGAAGTGACCTAAGACCAAGAAGATTTGGAAGGATGCGGAATTTTGTGCAACGATTGACGTATGACAGTTATATGGCTCATCATTGTGCCTACATGACCAAGGTAATACAAGATGTTGAACCTTCTTGCTTTGAAGATGTAATTGGAAATGCAAATTGGGAAAAAGCTATGGATGAGGAGACCTTTATGGAAACTATACATGGAAGCTGGTTCCATTGCCGCTAGGAAAGAAATCCATAGGCTGCAAGTGGGTTTACAAGGTAAAGCACAATGTTGATGGTAACATAAGCAGGTACAAAGTACGATTGGTAGAAAAAGGATATGCACAGACATATGGCATTGCTTATGAGGAAACGTTCAGCCTTGTGGCCAAAATGTCTACTGTCAAAACACTTGTTGCATTAGCTATAGCAAAAGGATGGACTTTGCATCAGATGTATGTAAAGAATGCTTTCCTACATGGTGAGTTACAAGAAGAAGTATACATGGACCAACCACGAGGATATGAAGATTCAAAGCACCCAGAATATTTTTGTAGGTCACAAAAGGCTTTGTATGGGCTCAAACAAGCCCCTCATGCTTGGCATGCAAGGATTGATGACTAATTAACCACCATTGGGTTTTCTATGCATGATGCAGATCATTCATTATATGCAAGGAAGGGTGATGATGGCATCACAATTGTGGCTATCTATGATGATGACCTGATTGTAGGAGGTGACAATGAAGCAAGCATTAAAGAGGTAAAGCAACTCCTTATGCCTTGATTATGCTGCAAAAGTATGGTATGGCTGATTGTAAGCCAATTTCTATGCCATTAGATCAGAATTTGAAGTTGGATACTACATTAGGTGAAGCATTGGAAAATGCTACTATGTACAGGAAAATTGTGGAAATTTTGATATATCTCACAATTACAAGACCTCATCTAAGCTACACTATTGGACTTGAAAGTCAATTTATGCATATTCCCAAGAAGCCACATTTAGATGCTCTGAGGTGCACTCTACGTTATGTGAGTGCTACTTTGGACTATGCATTGTTTTATGAAGCTGGTGTAGATATGCAGGTTCATGGATACATTGATGCAGATTGGGCTCGTAGCATTCCAGATAGAAGATCTACTAGTGGCTTTCTATTCTCACTTGGGAGTGCATCTATTACATGGAGCAATAAGAAGCAACCCACTATTTCGTTTTCGAGTATAGAGGCTGAGTATAGAGGTGTTGCAATGGCAGCATGGCTATAGATGCTACTTGCAGATTTAGGTGTGGAAGTGCAAAAGCCTATCATCATGATCTATTGTGATAATCTTAGTAGCATAGAGTTAGTATGGAATCCTATTTTTCATGCTAGAATAAAGCACATCGAGGTATATTATCACTTCATCAGAGAGAAGGTATTAGGAGGTGATGTTGATCTTGTTTATGTGAGAAAGGATGAGCAGGTTGCTGATATTTTCACTAAAGCACTTGGATCAGAGAAGCTGACAAAGTTTCAAAAGATGCTTGGATTACAGGACATGATGTTGAGCTTGAGGGGGAGTGTTCAGATATCAAGCTCAACATGTGATGATCCACGATGACACATATCATTTTTTCATTTCTCTGACATATATAGTGATCACACTGATATATGTCAGGGATACTTCATTGAGCTTTATTAGATTTATCTACCGAGAGTGATGGCACATTTGTTTCTTGCCAGCTCACTCATTCGCGGACATTAGGATTTTCATTATGTACTTTTCTTTATATATGCCACTTGTTATATTGTTGTTTTTAGGTCATTCTTGTACATTCCTTTTATGTAATAGAAGAAGAAGAAGATCATTCTTCCTTGCCTCAATATGTGTGTGTGATTCTCTTTGATTGTGAGAGTGTGTGTGTGTGAGCTCTCTTCCTTATCTCCTTCCTCGTGACACTCAAGCTATTCGATTTAGACGCTCTATCAAGCAAGGATGCCCCTTGGCTGTTCTTCTCTTTGCTATCGCTGTAGATGGTCTCAATTGCCTTGCTAATCATCATGCATGTTTAGGTCTTATTCAAGGCCTCTTTCTTCCCCCCACTCAAGACCAGATGATCATGAGACTCTTTGCCGATGACACAAATTCTTTTGCACATAATGATATGGCTAGCATTGACACCTTTTGGTGTTGCCTAAGTACATTTTGTGAGGCATCGCGTTCCAAAATAAACCACTCTAAAACTGCTTCTAAAGCCATTATTGGGCATTTTCCTCAAATTTTCATTGACCACCGCTGTTAGTTGACACCAAGGGGATAAATATTTTGCTTGTTAAGTATTTTGATGGGATTCAATATTTCTATGGGACAAGGATGGAAGTGGCTCTTTCAAAGCTCGATAACAAGTTGGCTTACTTGAAAGGTATGCAAATCAAACTAGCGAGACAAGCTATGGTAGCTAACACATTCCTTCTTTCTTCGATTATTTATTTTCACTCTTGCTAGAGACCAAAGGACAAAGAGATTGGAAAATTGGAAAGAATTTATAGAAAAATTCTCTAGAGGTGAGACCCTAACAGAAGGGGAGACCCCAAAATTAAATGGGCTACTTGCATAAGCCAAAAAGATCAAGCTGGCTTGGGAATTTTTGACATTGAAGGAATGGCCAATAAATTGGTGGCCAAATGGTTAATTAAAGCATGGAGCAATAGGGACGCCTCATGGGCCAAACTAATTTTTAGAAACAAGAATGACCTTAGAATTATGGACCCTCCAAGGTGGAAGGGTATTGATCCATTCTTTTGTTCTACCCCCTATTAGATGACTCCTAGAGGCTCAAGCTTAGTTTTATCCATGTGGAAAATTTAGAACAAGGTGAAACAATTTATAAGGATCAATGAAGATTGGAAATGGGTAGTCGATATTTGACAAAATGATTCAATCTTTCTGATCAAGGGCATCAAAGGTGTTGAGTCTTGGAACCCCAAAAAGCTAGGAAACTTTGGAACAAATGTTTCCATTTGTGGAAATGCCTGTGGAATCAAGAAACATTCCAATGGATTAGACTTGAGGACATTTACTCGACTAGGAGAGTGGACTATGAATAATGGTGCATGTTGTCGAGCACATTCAATGCTTGAGAATGCTCGAGGACCCACCCCCTTATTGGACATGACTCTCCTCAAGGTGGACCAACCTATTGTTAATGCAAGTAGATTACTTAGAAAGGCAGAAAGGAATTATAGTACCACAGAAAGAGAAGGTTTGGCTATTGTATTTGCACTTCAAAAATTTTGCCACTATCTTCTAGGCATACATTTCATTGTCATCTTAGACCATCAACCACTAAAGTATTTAATCAACAACCCTAGATTAGTTGGAAGGATTTGGAAGTGGATACTACTCTTTCAAGAACATGACTTTGAGATTCACATCAAGCCACAAAAGGAGCATTACATGGAGGACCAAGTGTCAAGATGGCCATGAGTGAGAGGCCACAGGTATTAATGATGAGCTTGTAGATAAAAATCTCTTTCTTGTGGCAACTCAAATTGATGGTATGATGTAATATTACAATTTCTCACTTCGAGAGAATCCTTTGTGAACATGAATCCATTACAAAAGAAAAAATTATTGTTTAAAGCAAACACATTTTCACTCATAAATGGTTAGCTATATAAATATTGCCCAGATGGTATTTTGTGCAAATTTGTTTATTTGTTGGAAATAAATATTTTGCTTTAAGAAGAACACAGTGAAGGGCATCTCATGGGAGAGAACTTGGAACATAAGATCCTCCACAAAGGATTATGGTGGTCTTATATCTATAGGGATGTTTCCACGTCTGGCAAAGAACGTGACATCTGTCAAAGATGTGCTCGTTGGCCAACAAGGCTAAATTTCCAACCATTGGTGATTTCAACTAGGTGACAACCTTTTGAATGGTAAGTTCTTGATTTCATTGGACCCATTAGTCCATTAGTTCAACCTATTAATAAAAATTATATTTTGATGGCTACATGCTATTCCACTAAATGGGTAGAAGCTAAAGCTACTTCATATTGCACTATAATGACAATGGCCAAGATTATGTACAAACAGATTTTCTATTGATTTGGGTGCCCTAGAAGTCATCAGTGATAGGGGTAGACTTTTATAAATCCCTTGATACAACACATCTTTTATAGGTACAACATCTACCACATGAAGTCATGTGCCTATTGTCCTAGAGTAAATAGGTGGGCGAAAAGCTCTAACAAGATTTTGATCGGGCTACTGCACAAATTATCTTTTGACCACCACAACTGTTAGCCACAAGCTCTTATTGGAGCAATTTGGGCCTTTTATACGACAAGAAGAGGCACTATTGGTGAGATTCCATTGCTCTTGGTCTATGGTAAGGAGGCACTTGCTCCCTTCAAAATCATTTTAAGAGAAGAAGTTGAAGCCAAATCTATCGAAATTGATCCTCACATTAGGAGACTAGTATCATTGGAAGAATGCGGGGAAGCACCAATGAAGAGATTGCAGGTAAAGCAGGAGGAGTTTAAACAAATTCATGATAGGTATATAAGGGCCAATGATGTGAAGGAAGGGTACAAGGACTTGGTGCATCTGATCCCACCAACACTAAATTGGCACCTAAGTGGGCAGTACCTTATAAAGTGAAGAAGATATTACCCCAATGAGCAATTCAAAAGGAATACTTAAAGGGTGAGAAGATGCCCTTGGTTAACATTTCTAGGGTGAATACATACTCCAATTAAAGAAAACAAGTTGGAATTCATTCACTATATACCATCAGATCAATTCATTTTGTAGTTCATTTTTGTTAGAATAAGCAAAAAAAAACAGCTTGCACCGAGATGGTGCAAAGGCTTTATGTGGGGTCTATTGAGCTATGGAGGTAGAAATGTGGATACTTAGGGCCATCATAAAATAAACTCGCCTTTCTCTCTCATAAAGTAGTAAGCCTTGCTTAAGGTGTCCCATCACTACAATGCACAAAGCTAAGCGACCACTTGTCTTGTGTGGAGTAATTCTAGGTGACCCCTTGCCTGTTTGTAGCTATGAAGAACAATTAAGGTGACACCTAATACTCACAATCAAGCATCAACATAAATTTGCAATTAAAGTACCCACTGACTCCATTGGCCAACTTTGGCGACCCCTCATCATTTCCTTCTTCATCACCTGATGTGGGGTGACTGATTAACCCTTGAGAGCATCATAGGTGGCACACTCCCCTCCCTATACTTGCAACCCCAACATGGGCGACCTCACACCTTGGCACTCCTTGGAGCCAAGATGGACACCCACTCACCCTCGAGAATGAAGCGTAGAAGGCAACACTTGCATGAGGAGGGGGAAACCCTGTTGGTATTCTAAGGTCTGAATACCATATGTTGGAAGTAGGATTGGGCCACAATAATAATATATCACAGGTATATAGGATCTTACAACAGATGAACCTTAATATACGCACCTTAAGAATAAAAAAAATGATGAGTTAAAGATAGAGAGAGAATAGACAAGATTTCAAGTGTAATGGTAAACTATGAGGCTCACCTACACTAACTTATATATGAATGTCAATTACAATGTACTGACAATATCTGTATCTAGGCAGAAATAGCAACTAGATACAAGAGATTGTGTACCTAAGAGGTATGAAGAGTGTGTGTGAGAATATGGAGAATAAGAACAGTTTAGAACTGTTGTACAACAAACCCAAATTCTGATCAACCTAAATCAGAAACGAGTGACCTAGCAAGTAAGAACGGAAATAGAATTGCTACTCACAATAAATCAACAACGGATGTTGATGGTAAGCTGGCAGAATCTTCTCCAAATAATCACCCAGATGTAGACCAAAACTCCTCCAAGAGTGTGAGAACTCCTCCTCAAGATAGCCTCCTAGTGCTCACCTCCTCAAGAGTCTGTGAACACTCTCTCTTCAAGAAGACCTCCTCCTTGTGTTGAGAACTTAAGCTCCTTGAGATGATCCTTGAGTGATAATGAACAATAGGCCAATGTTTTTCTTATATAGCTTTGAACTATCCCCCAAAATCACTCTAAAAATCTATGATCAATAATGATCGCTAATGTAAAAACTCCTAAGAAAATCTATCACGAAAACGGTGCTGCCCTTTGTGCTTTCCATGAATTTCTTTTTTGAATAAGAGACATGTGCTGCGCCGAACGAGGATTGAACCCGCAACCCATCTTTAGAAGGCGTTTCTTGTAGGCACATAGCCACACGTTTTTTTATTATACAAAAGAGTACAAAAAATCTATATATGATGTACAAAGTAGAGGGCTTTGGACCCAATGTGAACATTGTTTCCAACAATCTCCCCTTCAATGTCATAATGGTACAGGGTTCAAAAACCTGCAAAACTTTCGATATCTACAAATATCTCTTAAGTGATTTCCACTAAATCTTGAGCTGAGTATGTATGGACCTGGATACTTAAAAAACTACAAACTGAATGTCTGGTTGTGTATTACATAGATATATCAAGCAACCAACTACATGAATATATAATGTAGCATTAAATGGTTCTAAATCTACTTCCGATTGTAATAACACATTGACATCCATCAGTGTCTGCATAGGTTTAGAATTTGTCATCTCAAACCTTTCCAATAATTTCTCAATGTATTTCTATTATGTCATGTAGATACACTCATCTCTGTACTTGAACTGAATCCTAGGACTTGTGATAATCATATCACTTTGTAGTGCACCTTGAACACTATTTGGTTCATTCTCAACTAAACTAAGTGCTAAACTGTTATGAATCTTAAAATGTTCTGCATAATTTACTTGGTCTTCTTGTTGTCTCCTAGTCTGACTTCTGGTTCTTCTAGTGTATTCCTTTATACCATTGTCCTTCCAAGTTTGATATAACCACTTTGGATTATTCCTGAAAAGTAATGGTATCTTTTTTGGTTCTTTAGTATCTCTTTCTTCTAGAACTCTAAAACCTTCTCCAACTTCATAAATACATTAAGAGGTATTGATGATGGACTAGGTGTTGATTTAGGTAATGAAATTCTCTCTTCACCTGTATCTTGTACGTTTTGAGTAGGTTCATCACCCCCCTTGTATGGTTGAATATAAGTATCCAAATTCCTTCTAAAAAATGCATAGTCATTTGCCTTTATGAAATCTGGAATTTCTTCCTTCTTATCATAAATTTGACTTTCTGCAATATATGCATTGCGTGAGAGTAGGATGTCACATGTATCTGGAACATAGAATGTGTATCCTTTGCTTTCAATTGCATAACCAATAAATATCGCTTTAATGGCTTTTACATCAAGCTTACCATGATCCTTCTTCTCAATGTGAACATAAGCTGGGGAACTAAAAACTTTGAAGTAACTCACATTGGGTTTCTTCCCATAATAGCATAAGGTGTGATGAACTTTAAAGCTTTTGTGGAAGTCCTATTCAGAATGTGATTAGATGTATGTACTACATCAAACCAAAACTTGGGAGAAATTCTTTTGGATGACTTCATACTACGCATCATCTCAACAAGTATCCTATTCTTTCTCTCTGCAATACCATTCTATTCTGGCATGTATTGTCTTTGATAAAAGACTAAAAGTCTTTAGACATGTACTCTCCTCCTCTATCACTTCTCAAAATCTAGATCTTTGACTGAATTTCATTTTCAACCATAGCTAAGAACTTCTTGAAAGTAGGAAAAACCTCTGACTTCACTTTAAGACCATAAATCCAGGAATATCTTGAGAAATCATCTATGAGCATAACAAAGTACCCAAAACCTTGAATAGAATTTGTTCTCATCAGACCATTCACATATGAATGTATTATCTTCAACTTTCTTGTGGCAGTGATGTATCCATGCTTATTGAAAGGTAGTTTGTGAAGCTTTCCTTCTAGACATCCTTCACATGACTCTGCATCATCTAGTAAAGCAAAAGTAGGCAAATTCTCCACCATACCTTGATCTTTGTTTGCTTGAGAGCTGTGTAACTGATATGACCAAATCTAGCATGCCATAACTTCATGATCTCCATAGGTGTAGTAGACCTCGCAACATTAGCATGACTAATTTTGGATAACACAAACATGCCACTTCTATTTTCACCTTGAAGTAGACAATGTTCCTCATCAGATGAGAGGATCTAACATGAATCTTTCTTAAAAAAAACTTTATAACCATCTGATAAGAAAGTAGAGATAGAGAGAAAATTCTTCTTCATGTTTGGAACATAAAGAACATTAGAAATTGTGAAACTTCCACCTTCTCTTGACTTAAGGTTCACTTCTCTGACACCAATAACATCCAAATTATGACCATCTGCAATGGTCACTCTTCTCCCTAAATTGTTAGAAAGTGAGGAAAATACCTTTCTGCAACCTGCCATATGTTTAATAGCTTTAGAATCAAAAATCCAAAGACTATCTGAGATTGCATTTAATGCTGCCTGATCAAGAGCTACCCCTACAATAGTAGCACATGCATATGAATCTAACTTTGAAGATTTAGGTTTTGGATCATCTTCAGCACTATTACTTGATGCTTTCTTCTTCTCATTAAAAATCCTTGCTTTGAATTCTACTATATAATGACCTAGTTTCTTACAGTAATGGCATACTTCTTTCTTTGAATCAGATGTAGTCGAAGACTTTTCTTTGGGTGTAGAGGAAGCATTAGAGGTAGAACTAGGAAACTTAGGATTAGAAGACTAACTTTCTTTCTTAGATTGTTGAATCTTCTACTTCTCCTTTGTCTCCATCTTCTTCTTACCCTTCGATGATGATAACATGGCTTCATCATTCTCTTCCATACCCTTTTGTTGATCTTCATCTTGAAGTAACAAGAATTGTAGCTCTTCAAATGAAACTTCTCTATCTCTTATAGAGAGAGATAAAGAAGTAACAAAAGCACGATATGCTGATGGAAGTGAGTTTAGAAGTGTGTTTACCATCTCTTCATCTAAAATGCTGACTCCAACATTGAGTAACTGATCTTGTAAATCTTTAAGCTTCAAAATATGTGTTTGAACTAATTCACCAACTTTCATCCTTGTGTTAACTAGTTGTCTCCTTAGATGAGCTTTCCTAGCAGAGTTTTTGCTCTGATAGAGATTCTCTAACTCCAACCAAGCCTGACGAGAGGTTCTACAAAACCTGATCTGGGGTATAATATGCCTCTTGACTCCCATAGCAATATATGAAAGTGCTAGTGCATCCCTTGAATCCCATCTAGTTTTCTCTTCTATAGGAAGTAATCTGGTAGTAGTACGGACTCCTGATGATGAAAGAGCTTCTTCTCCTTCACTAACCTCCTGTTGAGCAAAAATAGGAACAGTAGGTCTTCTAGAAGATGAAGCAACATCTTCTCCGACTTGTCTTGGCCTTGGATAAGTGCCATTGACAATATTCCATAAGTCCTTTCATACTAAGAAATTCATCATCATAAAGCTCCACATTGGATAATTAGACATGCCCTTAAGCTTGTCTTCATTCTCAAGTCTATAGTCACTCATCTTATTAAGGGTGTATGTCAACTAGGCTCTGATACCAAATGTTGGTATTCTAAGGTCTGAATACCATATGTTGGAAGTGGGAGTGGGCTACAATAATAATATATCACAGGTATACAGGATCTTCCAACAGATGAACCTTAACATACACACCTTAAGAATAAAAAAAATGATGAGTGAAAGATAGAGAGAGAATAGATAGGATTTCAAGTGTAACGGTAAGCTATGAGGCTCAGCTACAGTAACTTATATATGAATGTCAAATTACAATGTGTGTATATGATACAAACTGTCAATATCTGTATCTCGACAAAAATAGGAACTAGATACAAGAGATTGTGTACCTAAGAGGTATGAAGAGTGTGTGTGAGAATATGGAGAATATGAACAGTTTAGAACTATTGTACAACAAACCCAAATTCAAATCAACCTAAATCAGAAATGAGTGACCTAGCAAGCAAGAACGGAAATAGACTTGCTACTCATAGTGAATCAACAATGGATGTTGATGGTAAGCTGGCAGAATCTTCTCCAAATAATCACCAAGATGTAGACCACAACTCTTCCAAGAGTGTGAGAACTCCTCCTCAAGATATCCTCCTAGTGATCACCTCCTCAAGAGCGTGTGAACACTCTCTCTTCAAGAAGACCTCCTCCTTGTGTTGAGCACTTAAGCTCCTTGAGATGATCCTTGAGTGATAATGAACAATAGGCCAATGTTTTGCTTATATAGCTTTGAAGTATCCCCCAAAATCACTCTAAAAAGCTATGATCAATAATGATCACTAACGTAAAAACTCCTAAGGGGTGGCTCAAGGCATGAAAAGTTGAGCATAAGCATAGTGACCTCAATTCAACTCTCAATGCATGTAGGGTGACCCCCCTCCTATGTACAACATTGGGTGAATTCACACCCTGGAAGTATGGAATAGCTTCAAGGCGATGATCCATGTATAGATCCCAGCTACTTCATGATGGCTTAACTAGTCCTCTGACTCTAAAACTAATGCATTGCACTAGAAACCATAGTTTTATAAGCTATCTTTTTCATATGAACTATTAGAACCATTTTCTCATTTTCTTAAGAACAATTTCTAAAAGGGTGTTGCTACAAAGCATTCAAGATTCCTCTAAGAATGTTATATGGATGCATGGGCATTGATCATCAATGAAAGATGGTTATTTATTTAAGGAGCACTGGAGGAGGAGGGCGACTACTCGCCTTATGGAGGCCAAATTGGCAACAAATCGCCTTGCAAGATTGTTGTATCGACTTGAAAGGAGTTTTAAGGCAATTAATTTGCCTTTAATGGATGTGGAGTCTACTTGTGGCAACATAGGTGCAGAATTTTTCTTTTACTCTTGGTTGGAGCACTAAACGGGGCAATCTCATTATGTGATTGGCTATGGGTAGAGGTAGCATGTGTTTGAAATTATGCTCAATTTTTCAATAAACGTATATGGTCTATTAATGATACCTAGAATTTGGCGAAGTGAATGGGCCCAACTTGGGAAATATATCTACCAAGTCTTTGTCGATGGGATAATTTACCAGCTATGCACCCCCTTTGGGTGACCCCTAGCCCTAGTGATTATCTCGTTTTGAAGCATGCAATAGTAAATAATTGGAATCAGTGAGGCCACTCCACTTGGCCTTTTGAGCCTATATAAGAAGAACCTGGGTAGTCATTTCCCCCATCTAATCTATTTATCAAATCGGATATGATTGCATACTCTCTACTAGTCGTACTCCCATTCTAAGACATCTCTTGGCTGCTCATTGTGCTCTATGGTGACTCTAATCACTATGCATTGAGGCAACTTTGTGGTGATTATACAGAGTCTTGGCTACTTAGCTATATGATAGATAGCTTGTTGGTGTAACTGGTTAATCTCTGGCTAGTGATGTTTTAGTTGTGGAGTTAGTTGTATTTCACTTGTAGATAGTATCTTCTTGTTTTCTAAACTATTGCTATTGTTTTTGGAATATGTACAAACATTAACAATCCAAATGCTTTACCATAATGACATTTAACACGTTGACACACAATGCATTGGGAAACATAATGGTCGATGTCATTTTTTTGTATTTCGATCAAAAGAAGAAATATATACAGACTAAAGTTATGCTTTGTATCCCCGATGTCCATATAAGGTGGTCCACGCATCTCTTTCAGAACATAATCTATAAAATCTTGAGTGCTGCATAATTTTGTGTTGGAAATACAAAAAACCATTATGAAAAGTGTAATTATCGTTAGCTAAATATGCATAGTTATTGAAAGCATTCCATGCTCGTGAAAAATACAAATATAAAGCATAAGTAGGAATCATATTATGCTACAGTATTAGCCTTTCCACATTGATATTTGAATCATAGGCTGAAATTTTTGAATAAAAGAAGCCCATAAGGTAATGTTTCTAAATCTTTAAACCATGAATGATAGCAAAAAGTTCCTTATCATGCGTACTGTAATTCTGTTTAGAAGGTTTAAGTTTCCTACTGTCAAATGCAATGGGATGATCGCTTTGCATTAAAACTACACCTATACCTCAACCACTAGCATCTATATACATGAATATGTTGCGCAAAATTAGGTAACTACAAAATAGGTGCATGTGAAAGTGCATATTTGAGTTTTTGTGCTAAGTCCTATGCAAATTTTACTTTTTATTCAATAACAAAGTAAAGGAAAGTGCCAAATAAGAAAAAATTTTAACAAACTTTATATAGAAACTAGCCAACCCAAGAAATAGTACACAGTATTGGGTACAATCTCCTCCCATGCACTCTCCCCAAACAAGATGAACTTCATGAATCACCTCCATTTTGTGCATTTTGGTCTATGATAGGTTTTGTATGGAGAGATTTCAATCTGTAATTTGCTTTAGTATGTCAAGGTTTACCACAATTCCAACATATGATCATGGCCTTTTTTGTTGAGCATCCATTAAAGAAGTTTGAAGGGTAGTTGGTTTTGGAAGGTTGGAGGGATAATGCCATGGAGGATTCTAAAAAGTTACAATGAGGAACTCGTGGAAAACTAGAATAAGAAGAGGTAGTAAAATTTCACTTCAAAGGAAAATTGGGCTTGAGGAAAGGCTTTTGTTGACCTAGTTATTGCAAACAAACTGACTGGGTAATAGATGGAAACTCTTTCACTACATCATGATCAAATGAAATAGCTTTATAAAGAGTTGTAGGTCATAGTGTGTGGAACTTGGCTTGGATCCCCATCTCCAAACCATCTTCATTCTTCCTATGCAAAGTATCTTCGAGAAGGACCTCAAGCATGCAAGAAGTAACAAAGTTTGAAAAAAATCATTTAGTGTAAGTAATAACAGAATCACCCTCCTTCCATGTGAAAGTGATCCATGAGCAATGAGCATGTAGATGGATTTGAGGAGTAAGTAAGGATTCCTTGATCTTCTCCTGAAATGCTTTCCATGTTGTGGGATAATCTGCACTATGCCATAAAATAGTCCACCAAAATAGGACCTTCCCCACCAAATAATTAGTGAAAGACTTCATTTTATCATTTTCTGAGTAACATTCATCTAAATAAAAATCTTTAACTAAGATAGCCAGGAAAAAGCAAATTGATCATCCTTACTTCCATCAAACCATGGGAATTCAGAATTCATTACACCCATCTTGGAATGTGTGCCATCTACTTGATCTATAATAACTGCATTCACCACATGTACAAGGTTTTCCTAATCAGTGTGCATCTTTTAAAGTAATTCATCATATTCTTTGATCTCAATTTTGAAAGAACTTGGAGAAGCTTGTAGGAGGTAGAAAAGTGAGTTGTGAAGCGACGAAGTTTGGTCTAGCCAACCGGCACAAGACCACCCCTTGACCTGATGGAGACTCAAATAGACCTTATAGGCATGTGATAAGTGCAATAAAATTCACTATGTACTTTGGTGCATCAAGGAGAAAGACTCGATACAAAACAGATAGATTTGAGCATCAACTAGCTCAAAGAACTTACTATCTTTGGATGAGACAATGAAATTCAAATGTTCATAGCAACCAGCGTGATTACAATTAGAAAAAATCTTTTTATGGGAGTGATATACATAAGGTTGAGTGTATGTAATGCATAATACTACAAGAAATAAGCAAAATATGCTTTTGGAATGAACCAGATACTCAACAGTGGTACCTCCTATTTTTCAAGAATATGCAGAGATAGACCCCAAGATAGAAACACTAATGCTTCTCCCAATCTATTGAACCAAATGCTTTGAATGTTTATAGGAATAATATAGACACAGATGTCTTTTCAATGAGTCCTCTCTGATCCAATTTGGAGCTCTGTAGAGAGAGCAACAGCCTTTGCAAGCTTACTATTGTTGAAGAAGATGATGCAAAAAAATGAAGGAGAAAGACAATGAAGGCCAAAAGTGTATGTATATTGCTTCCATTTAATGTACATGTTTTTTAAGTCTTTATATAGACTCTTCAAGGGCTCCATGTTGGAGACCTCTTAATCTCCAAAAGCTTGATCTATATTGATCTAAGAGCACCTCTATATCAGTTATAGACCAAACTTTACACAAATGTTACTTTGATTTACCAAATCATTCATGAACAATTCTCTGAGTGAGAATTTTTCTTCTTCAAGAAGTCTGCTTCAAAGATTGACTTCATTACCTGCACATATCTTCAGATTTCTTCAATCTAATGATATAAATACCTCCAAGCTAGCTTTTCCACAATCATATCAACCATTAGTCCTTCAAAAGAATCCTTAAAACTTCAAGTTGATCCTTAAGATCAAAAGTATGTCATAAACTGTCTTCCTGAATAAGATACTTTGACATAGGTAACTTCTAAGGTTGATTTCTCATAGCACAGATCCCGTTTTGCTAAATGCTTTTAGCCATAGCTTCCTTACCTTCTAACTTAGATTTTGAATGCTCACTCATCAAAAACTTTACACTGTGCACTAAGATCTAAGCAAAACATTGACACAAAAAAATGCGCGACTCTGAGAGATTTTTCTGCAGACTTTACATATACATGTTCCTATTGATCATACTCCCAGCATGAAAGGAATTAGACCATGAAACTTTGAACATAACTTCATTAACTTCCAAATTAGATGCGTACAAAAGGATTTCTGATCCACATGATCAGACTGAGAGAACTCAGAGAAAACCTCGTCGCTAATTTTCTGAGAAAGACTCTCTACACATCTATCACAATGACACTTGTCTTCTAATGACTCTCTCATGTATTTCTTTACATCATTGACTTATATACATATAGTTCTAGACTTATCATGCATCTATTACATTACTCCTTATCATCCTAAGGATTATCTCTACTCAGATTACAAGAATTTCCACCTGTAATGTACATATGTATACAAACTACATTTCAGAGATCTCTTCACTTTCTCAAGTGTCTTCTACCACTTCAATCTGATCATGAGCTTGCTTCAAACTCTTTGTAATCACCAATTTGTGATTGGTTTGTTCCAACAGCTCCCCCTCAATCACTAATTGTGATTATTCCATTCTTCTTCACTCCTGCCGTCTCTTTGAATCTCTCTAGCTTAGGTCCATCCAAGCTTTTTGTCATCATATCTGCAACTTGTTCTTTTGTTGGAGTATACATCACTTCAATCTCTTTGTCAAGTACCTTTTCCCTCAAGAAATGATACTGAATCTCTATATGCTTAGTTCTTCCATGAAAAACAGGGTTAGCTGCCAAATACAATGAACTCATATTGTCTCCAAAAATAATTGGAGTACTCTGATCAGTTCCAAAACTCTTCAACAAGGTCTTTAACCATATCACTTCTTTTGCAGCCTCTACCAATCCTTTATACTCAGCTTCTGTGGATGACAAAGCAACTGTATGTTGCTTCTTTGAGCACCAAGAAACTAACTTATCTCCAATATAACAGAGATACCCATGAGTAGACCTTCTATCATCTGAATCACCTGCCCAATCTGCATCACTAAATACTTTAATTCTTGTATCAGAAGTAAATCCATAATACAGACCTTCACTTAGGGTTCCTTTGATATATCTGAGTACCCTTTGAGCTGCAATCCAATGAGTCTTCTTTGGACAATGCATGAATTGTGATAACACACCTACTGCATATGATAGATATGGCCTTGTCAAGGTAGCATAGATTAAACTACCTACCAAACTCTGATATTACTTCATGTCATTGAATTCTTCACCTCCATACCTGCTCAACTTATGATTTACCTCTAATGGTGTGCTTGAAGACCTGCAATCCTCCATGTTAAATTTAACTAGAAGATTCTTCAAGTACCTCTCTTGTGTAACATATACTCCATGTTGAGTATATACAATCTTCATTCCTAAGAAATAAGATAAGTTTCCCAAATCACTTATCTTAAACTCCTTCTCTATTTGTTTCTTAAGCTCATTGATTCCTTGAGCATCTGTACCTGTTACAATAATTTCATCAACATAAATACACATGTATATGTATCCATTTTCACTTGCCTTCACTAGCAAGCTACTATCTGCCTTTGATGCTTGAAATACACAATCATTCAAGAACTTAACAAGCCTGTAATTCCATGCTCTTGGAGTCTGCTTCAACCCATACAATGCTCTCTTGAGCTTACACACATAATCTGATCCAATTGAATCCATGAAGCCTTCTGGTTGCTCCATATACACTTCATCTACAATATACCCATTCAAAAATGCATTCTTCACATCTAATTGTGATAACTTCCATCCTTTACAAGCAGCAATAGCAATCAATGATCTAATTGTAGACATCTTAACAATAGGGCTAAAGGTTTTATCATAATCTACCCCATAAGTTTGAGCATAACCTTTGACAACAAGTCTAGCCTTGTATCTAGACACCTTACCATCTGCAAACCTTTTTGTTTTATACACCCACTTACATCCAATGACTTTCTGATTCTTTGGTCTTGGCACTAATTCCCACGTTTAATTTTAAAGTAGAGCATCATACTCTTCTTGCATTGCCTTCTCCCAATTCTGTTTACCTTTAGCTTCTTCATATGTGATTGGATCCTCTTCTGTCTTCACAATGTAAGCATAATCTTTTGTTGTTAAGAAAGACGTATCATAGCTATACCTAATAGGCTCTTTTCTTTTCCTTGAGGATCTTTTATCCTCTGCACTTCTTGAAGTCTTAGCCATATTTGATTCTGGATCAAATCTTGGCCCATCTTCAACATTATCCTGCAATTTCCTTTTACAATCAACATCATCAATATCTTCTTCATACACACTTACTTTTGTCTTCCCTTTCCTTTGTATTTCTTCAACACCTGCATAATCATTTGTTGACCCTTTATACCATGTGCTTTGCTCATATAATGTAACATCTTTGGTAACAAGAAATTACTTTGTAGATGGACTCCACAATCTGTAACCCATCTGTCTATCATCATACCCAATAAACACATACTTCTCTACTTTGGGTTCTAACTTATGTCTCAATTGTGAAGGAACATAAGCATATGCTAAACATCCAAATACCTTACAATGATCAAGATTAGGTTTCTTACCCCACCATGCTTCATAAGGAGTTCTTCCCTCCAATGCTTTACAAGGTAACCTATTCACAAGGTATGTTGCAGTGTTGATAGCTTCTGCCCATAAGTAATTTGGGTAGTTCTTTTCCTTCATCATTGCTCTTGCAAATTCTACAAGAGTTCTAATTCTTCTTTCTGCAATTCCATTCTGTTGAGGGGAGTACCTACAAGTTACTTCTCTTTTTATACCTGCATTCCACAAATAATCATCAAACTCTTTAGAAAAATACTCTCCCCCTCCATCTGATCTCAACCTCTTGAGCTTTTGTCCTGTAATCCTTTCTGCATAAGCATGATAATGCTTGAATGTTTTGAACACTTTTGATTTGTCCTTGATTACATATAAAGTAATCCATCTAGTTGCATCATCAACAAACAACACATAATATCTGGATCCATTTATGTTATAGTCCCTTGAAGGACCCCACACATCTGTATGAACTAACTCAAGCATGTTTGAATACTTGTATCCTGATTTGTTGTAAGAACTTTTGTGTGCTTTACCTAATTGACAAGCTTCACACTTGTACACCATGTGTTGCCCTTCAACTTTTGGCAAACCAAGCACCACATCATTCCTTGACATTTCCTTTATAGCTCTCTCATTGAAATGACCTAGCCTTTATGCCATAGGTCTAACTCAGACATCTTTTGACTTCCATAAGTAAATAAGGCATGTCCCACATTACCTTGAACTTTGAGAGTAAAAAACCTTCCTTCCTTTTTACCTGCAATAATGTTTCTATATCCCTGATTTGGATCTTGCACATAGACACCATCATTTGTGAATCTGACTTCGTATCCTTTTTCCACAATTTTCCCTACACTTATCAGATTTTTAGGAATAGTAGGAACATAAAGTACCTTGCTGAAAAGTGTACTTCCACTCTTTTTCTTCACTGATCCAATGCTCTCCACTTTATGCTTGGTATTGTCACCTGTTTGAATTGTATGTCCATTCACCTTTGCTTCCATATCAGTCATCAAGGATATATTGCCACTCAGATGATTGCTACATCCTGAGTCAATATAAAACACCCTTTGGTCTTCTCCTACTGCTTCATGAGTTGCATTCAAGATGAGAGTCATGTCATCCTTTTGATCTAATGCATAATTATAATAATTGTTGTTGTAGGACTGAGATTGAAAACTTCTTCCACCTCCTCTAGCATATGATGTCCTACCACCTCTTCCTCTGAAGTTGCCTCTTTGGTTTCTGCCTCCTCTACCTCTTTGATTAAAACTTTGATTATTATTTCCTCCATTTTGATTGTTATACCAACAATCATTTGCCAAATGATTGGTTCTGCCACAAATCCAATAAGCTTTAGTATTATCTTTATTCTTACCTCCTCTTCCTTTACCTCTGAAGTTCATCTTTCCTTTTGTAAAGTTAGCTTGACTTGAAGATCCTTCATCATCAGTTGACTGCTTCCCTTTGCCATTCTTTTTCTTGTCCTTGGAGTACATAGCTTGACTTGCACTCCTATCATTATCTCCCTTAATGTCCTGCTCAAAAGTTAGCATGTGTCTTAGCAATTGATTAAGATCAGGAGTAAAATGATCAAGTGACAATTCTATGGACAATATGAAGGGCTTCCACTTCTCATCTCCTCTCAGACATGTAAGTATTTGCCTTACCAACTTATCCTCTTCAATATCTTCATCTACAGCTCCCAAGCTATCTGCAATATCCTTCATTCTTGCCACATAATCAGAAATTGATTGTGAGCTCTTCTTCTTGAAAGTTGTGAACTCAGCCCAAAGTGAGGACTTCCTTGACTTGGTTGTGTTTTGGAAATGCTCTTCCAAAGCATTCCACACATCTATTGCACTTTCTAGTCCTCTAATGTGAGGTAGAAGATAATCATTTACAGCCATGTAAATGATGCTCCTTGCTTGAGCATCCTTTCTCATCCAAGTCTTCAAATTTGCAAGCTCTTCCCTAGTTGGAATACTAGGATCTGCAAACTTAGGCTTTTCTTCTTCTCCTGTAATGAATGCCATCAAATCTTTGCTCATGAGGTGTGCCTCCATCCTCATGGACCAAGCTGGATAATTCTCCCTATCTAGCTTATCAATATGCAAGCTTTCTCCCATCTTTGATCTTCTGTGTCTACAATTACTATGATTTATGATAGTAAAGTGTACCTTTGATATGAAGCTTTGATCTTTATTGATCCTTCGAACTCATGCTTTGAAATTCTGCAGGTTATCTTCAAGAATTTGTCCTTGTCCACCTTCAATTAGAAGGAGCTTCAATATTTGCTGCAGTCGAGACTTCCAATGCCTTTACTTCACTTGTATTGCACCTTCAGCTCTTATACCACTGTTGGAGACCTCTTAATCTCCAAAGGCTTGATCTATACTGATCTAAGAGCACCTCTATATCAGTTATAGACCAAACTTTACACAAATGTTACTTTGATTTACCAAATCATTCATGAACAATTCTCTGAGTGAGAATTTTTCTTCTTCAAGAAGTTTGCGTCAAAGATTGACTTCATTACCTGCACATATCTTCAGATTTCTTCAATCTAATGATATACATACCTCCAAGCTACCTTTTGCACAATCATATCAACCATTAGTCCTTCAAAAGAATCATTGAAACTTCAATTTGATCCTTAAAATCAGAAGTATGTCAGAAACTGTCTTCCTGAATAAGCGACTTTGACATAGGTAACTTCTAAGGTTGATTTCCCACAGCACAGATCCCGTTTTGCTAAATGCTTTTAGCTTCCTTACCTTCTAACTTAGATTTTGAATGATCACTCATCAAAAACTTTACACTGTGCACTAACATCTAAGCAAAACATTGACACGAAAAAATGCGAGACTTTGAGAGATTTTTGTGTAGACTTTACATATACATGTTCCTATTGATCATACTCATAGCATGAAAGGGATTAGATCATGACACTTTGAACATAGCTTCATTAACTTTTAAATTAGATGTGTACAAAAGGATTTCTGATCCACATGATCAGACTGAGAGAACTCAGAGAAAAACTCGTCGCTAATTTTCTGAGAAAGACTCTCTACACATCTATCACAATGACACTTGTCTTCTAATGACTCTCTCATGTATTTCTTTACATCATTGACTTATATACATATAGTTCTAGACCTATCCCGCATCTATTATATTACTCCTTATCATCCTAAGGATTATCTCTACTCAGATTACAAGAATTTCCACCTGTATACAAACTACATTTCTGAGATCTCTTCACTTTCTCAAGTGTCTTCTACCACTTCAATCTGATCATGAGCTTGCTTCAAACTCTTTGTAATCACCAATTTGTGATTGGTTTGCTCCAACACTCCATGACTTCTACAAGTGGAGTTTGAATTCAAATGAAGGCCATAAAGGTTGTTGGAAGGAGTCAATTCACTTTCTTGCAATCTAAGAAAAGTGAAGATCGAGTTTAATCTACTTTTAGGTGATTGATTGATTGCAACTTAACCACCACAAATTCATGGAATTTAAGTTATCTCTTTATCCTTTTACATGTGTAAAGCTCTAGGATTTTACAATTGTAAAAGATCCATAATTTTACAATTGTAAAAGATCCAACGGATATTCTTTCGACGTAATGCAAGCAACAGCTTTTGATGTAGATCAAATCCACCTCAAGCATATTGTAAGCTTGATGATCCAACAACTCCCCCTCAAGCTAAAGTATGCTTGAGTCTTCATTCTCTAATAGGTTGAATACCTACCATAGCTTTGAATCTACAAAGCTTTATTCCATCAAGTGCCTTCGTCATCATATCTACTACTTGCTTTTCAGCTGGAACAAAAGAAATGTCAAACTCCTTTTCCATGAGCTTCTCCTTGATGAAGTGATAATGAACCTATATGTGCTTGGTTCCTGCATGGAGAATAGGGTTTGCTGCTAGATGCATGGAACTTACATTATCTCCAAATATGTGAGGTTTGGAACTCACAAGTCCCAAATATGTATACAATGCTTTTAACGATATTGCCTCTTGAGTTGTTATGGTCAAACCTCTGTACTCTGCTTCATTCCAAGATAAAGCAACTGTTGGGAGCTTCTTGGAACACCATGACACTAGCTTTGAACCTGCAACTGCTAAGTAACCATAGGTACTTCTTTGATCATCTTTAGATCTTGCCCAATCTACATCTGAATAGATTTTGATATCCAAATTCAAAGAGTAAGGATAGAAATAGCTTCATTGATTGTACCTTTGAGATACTTAAGTACTCTTTTAGCTGCATCCATGTGTGGTCTTCTTAGCGAGTGCATGAATTGGCTTAGCACTCCCACACTATATGAGATGTTTGCCCTCGTATAAGTAGCATATATCAAGCTACCTACCAAGCTTTGGTATTCTTTAATGACTTGAATTTTGTCACCTTCATAAAAACTAAGTTTACGATTCATCTCCAAAGGTGTACCTATAGGTTTAGTGTTCTCCATTTTGAACTTAAGAAGTAGATCCTGAATGTATCTTCTTTGAGTCATACATTCCTTCATCTGTGTATATCACCTACATACCTAGGAAATATGTGAGCTCACCTAAGTCACTAATTTTGAACTCCTCTTGCATGTGTCTCTTGATCCTTTGAATGCCATTCAGACCATCACCTATCACAATAATATCATCTACATATACACATAGATAGATAACCTCATTGTCATCCCTTTTGATGAATAGAGAAGGATCTGAGTTGATAGATTTGAACCCTTGATCTTGAAGCTATGTAATCAAACTATAATTCCAAGATTTAGGAGCTTGTTTCAACCCATACAAGGCTTTCTTAAGTCTGCAAACATAAGATGCATGATTAGGGTTTTCAAAACCTGGTGGTTGTGACATGTATACCTCTTCACTTATCTAACCATTTAGAAATGTATTTTTTACATCAAGTTGGAGGAGTCTCCAATTTCTTGCAATAGGTACACTTATCAATCTTCTGATTGTAGTCATCTTTGCAACTAGTGAGAATGTTTCCTCATAGTCCATACCATGAGTTTGTGAGGCGATTAATCTTGCCTTGTACCTGCAGACTGATCCATCTGAGTTTCTTTTAACTTTGTATACCCACTGCAACTAATTACCTTTTGATTGGATGACATTGGAACCAAATCCCAAGTGTCCATCTCCTTCAATGCATCTATTAATTCTTTCACAACATTTTCCCAATTAGGGTTTCCCTTTGCCTCTTCATACGTTGAGGGTTCCTCTAAAATTGAGTCCTTTGCCAAGTAGATTGAATGATTTGTAACAAATGTGGAATCATATCGATACCTTTCTGATTGCTTCTTCTCTCTTGTTGATCTTCTAGGAGCTTGCTTAGAACATTCTCCACACTCTTGCATCTTTTCTTTGCCTCTTGACTTCCATAGTTTGTAATCCTTTTCCCTTTCATCTTTTTCATCATCTATATCACTTCTTGGATCATGGACCTATGTATCATGCTTGCTTCCTAATTGATGAGAATCCAAATCAAGATCATATGGTAGAGTTACCTTTTGTTTGTCTTCATCATACCAAGATCTGTGTTCTTCAAACACAACATCTCTACTTGTAGTGAATTGCTTGGTTGAAGGATTATAGAACCCATAACCCATCTGAGTTGAGTCATACCCAATAAACACTACCTTTGTTGCCCTTTCATCTAGCTTACATCTTATTTGTGATGGTACATGAAAATAAGTTAAACAACCAAACACCTTGCATTGTCCAAGAGTAGGTTTTCTTCCAAGCCATGCTTCATAAGGAGTCATACCTTTGAGTGATTTGGATGATAGTCTATTGACAAGGTACACAGTAGTTGAGATAGCCTCTACCCATAGATAATGTGGCAACCTCTTCTCTTCAAGCATTGTTCTAGCTGATCCAACCAATGTCTTGTTTCTTCCCTCTACAATTCCATTCAGTTGAGGAGAGTACCTAGTAGTCACTTCCCTTTTGATACCTTTCTCCTACAAGAACTCATCAAACTATTTGGAGAAGTATTCTCCCCCTCCATCAAATCTGAGCTTCTTGAGTGATCTACTTGTATGATTCTCCACATGTGCTAGATACTTTTTGAAGCAATCAAACACTTCATTCTTACTCTTGATAAAGTATACAATAGTCCATCTACTATGGTCATCAATAAATGAGACACAATACCTTGATCCTACCAATGAAGGTTCTTGACTTGGTCCCCATACATCTGTATGAACTAAGTTCAATATGTTGTTGTGGATGTAGCCTTTGTGGTGAATGGTTCTCTTTGTGCCTTCCCAATCTGACACTCATCACACCTATTGATCATGTGTTATGTTGATATGTTTGGTAGTCTAAGAACATGTTGATCCCTACATATATCCTTCAAGGTTCTGTCATTCACATGAGCAAGTCTCGTATGCCACACTTCAAGCTCACTTAGGGTTTGAGACCCAAAAGTGAATAGAGCTATGTTCCTGGTTTCTCCCACTTCAAAAGTAAAGAGCCTACCATGCTTCTAACTTCTAGCTATCTTCTTAAATCCTTGACATAGATCTTCCACAAAAGCTTCATGTTGGGTGAACCTAACTTGCAAGCCTTTTTCAACTATCTAGCCTACACTTATTAGGTTTTTAATGATAGTTGGTACATAGAGAATCTTACTCAGAATGTTGGTCCTACCATTGGAAGCTTTGTTGTTACCAATGTTATCCACATTGAGCTTTGTGTCATCCCCTGTTTGTACTTCATGTCTATGCTTTGGACTTTCCAAAAAAAATAGAAGAGCAATGTTGCTTGCAACATGATTTGAACATCCTCAATCGATGTAGAACAAATGATCATCTTCTTAACCTTATTTCAGGCTTAGATTCATTAGAAGCAATGAGTCTTCATGTGCTTGATCTTCTGAATAATCATTGAAGTCCCTTCTATTATAGCCTCTATTTTTATTATTGAAGTTGTGTCCACCTCTACATCTATGTTGCCATATCCACCTCTTCCACTTCCTTTCTAGGTCTTCCCATTGAACTAGCAATTCTGAGTGGTGTGGTTGGTCTTATTGCAGATGGCACAAGGTTGAACATTTTGACCTTTGGCTTTGTCATGCTTTGGTCCTTTCTTCTTCCCTTTCCACTTGATCTTGCTTGCAAACTTGGCTTGGGAAGTCTCCTCTTCATCTTCTTCCTTCTTCTTGCTTTTCAACTTGTTGTCCTTGTTATCTACATATAGAGCACTAGTTGAATTACCATGATAGGAGTTACCTTCCTTTATGCTATTGTTGGCCTCTTGATTGAAGAGTTGTCCAAGATAGATGTTGAAGTGTGGAGTTTACACATCCATGATGAGATCATAAGCTATCGTGAAGGATTGCCATAGCTTATCACTTCGAGTCCCATTGAGAATTTGCCTCATGATAGCCTCTTCTTCAATCAGTTCTCACAATGGATGCTAACTGATCCGCAACCTCCTTGACCTTGATAACAAACTCTGTGATGGTTTGTTTAGGTGTCTTCTTCATTTCATTGAACTCGTTCTAAAGATAATTCTTTCTTACTTTGGTACTAGTAGAAACGCAAGTCTTGAGGGCATCACGTCTCTTGAGATGTCTTGTATCCTCTAATATGTGGTAATAGAAAGTTAGAGATAGAGTTTAGTATGTACGAGCTTGCTTGAGCATCCCTTGCACACCAAAGTGTGTGAGCTTATCTCTCTCGTCTTGTGTAGGTCCTGCTTTGGATCCTGGAATAGGCATAGCTTCATCACCTACTACAACTCGATAAAGATTTCTACCGTGCAAATAGGCCTCTGTTGCTCTAGCACAATGGTGAGAACCACGTTAAGAAGCTCCACCTCCTTAATGTCAATCCGCGGAAGAGATAGGAGTGATATGAAGATCGTGAATATGAGATGAAGTGAGAGTGAAGGTGAGAAGCATAGAGATGCACACACACATACATACACAACGAAGAGACAAGCAAGACACAATGGAAGGTAGGAAATCAACTCTATTACTCAAGAACACTCTTACAAACTCAAAATAGCTCTAAGCTCTTCTCTACTCAAACAAGCTAACCTAAAAAATGAGCTCTCTAGCTCTATTTATAGTTTTTAGACTAGTTTTGATCGGTTTCACATCTAGTGTCCGGCATAGTTAAAAAATAGGTTCTAAGTCCTATTTGAAAGGGTAAACGGTGTCTAAAAATAGTCAAAATTGGTAGGCTCCTTCTACCTAAGCTCCTCAAGCTCGAGGACTCCTCGCCTTGCAAAAATGGAGCTACAAATTACAAAAAGGGTTTTTCTATGTTACATATGGTACAATAGTGATGAAAATCACTATTGGAGATTTTTGAAAAGTATTTTAAAACATATTTGGAGATTTTTGAAAAGTATTTTAAAACATATTTCTTTGAAAAAATGATCCGACTGGCTCCCGGCTACTTCATTGTGCTCCATCTTCACATGCTTCCCCGTCTTCGAGGCCTCTGGCTACTGCCAACACCCCCCTCCCTCTCGCTTCTATCGTCCTCGACATAACCTTGTTGTGGGGTCTATCGGATGTAATTCTATAGGAGGTCATGAGCGAGGGTGTGCTCTGATATGCAAATTCCTCGGACCGAGCTGCCTTGAGTTTCTCCCAATCTATTGGTTGCGGTTCATCTGATGGCGGGAGTCTATAGTGTGTGGAGTATACCATCTGTTCACAGGCAAATAATTGAAGCAAGTGCGTGGGCCTGCTGATGAACACTTCTGAGTGATATTCCCAGAAACCAGTAGTGAACATTTCTTTGAAGGTCAGCTTATAGCACACCAGTAAGTATTTGATTCGAAAAACCAGGCATAACACACCCGAAGCGATGGTGTTGTACTCATGTCATAAGCTAAATCTAGATTGCCATGCTCGAAACCCGGGGTGTTTACATGTGGTGCCTTGACGCGATGGAAAACTTTGAGTACCATGTGCATCATGTCAAATATCTTGATAGTCATATGCACTGCTACATCGTCCATATGTTTTAAACGAGGGAGCCAGCGGCGAATCGTTGCCATCATGTGTCCAACTGTTGGTGGTCTGGTGGGTGGCCTGAAATATGGGTAATTGAGCCAATCCTCACATTGCTTGTTGTTCTATACTTTAATGGCAAATGCCTTCCAAGAGTGGCGACGTAGCATGGGTCCCCAACATGGGTTGTACTTCAAGTGGAGTGGAGCCTTGGCCCAAGCACTCATCATCTCTGGATATTCTTGTAATAAATCCTTGCGCCAATCTGGTTGATAGATTTCTCCTTGTTGCACATCTAGTGGCAAATCTTCAGGCTCAAATTGGGCTGCGTGAGAGGGTTTCTTGCCTGTTTCTTTTTTTATGGCCAGCTGATATTCCGCCATTAACATAAAATAAGGCTTGTATTGTAGCTCATGCCCAGATATGTATCTGCGAGGGGCCAAGTGAGCAAAATAGGGAGACTGTAAAATTCTTTCTTCTATCGTTGCCATTGCATGTAACTGTGCCTCCACCCTTGCGGAGTGGGTTCTTCCAAGCTCTTCGACCGTCTTCATCCATGTAGGAGTAGGAAGTTCAAAAGTCATCTGGCCTTCGGCCGTGACTCGTCCGCCTGGGATGGGTTGGGGTTCATATGCTTCTTCAAAAGTTTCTTCCACTAGAACAGTCACTGTTTCTTCCTCTACTAGTATTTCCGATGGGGAGTCTAGTCTGGGGGGTGCTTCATATATTGCTATTCGTGAGTGAAGAGTTAATACCTGGGCCCGTAATGCGTTGAGTTCCTCTATAATCTGAGGAGAAGGGTCCGCAGGAGCTCGTGGTCCTTGCTCTATAGGTGCTCTTAATTGGAGAAATTTGTGGTCTTCTTTGAGCTTTTGGAACTCCTCGTTCATGTTGTCGTATTCATCTAGCAATCTGACATGATCATCTAATAACATTTTCATAGATTCTAAAGGAACAGATTTAAAGCGACTAGGGATCAATGGTTGGTCTGGTTGGTCTAGAGCAGCTTCCAAATTCTCTCTGTTCTGTTCCTGTAGACGTTGGTTTTCTTCTTTAGCTACTGCCAAGTGGCATCTGAGCAGTCCCATGTTCCTAGTAAGTGTTGCATTGTGAATAGTCTGCACCCTTAACAAGTTGTCTATGTCAGTGATGGCCTCTTTTGTCTTTTCTTCACTTTCTAGTTCAAGTTTATGATATGCCTCTCGTAGCTCTTGGTAGCAGGTGTTAAGTGAGGCATTCTCGATGGATAGTGAATTGAGTTACGACTGTAAATTGTTGGTTGTCTGCTGCAACGTCCGGTAACTGGTTCCAAGAGATGCAAACTCATCTCTTACTTGTGTCATGCATGTGAACATCTGACGAAATGTAGTGTCAATGGTGGGTGATAAAATTAATGGCGTAGTGAATGCAGATGCTGTGGGTGTGGGTGTTGATGCAAGGGGAAAGGGAAATAGGGATGGGAAGGTGGGTGCAGTGGTGACAGTGGAAAAATGTGCAGTGCCTAATTGTGATGGTGCAAAGAGGAGGTGAGTGTTGGTGTGGTGAGTTGTGAGATATCCATGTCACTAGATGTGGTTTCGAGTGTCGTGACTGTGAATAATGGAGTGATAGTGGGTGCGTGTGTGGGTGTAAATACAAGATTTACAAAAGTGGCAGAATAATTTATAGAGGGGGTCTCTTATACTGCTTGGTGAAAAGGGGAAAGAGGAATTGCGGTGGGTCGGGGAGGTGAGACTGGGGAAAAAGTCAATGGAGGTGGAAAGGGAAATAGGTGTCTTGGAGGTGTGGGGAAGGAAGGAAAGGATGGAGGGAGAATTGGACTGGATAGAAAGGTGGATGTCCGAGGAGGAAAACTAAGTTGGGTGGGTGCGGGAAGAGTGGGAGGAATGGAGGTAAGGAAGGCTTCTGCTACTTCGCCGTAGAAGGAGGTGGATGTTCTGGGAGAAGGAGGGTGTATGGGGGAGACTGGATGGATGGGAGGTGATAGAGGAGCGGTTGGGGTGGTGGGTACTTCGGTCACAGTGGTGGTATGTACAGTAGTAGTGTGGGGCAGGGAGTCGACGAGGATAGCTTCTTCGGCCTCAGATCTTTCAGGAATTAGGCGTGCTTCCCTGGCTTGTTGGGATGACTGAGCACATGTTGATACACGAATGTATTCACCAGGTTTTGATAATATTCGTACTCATCGAGGGTCAAACTGCGCAAGTGGTTTTCTCTGCAAATATCTTAATGCTTCGTTAGATCCCACTAATTTAACAAGTTCCCTGAAGCCTTTGATGTATACTTCTTCAAAACCGCCTGAGACAATTTTCTGTTCTATAAGTGCTTGGCTCTCTTCCTCACTTAACTTCTTACGTGCCCAAACTTTTTCCATGGTGTGATATAATTTCTTGATCGCCAAAGTGTAGGCCGCTGCTTCAAATGTTTCGTCTTTGTGTGTGCTGGTGTCACCTTGGGTGTCAGTTTGCTGTCCTTGTTCATCTATCTGCACATTCTCTTGGGAGTTGTGAGTGCCCTGTCTCGCTTCATCATCACCCTCGTCATCATCTGTTTCTGTTCTTTCTTCTTCTGAGCTGGATACTACTTGTCCTTGTTGTTGATCCAGGGGAGTGGTCGGGTAGCTTGGACGTTCATATTCTTGAGAAAAGAGTTGTCCTTTTGAAAATTTTAAATTCACTTGAAAACACATCCTGCATCTCGAAATCGAATGTTGTGTCCGTTGGTTCTGCTTCCAAGTTGGGTATCGGAAAAGAAAATGTTTTCGCACCAATAGTGGTGGGAACTTTTACTGCAGTGGTGGTAGGTTCCTGAACTGATGTTGGTTGTGAGGTAATTGCACTAGTAGTGCCTTCTGTAATGATAGGTCGTGATAATCGTATGCGAATAGGTTGTAGAGTTACAAGGGCTTCCGTCGGAGACTGTTCAGGAGAGGGTTGCGGTGACGGTGATTCCGGAACTTGTAGTCATGGAATGGTTCCTCTCATGCGCTTTCCTGCTCGTCCTTTGCTAGCCTTCCTAGCTTTCTTTGTTGTCCCTTTGAATGCCTTCAACTCCTCGCTTGTCATTGCACACTCGATTGGCAAGTCGTATGCCAAACACATATATACAATTCTCGTAAGAGCGCAACATCCATGGATTATCTTTTTTCTTTCCCATCTATGTTGTGCTAAGTACAACTGATCAATTACCCAGCTTGCAAGATCAACTGTCTGGGGTCCAATACAAGACAAATATAGTCCAAACCAGATGCGCTTGTGGGGCATGGTGAATCGATCCTGAGCACGGAATGCGAAATGTTGCATACATATCCTCAATGGTTTAGAGAGCTCAGGTGTGATTGCTGAAATATCTTCCCACTTGATGACATCTCCACGTTTCATTGGCTCTGGAACAAGCCTCTCTCACTCTGTTGGAGTGTGCGTTCCATGTATCTTGATTGCAGCTCTAATCAAATCTTTCGTCAAATGAAACCTTTTGAATGGGGGGTCATTCACCAAGGACGGCAAAATGAATGTGCCTGGTAGATCCTTGTTCTCAGAAGTTGTCAAAGTGGTTACTAGATAGTAGCATCGGTAGAAATCTGGTTTAGGCAATGGATCACTAAAATATTCTGTGAAGCCAGCTCTCGCCCAAACATGCTTTAAGTCTTCTGTGTTCTGTAATGCTTCAAACTCTCTTGAGAAAAAGTGGTACTTGCCCCACGTACTGGTATCAAGAGTCAAATTGGCCTCAAAAAGGAAATCCGCATCCTCCAATGGGCCTGCTAAACCTTGGAACCAATAAGAGTTGCGATGAATTTTTTCAGTATATCCCCTAGGAGGATTGTCAATTGGCATAGGACCTGGAAATCCCTGAAACTCTGGTGGTTGAGCCATAGGATGTGGTTCAGCTAGTAATTCACCAATATTTGCCATGGGTACACTGGGGCCAACTTCAGATGGTCCTTCTGCCTACATGATGAATGATGCGAATGTGTAGCAGATTTGCTACGAAATATTAACACATTAGTATGGAAATTAATCATGATCCCATTAAAGTGAGACCGCAATCCCTTTCCATAACCGATGTGTAATCTGTGTAGCCGAGTGTTGTGATGTGGCTTATGGAATGATTGTTGTAAAACTAATGCAGGTCTCTAGACACCTACATGCTTCAGATGATGCAAACATTTCTTGATGAGATGTTATTACAAGTGATGTTGGGTTATAGTGTGTGGATTTGTACAAGGTTCAGTCGTGAATGAGTTATTACAAGGGTAGTGTTTAGTCGGGATGGGAGTAATGTTAGATAAGGGGGTCGGAGAAGACATCCGGATACGTTTCGATATCCATTTCCTAAGAGTTTCTGAGCGGGTGATATGTTTCTGCTGAGGGACAACAGGTGATATCGGATGTGGTGGTATTGAAGGGTGAAGAGATATCTGAGGGGTATATTACATGGCTTGAGGGTTGAGCTATAATACACTGTTTGGGTACCCAAATCTACGTGGGTGTGGGTCGATTCATAAGGTACTTCTTGGCGATCCAAATTTGTCAAATGCTCGAACTTGTAGAAGAAGGTCGAGGAGATGTTGGATACTGCCTCTGATTCTGCTGTAATTTCTTCTTGTCATTGTCCATATTGGTGAAATCTGTCTGTGCTTTCTGTCCTTTTGGCACCCATATTTGTCGCGTGCCTCTTGTTTTTTGATACTGATACTGCTGCTTTCTTTGTGTAGTCTGATATTGTCGTCGGTCAGGGTTCCTCTGTTGTGGTTGACTCCTTAGTGGTTGAGGTTGAGAGGTCGGATGGACACTCTACTTTGGAAAAGAAGGGAGGTCCAACACTTGCAAAACCTGCCCATTAGGAAGTGCATCGTTTTGTACTATTAATCTAGGCAAGTCCGCAATAAGTGTGGAAGGATGGGCACTACAGGGTGTTTTGCCCATGTGACTGCTGATGCAGTCCACCTGACCATTGATGTAACCCACCTGACCTGCAATGGTCCCCATTTGTCTGCTGTTGGAAGACTAAGGGAAATCTCTTGACGTCCTTTTTTCTGGCCCCTATCCATCGGCAAGCTCTCATGGGTTGACTTTGGACGGAGCGTGCTTAGCCGAGGGATTTGGCCAAATATCTTCGGGTCCTCCATCGTAAGCGTTTCATAGGGTCTAGGGTTACGTACCTCAGGTAGAGTGTTGTTACGAAAGTCAAGCGGTATCACTCGCTGCTGATCTAAGGTTCCAATCTACAAGGAGCCTTGTCTAAGATTTAGGTCCACTGAGTGGTCGTATATCCAATCTTGGCCAAGGATTAGGGGTTCTATCAGGTCCTCGTCATGGCACACTAGTAGCTTTGTTGTCATAGTCATTTCATTTATGAGGATAGGAAGATCCACCTCACCCATGCAAGGGGTTTCCATGCCTTCTAGCCCTATGAGGTATGCCTCAATTGACCGCATTTCTATTCCTGAGTCCTTATAGTGGGACCATCTAATTGCACTAGTCGCAGCACCGAAGTCAATTAATGCCCGGAGCTCTTGGCAAGGGTTGTCGTGCTCTAGCCTGATTGTAATGAATGGTCTCCGATCCACTATGCTAGGATGAGTACTTGACTTTACTTGACACATGGCCATGGGGTATCTGGGTGTTGTTTCCAGATGGTTATAATGTTCTCTCCCTAGTCCTTGTCTTCTTAGCTTCATGCGCTTAATGCGTTCTATAGCTTCTGCTTGAGTTTCACCATGTATCCTATTTTCTTCCTCCTTACGCTTCTTTGCCAATGTGAGTTGTCTAAGCATATCCTCAGTAATAGGTTCCTGATATAGCTTGACTCTACAGCCACTAATGTAATTAGGCATTATGTCTCCTTCTAGGGTGGCTAATTGTACTGCTCCACTTGTCGAGAGTCCGTTAATGAGCATAGGTCCATAACCTCGCTTTTCTAACTTCCGTGCATGTTGTTTCAACGTATATACTAGGACTAAATCTCCTTCTTTTAAGCCTTTATCTTTCACATGTGCATCAAAATATGCTTTCTGTCGCTTCTTTGCTGTGTATATTCCTGCTGTTGCTTTCAGCCTGGTTTCTCCTAATCGTTCCAAGTCCATTATCCTTGCTGATAATTCATGGCCGGTCCACTGATGTTCTTGTGCAACCTTAAGGGTCGGTATCAAGAAGTCCAAAGGAAGCACAGCATTCTGACCAAAAACCATCTGAAAGGGAGTTGCATTGAGTACGGTCTTGTAGGCCCCTCGATATGCCCAAACAGCATGGTGTAACTGTTTGTCCCAATCTGAACGTTTGTTGTTCATGAGTTTCGTCAGTGCTTTCAGCCTGACCATTGGCCTGAGGATGATATGGTGCAGATTTCTTGTGAATCACCATAAAATCCTGTAACAAATATTCAATGACTTGGTTTAGAAAGTGGGTTCCTAGATTGCTCACTAACTCAATAGGCAATCCATATCTTGTAAAGACATTTTCAAATAAGAATTTTGCAGTCGTGTGTGCATCATTCTTTTTTGTGGCCTTTGCCTCTACCCATTTGGTAAGATAATCCATCGCAACAATAATGTATTCCGCATGTGTACCTTTTGCAGGGGGGTTAATGGGTCCTACAAAGTCTATACCCCACTTAGAAAATGCACGTCCTCCCATCATGGGTTTCAATGGCATTTCATCTCAGCGAGTAGGATATTGAGTTCTTCGGCACACATCACATCTCTTTACATAGGTATGTGCGTCCATGTGAAGAGTGGGCCACCATAATCCTGCAAAGAGGATGGCTTTTATTACCCTATCGGGTCCAAAATGACTTCCTACAACACCTTGGTGTGCAGTCTCTAATACACTCAAATAATCGCTTTCCTGAACACATTGTCTTTAATATCCATCTCGTCCTCGTTTGTATAGATTGTCACCAATAAGTGAATAGTCTTGAGCTTTCTGCTCTAGACTTCGTTGTCGTGCTAAGGTCATTCCTTGAGGGAATGCTTTCGTCCTCAGGTAGGTCACTAAAGGTTCACTCCATTCTGGTGTGAGAGACACATGGTATAATGTAGCATGTTCTACTGGTGGTCTTTCACAACAAACATGGCATTCTTTACACAACTTGTAGACGTCTGCTTCCATAGAAGGCCAATAGACTCCTAGTCTATGCAGAGTCTGTTGCAACCAATTCGCATGTTCTGATTCATCTACACAACAAGCAAGAATCTTTTGATTATCCTGTTTATATATACTTCATGCTATGATTTGGTATCTTTGAGACTTGGTAATCTCTCCTTCCTTGATCCTTATCCTAGGATTCTTGGGTTCATATGTGAGAATAGGGACTATCGGCTTAGCCCATTCTGGTGCTATCTCAAGGCTAAACAAATATGCATCTAGTAATTTGTCTGCTATTCCTTGAGGAGCTTCTCCTGTGGTTAATCTTGAGAGGTGGTCAACTCTAAGATGTTTCTTCCCTTTCCTGACTACTACTTCAAAATCATACTCCATGAGCAATAGAAACCAATGTATTAATCGTCCCCTATTACATGGCTTATTGACTAAGTACAGTAATGCTTGATGATCTATAAAGAACTTGAACTTATTTGCCAACAAATAATGCCTGAATTTCTTTACCGCATAGATCATTCCTAATCCCTTTCGTTCCGTAGTGGTGTAATTTCTTTTTGCTGCATTCGACTGTCTGCTCACGTAAGCTATGGGGAGATCTATATTACCTTCATTCGTGGGTTGTGCTAACACACATCCTATGGCATAGTTGGATGCATCCACATGTACATGGAATGGCTTGCTCCAATCTAGGGTTGTCAATATAGGAGCTGAGCACAAACGTCGTTTAAGTTCATTGAATGAATTCTCACACTCATCTGTCCATTCAAACTTGGTCAAAAGAGAGTACATAGGCTTGGCTATGATTGCATACATGTGTATGAATCGTCTGTAATAACCGCAATGGCCCATAAATGCATGTACTTCTTTTACATTATTTGGCCTAGATAGATTGGCAATTACCTTCACTTTTTCTTCATCTATCGAAATTCCATTCTTTGACACAATGTGTCCTAGAATTTTGCCTTGTCTAACCATGAAAACACATTTTTTTGGGTTCAAACAAACCTGATATTCTCGACATTTGTCAAATACTTGTCTTAACTCTAGGATATGAGTCTGCCTCATATTTGAATGTGCACATATGTCATCGACATAAACTTCCAAATTCTTGCGTAAGAATTCCTTGAAAACATGACACATGAGTCGTTGGAAAGTGGCGGGTGCATTTGTGAGCCCAAAAGGCATCACACGAAATGCAAATATGCCCCATTTTGTGGCAAAAGCCATCTTGTGTTGATCTTCTGGAGCAATGTCTACTTGATTATAGCCTGAAAATCCATCAAGAAAGCTATAAACTTCCTTGCCTGCAACTCTTTCCAATAAATGTTCCGTGATAGGAATAGGATAATTGTCTCTAATTGTGGAAGAATTAACTTTTTTAAGGTTAATACACACACGTAATTTTCCATTCTTCTTGGGCACAACCACAATGGGGGATACCCATTCAGTATGCTCAATTTTGTAAATGAATCCTGCTTCTATCGAACGATCTATTTCTTCTTTAATCTTCGCAACGTAGCTATCATTGTAGGTGTATGGTTTTTGTTTCGTGGGTTTTGCATCTGGAGTCATAGGGATTCTATGAGAACATATATCTGGGTCTACTCCTTTCAAATCTTTGTAACTCCAAGCAAATACATCTCTATATTCGCGCAATAGGGCAACTAATTCTTCTTCTTCTTCAGTCATCAAATCATGCCCTATGTAGGTACATTTCTCTTCTCCTCCTTCTATGGCAACTATTATTTTTTTGGTTTTCTCTTGATTATCATATACTTCTCCAACATTGGCTTTTCTATTAGGCATTCGTACCATGATTCGTCTATCTTCTATTTCATACTTCTTGAAATTTTTTGGTACTTCAAATAAAGATTCTTCTTCCTCTGACGTGGTTTCTTTCTTCTTTCTTTTCTTACCTTCACTTTTGTCAGTAACTTGTGTGGCCAACCTCACATCATTCATAAGTTCTTCGTACATCTGAGGGTGAGCTTCTACTTCATAGAAGTATTCTTCATCTGATGCAAAGGGCCCATGGGTCCATAATAATTGACTCTAAATTGAAATCACTCGCATCCTCAAATGCATCAGTGCTAGGTTCACATTCTTCAATAATTGAATCGCATATGATTGGCTCTATCGTGAAAACTGAGATGTCATAGCCATCCTTGTCACAGTGGTGTGTCCATTGTTCTTCATTGATGGCTACATCCATGGTTGCTAGGATTTTTGGTCAACCATGGGGTTCGAATTCTTCATCTCGAAAGACTACAGGTGCGTAAGCTGGGTGTTGAAGGGTTCGTGGATGTTGTTTTGAACCTAAAGTCCTGGCTTTTAACCGTTCTTCCTCTCGTTTTGCTACTTTACACATCCATAAATGAGTATCCTCGTGCAACCATGAGGGATCTGACTCCAATGAGTGTACTGATTTTGTTTCTTCTTGTGTCTTATGGATGGTATTCCATTGTATTGGGGGTACATCTCGATGAGAATAGTCTTTAAGATTGACTTTAGTAGTCACTCCTAAATGTTGCAAGTACAAAGAATTAGTTCCCCAATCTTGTACAATTTGCAACTAACGCATGAATGGTCGTCCTAAAATCATCTTATAAGCATGATTTTTCGCAAAATCACAAATGGCGAAAGTTTGCTCAAACTCCACACCTTAAGTGGTGAGAGATATGCCTTCTAGTAAGCCTAATGGTTTTTCTATATGTCCGTCATCCATTTGTAGCTTCATCCTGGTAGGTCTTAATGCTGGCTTACCCCAACGTTTCCATAAAGAAGTGGTAGCGATGGCTACTCCGGCTCCTCAATCTAAGATGGCTTTGGTGGTATAGCCCTGATGGGTTATTGGAAGATAAGTGTTACCTTCTTCTCCTTCGCTTACATCTCCGATCCTTTCTATGGGTATCTCTGGTACCTTCTTGTGTGATCCTATTTGTAAGGGAGTAGTAGCAAGCTCAGGGAATTGATTTGCTACATGCTTCCACAATTCTGGTTTAACCTTTAACAACTCCTCTAGAGTGAGGTGACATTGCACTTTAGTGTTCTTGATCACTTCCATGTTTCTAGGGATTACTGATTCTTCATTCCTCACTATTATCGTGGGTGCTCTCATACTAATAGACTTAGCTTCCCAAGGCCCTGTGAACTGAGGTAATTCTTGCAAAGAATTGGATTCAAAACCTGTGTGTTCACTCAGTTGCTCTTCCTCTACATCATCATAAATAGAGGGAATGTCTTGGGGAAATTGCTCTTGCAAGTCGTCTATTTCTTGAATAGGAGGATGGGTTCCTTGTTCTTTTCTCCACTTCTCTTCTTGGATTTCTCTTAGAAATTCATGTGAATACCTATGTATGGGAGACAAGTTGTCTTCAATCTCTGTGTTGGGTACTTGAGACAAGGACGGTGTGTTTCTTTCCTGTGTCTCCGAGGCAATAGGGTTCCTTTGCTGATTCTTCTTCTCCTTGCTATCAATCAGGTATTCTAACCTCTCCATCAGTCCTTGAAAGTGTAATTCCAGTTTTGCCATGTTAGTCCAATTTAGATATCTAGAGGCTTCAAACATAGCTTGTGCTAATTCTACCATCTTAATACAAAGTTTAGTTCTCTCAATTTCTAAGTCTGCTTGAGGGTAGTTCTTACTCATTTCAGCTATTTGAGGTCCTTCTTTTAATCTTGCTTGATATGCACGAAACATCATGTCTAGGTTTTCTGGTATTGGTTCCGCTAGAACTGATCTTGACCTCTGAGCTAGATTCTCCTCGTTAGATTCTTGAGAGGTCAATTCTAGGATTTTGGCTCTCGATTCCTTTAGACTTCCTTCCAACTCAGTTATCTTTTTACTCCCCTTTCTCTTAATTCTTTCTCTGGAATCTTTCCAAGATTTCGTCTTTTTATTGCTAGACTCTCCAACTTCAGTAGTCTCAGCTACTTTTTCAGAATTAGGCTGTTGATTCTGTAAGAGCGCTTGGGCCCTTGTTATAGCTTCGATAGGCACGTATGTAGGGTTGCATCCATCTGCGTTGTGCACAGTACCTATCATGTTGATGGGTGTAACATTTGAAGCATTAGCAGGGTTCTTATGACAATCTTTGATTATGTGCTCTTTACCACAATCGGCACAAAAGCCTTGTATGTTATAAGATTGTGATTGTCCTGCTATTGGAGGATGTGGATAATCCTTTATGAAATGATCTCCTTGGCACCTAAAGCATGGTCCTCTAGGGCCCTGTGGTCTTTGTTGTCTCAATTGGAGCCGTGGATTCGGGTTCGTGTACATCACATTAGCATAATCAGGCTCCCAACTAGGTTCCAATGGTGGACCATCGTATTGATATGTCTCCACATGTTCTGGTGGCTTTGTGTAATAAGCGGGTGGACTATCTACATGAGTCGAGTCAAAATTGTTTGAGTTCGGGTCACTTTCTGTGATCAATGGTGATGAAGGCACTAAAGCCCTATTGAGGTTTTCTTCTACAGCAGCGTATTTAACTGAGATGACATTAGCTGGTGGGGGTGGCTGCTGAGCTAAAACAGGTTGAGGTCTCTGTTGAGCCTGATAAGGATAGTTCTGAGGAGGCCTATAATAATGAGGCTGAGCATTACACTGACCTTGATACCTACCTGGTTGTGCATATGCTTGCGGGTAGTTCTGTCTCACTGCCTGTTTGTTGTATGGGCAGTCTTGAGCCGTATGATTCATGTATCTTCTCTCAATCGTGCAATATAAGCCACTAGGGTTGGCTTGCAGTTGTGTTGCATTGGGACACACATTTGCCATATGATCACCACCACAGGTGTAACAACGCTTGTTTGTTGTTAACCTAGGCATCTGTTTGCTAGAAACTCCTAGTTTCTAGGACACTTTTTCTGCTAGGTCTTCTATCGAGCTAGACAATTTTGAAGATGCTAGAGATGAACAGTCTGAGTCTTTATAGACCTTTGAGAGTTCCAATTCGTCTCCTAAGTTGTCTTCAATGTCTATGCAAATTCTCACATACTGCTCTAACGTTCTGGGTTCCTTCAAGTATACATAGGAGTGTAGTTTAGAGATCAACAGACCATCTAAAAACAATGATACTTGCTTGGCCTGTGAGGGTAACTCTTGCATTGGACATCTTTCAACATATTGTCTAAACCTACGTCCTGCCAGTCTAACTGTTTCTTGAGGGGTCTATTTGAAACTATGAATCAATGAAGATGTATCATATCTGATTCCACTTTTAGAGTATTCCGTGATGAATGACTCTAAAAAGTGATGGATATCCCTAAATTGCCTTTGTTGCAATGGTTGGAACCAAGTTAAAGCTGTATTCTTTAACGTTAGTCCAAAAGCATTATATTGCGTGAACATATCTTCTACTTGCTCTGCTCGTAGTACTTGCTTAAATTCTGCAACATGATCATAGGGATCTCCTGTCCCATCAAAATATCTTTTCATGGATTTTACTAGTTGAGTGGGTCTTAGTATTTTTGCGTGTTCACGTGGTCTAGGTGGAGGAAAATCATCTCTACCACCTAGTATTCTAGGTTCTCTTTGTCTACCCACTCTGTCCGTGTCTATGGTGGTTCTATCTCTACCTATGAGATGATTGAAACTTACTTCAGGTCTCTCTTTGTTTTTCTCTCTTTGTTTTTCTCTCTTTGAATATCATGGGCTGAGGATGTTCCTGCCCCCTGATGGTTTGTGTTTACATGTGCTTGTGATGCAGGGAATACTAGCTCGCCTCTCCATGTGTAGGTATTTCTTGCGTGGTCTAGTACCACAAATACTTGTTTTGAAGTTTTTTCTAGGTATACAACCTTTCTAGGTGTATCTAGGTCCTTGAATTTGTAAACCATGATGGAGCCTACCTCACTAGGTTGTTCCGTTCTGTACCTCCAAAATGCTTCATCTGTCTCTTTATTCACAAACAACTCTATGCTTCTATTATCCTGAGGGATCCACTCTGGGATTAGTACTCTTGTCAGTACAGATTTCCCTCTAGGTGTCCTAGGTTCTTCTAATGGTTCTTTTCCTTGGGCTTTCGCTTCCGTCTCTAACTGAATTACGCCAAACTCATTGGAATTATTTGGTTGAGTACTTATGATGTACATTGTTCCTTCCTTGTCTATGTACGCATCTCTCTCGAATTTCACCACTAGACGTTCCAATCCAATGGGTTGATCAGGATTGTGCATTTGCACCACTTGTCTTCGCAAACCATCCTCATAGATGCGAGCACCTAATCGGTTGGTTCGGAGAAATTCTAACTGAGTTCTATAGGGTCCTTCTGGTTTTTCCAAATATGCTACGTTTGACCCTCCTTCTGGCCTTTATGTGCTAAAATCCATTTCTGATTCACTCGTATCTGAGCTCAACTTGTAGGGATAACTATTATTCATTTGTTGTGCCCACAATCGTGCAATGGTTTCTACACTTGCTTCTGATGATCTCAGGCTTCGTCTGTCTGACTTAACTATATGCTTGTTCGATCTAAGGTTCATGAATTTACTTCTGATCGTCAATGGTTCTCTGTTCTTTATTGCTTGTTTCTTTTTAAATGTCTTTAAGTTCTTGTCTTGTCTCAATGTATACGTCATGAATCGACTTTCTGTGGTACTCTTGAGTTCTCATTCCATCATACTTTAATTCTTTTCCTTTAGGTTTTCGTATCACACACCTTTACTTTAGTCTTGGACTTAAAAAATTAAATCTCTTGAACTTGATCATTCCTATCATCGTTAATCTAATCCACAATGCTCCCGTTTAGCTTAAGCTAGTAATTGACTGAGGGGGTTGAGTATTCTTCCAACCTCAAGTCAGCTGCTTTGAGTGCTCTAATGCCCAAGAAGTCCCACTTCCCAAGCCCTGTGTTCTTCACTGCTTTGCTTTGATTTCCTGTGATCGCCTTTGCTAAACCTTTAAAAATTCAATATTAGACCAATTCTCAATTGGAAGACCAAGCACTTTGATATATACACTTTTAAAGGTCCCTTCCCTTTTGCCCAAAATTTCAATGCCCGTTGGCTTCCTAGTCCCAAAGATGGTCAACCTCAATTTATCCTCTCTAAAAAACAATGTCTTCTTTTTGGAAAAAATAGTTGAGGTCACGTAGTACTCGTAAAGAGCTTTCTAACAAGCTATAAAGCTCAAAAAACGGACTGGATGAAAAAGATATGAGCATTCAGGCCCTCGGGGCTGAAAACTAACAACCAGGTTTTTCTTCAAATATGAGCTAAGGGGTCTCCTATGAGTGCAATCACCTAAAAATTTTCAAAAAATAGCCCCAAATTTGCCCAAAAAATTAAACCCTAAAAATTGTGTTTGGGGTGGACAATCGCTATGGTCTGGGACAATCGCGATGGTCTGGGACCATCGCGATGGCTCAGGTGAACCGTCGCAATGGCATGGCACAATCGTGATGGTTCGAAGGCACGAACTGTCGTGATGGTCTGAAGTGAACAATCGTGATGGTGTAAATGAACCGTCGCGATGGTCTAATCAGCAAGCAATCACAATGGCGTCGATCAATGGTCAACGCGATAATCGCGATGGTGTGAGCCCGTCGCAATGGTCACGAGGCACGATGGCTTAAGCCAATCGCGATGGTTTGAATTTCGAGGTGTCGCGATGGTCTGAGGGTATCGTCGGGATGGTCTAGGTTGCCACGTGGCAGCATTTGGGCGATGGCATGAGCCAATCGCAATGGCGTGGGGTCGAGGGGATCATCGCGATGGTCAAGGACCGTCGTGATGGTTCAAGTGAACTGTCACGATGGCGTGAGACCATCGTGACGGTCCAGCTGAGCCGTCGCGATGGCGTGAGCCAATTGCGATGGTATGACACAATCGCAATGGCATGAGCCCGTCGTGATGGTCCACCAAAATGCAAATTTTTGAAATGCAACAATGGACTCGTGTATACGCTTGTGTCGCCTACCTTGCGGTGTGGTTGCTTAACAAAAATGCCGAAGTTGGCAGACCATCGCGATGGTCTGACACACACGGCAGATTTCTGAGAGAAAGTGGTTTTTTACCTATAGGAAGCCTTCTCGATGCTCTGGAGCAATGTACCTGCAAGAAAACTCAAAAGCACAAAAGCACATACAAGCAAAAAGTGGAAGAAGATGATGTGGTGATGAAGATGGAGTGTGGGGGAGGTGAAAAAACACGAAAAACTAACTAAAAACAACAACAGAAACTGAAACTTTTACCTTCCAACGCCACTTCTTGCTATACTCTTACCATCACACATTCGTCCTAGACTCGATCCCCGGCAACGGCGCCAAATTTGGTGTTGCTCTAGCACAATGGTGAGAACCACGTTAAGAAGCTCCACCTCCTTAATGTCAATCCGCGGAAGAGATAGGAGTGATATGAAGATCATGAATATGAGATGAAGTGAGAGTGAAGGTGAGAAGCATAGAGATGCACACACACATACACACACACAATGAAGAGACAAGCAAGACACAATGGAAGGTAGGAAATCAACTCTATTACTCAAGAACACTCTTACAAGCTCAAAATAGCTCTAAGCTCTTCTCTACTCAAACAAGTTAACCTCAAAAATGAGCTCTCTAGCTCTATTTATAGTTTTTAGATTAGTTTTGACCGGTTTCACATCTAGTGTCCGGAATAGTTAAAAAATAGGTTCTAAGTGCTTTTTGAAAGGGTAAACGATGTCTAAAAATAGTAAAATTTGGTAGGCTCATTCTGCCTAAGCTCCTCAAGCTCGAGGATTCCTCGGCTTGCACAAAATGGAGCTACAAATTACAAAAAGGGTTTTTCTATGTTACATATGGTACAATAGTGATGAAAATCACTGTTGGAGATTTTTGAAAAGTATTTTAAAACATATTTGTTTGAAAAAATGATCCGACTAGCTCCCGGCTACTTCGTTGTGCTCTGTCTTCACATGCTTCCACGTTGTCGATGCCTCTGGCTACTACCAACAGCTTCTATTCTGATTTTCCAAGCCACATAGTTGTGTTGATCAAGCTTCTCAATAATTGAGGGAAAGCCATCACCCATCTTGATCTAGCTCTCATACCACTGAAAGAACTTGGAGAAGCTTGTAGGAGGTAGAAAAGTTAGTTGCGAAGCGATGAAGTTTGGTCTAGCCAACTGGCACAAGACCAGCCCTTGAGCTTATGGATAATCAAATAGACCTTATAGGCATGTGATAAGTGCAATAAAACACACTATGTACTTTGAAGCATCAAGCAGAAAGAGTTGATACAAAACAGATAGGTTTGCGCATCGACTAGCTCAAAAAACTTATTAGCTTTGGATGAGACAATGAACTTCAAATGCTCATAGAGACCGGCGTTATTACAATTAGACAAAATCCTTTTATGGGAGTGATACACATAGGGTTGAGGGTATAAAATGGACAAGAGTACAAGAAATAAGCAAAATATGCTTTTGGAATGAACCAGACACTCAACAATGGTACCTCCTATTTTTAGGAATACGTAGAGATATACCTTGAGACATAAAAACTGCAATTTCTCCCAGTTTACTAAAACAAATGCCTTGAAAATTTACAAGCATAATCTAGACACTAATAGTTTTTCAATGCATCCTAGTTTATCCAATTTGGAGCTCTGTAGAGAGAGCAGCGGCCTCTACAAGCTTACTATTGTTGAAGAAGATGATGCAGAAAAATGAAGGAACAAGACAATGATGGCCACAAGTGTATGTATATTGCTTCCGTGTAATGTACAAGTAATTTGAAGTCTTTATATAGACTTTTCAAGTGCTCCATGACTTCTACAAGTGGAGTTTGAATTCAAATGAAGGTGGTAAGTGTTGTTGGAGGGAATCAATTCACTTTCCTATAATCTAGGAAAAGTGAAGATCTAGTTTGATCTACTTTTAAGTGATTGATTGATTGATTGATTGATTGCAACTCAACCACCAAAAATTCGTGGATTTTGGGCTCTTTCTTTATCCTTTTACATGTGTAAACCTCTAGACTTTTACAATCATAAAAGATCCATAGAAAATATTTTTCAAAAAATACAATAAATGAGCATAAGTAAAAGAACTCTCCAGCGGATATTCTTTCGATGTAATCCAAGCGATAGCTTCTGATGTAGATCAAATCCACCTCAAGCATAATGTAAGCTTGATGTTCCAAAAAAATTGAGTGCCTTGGAGATAGTGTTGCAAGATTCGATCAATAACTTAGGTAGAGGTGAGTTAGTTAAGTCCTCTATGGTATAAGTAGGGTTGATGGGTATGTAAAAGAAGAAACCTCATTGCTAAAAATGTGAAAATAATTTTTAAAAATATTGAATTGAAATAGAAAAGGGAAGGGTGGTTCTTTGGAATTGAAAAAGTAAGAGAGATAGAAGTTATGTTAAATATAAGTAAAAAGGAATAGAGTGATAACACATGTAAATAGTGTAGTGGTAAAAAACTTGACTTGTGAGTGAGAGGTTGTGTGAGCCATGGGTGCTAGAGAAGCCAAAGATGCCAAAGTGCCTTAGCCGATGCCTTGGAGTAAGCCACTAGTAACCATGATGGGCTTCAAGTGCACAAATGCTCCGACAAGTAGTCATACGGCATGTAGGTGCAATAGTCTCATCAAAATCAATGCCTCTTTCCTGCGCATAACCCTTTGCAACAAGCCTAGCCTTATACCTGTCAACTATACCATCAGGTTTACGCTTCAGCTTGTATACCCACTTAGTGCCAATGGCCTTCTTGCTAGGAGGCAAGTCACATAAAGACCAAGTACCATTCTTCATTATTGCATCATATTCAGATTACATAGCAGCCATCCAATTTTCTGAATTTTGTGCTTCATCAAACGAAACAAGCTCATTCGCATCATAGAGACTAGATGCAGCCATAGCATAGCAATCTGATGCAAAAGAGGCACTATGAGAGCCTGATCGAGTATGATATGACAGAGGTGCATCTAATTTACTGTCACACAAGGTCTACACCAGCCGTTTTTGCATAGTTATTGCCTGCTCAATATCAGCTCTCTCATCAATAAGTGCATCATGTACATCTGCATCAAAAATGGAATTATCTGCATCATCACATGAAACCTGCAAAGGTTGAGAAGTTGCCTCATTGGGACCAGCACTAGATTATCCACCTGTAAAAAGAGGCAGCAAAGTATCATACATGTCTTTGGAGCTAACAGATGTCTCCCTAGTACATGAAAGCAATGGTTGAATAGCATATTCCATAAAAACAACATCACGGTTAACCAGAATGCGTTTAGTCTATGGATGATATAGACGATAGCCTTTACTTTGAGAACTGTACCCAACAAAAATACATTTTACTGCTTTATCATCCAATTTTCTGCCATGTTGTTCAAGCACTAATGCATATGCCAAACAACCAAAAACATGCAGATGAGCAACAGATAGTTTGCGGTCATGCCAAGCCTCATATGGAGTGATAGACTGCAACGCTATAGTGGGACACCTATTCAGTACATATGTTGCACACATGACAGCCTCAAGCCAGAAACTATGTGGTAAAGCCTGACTCTTGACCATACACCTCGCCATCTCCGTGAGTGACCTGTTCTTTTGTTGAGCAACTCCACTCTGTTGAGGTGTATACGACACTGTACACTGGTGTTTTATCCCACGTTCAGCAAGAAATGCATTAAAATCAGAAGACATATATTCCTCCCCTCGATCTGAACGGAGGGTGCCCATTTTACATGCTAACAGATTTTCAGCCAAAACCAAAAACTGTTTGAAGCACATGAACACTTCAAACTTTGCCTTCAATGGATATACCCATGCATGCCTGGAAAAATCATCGATGAAAGTCACGAAGTAAAGATAATTCCCAAAAGAAGGTGTCTGCATAGGACCACAGACATCACTATGTACAAGCTGCAATTTCTGAGTAGCCCGAATGGAACCATCTTTTGGAAAGGACGAACGCTGCATTTTGCCCAAAATATAGCCTTCACAAACATGTTTTCCAAGTGCCTCAAGTTTGGGCAAAGAGGACACCATTTCATATTTCTGCAGGCATAGCAAACTAGCAAAATTCAGATGACCAAAGCGTGCATGCCAAAGCTTTGCATCTGACATAGCCTGAGAATCATTTACTGCACATGCCAAATCATTTACAAATCTTTCATAGTCTATGAGCTTATACAGCCCACGACATAAAATGCCAGAAGCAATAATCACATCGCCATTTGACAAATCATGAATTGTACACATGTCATCAACAAATTTCACAACCAAACCAATCTTGGCTAATGCAGAAATTGATAACAGGTTCTTCTTGATCCCTGGCACAAATAAAGCATCTGACAAAGTGAAAGAACTACCATCAGCAGTAGTCAAAATGATCTTACCAACTCCCATAACAGGAAAAGAGGAGTTGTTGGTACATGTAACAGTATTCCCTATAGGGGCAGGCTCGAGTCAAGAGAAGAAACTGCACTGCGAGGTAATATGTTTGGTCGCCCCACTGTCAAAGTACCAAACATCTGAGTCTACTATAGACATGCATTGCTCATGAGAAGATGGGTCAAAACTACAAACAATAGTAAACGCCCATTCTTCTTCCTGCATAAGATTAGCAGACTCCATTTTTTGTGTAGAGGCTTCTGCAACAACCATTCTAACCTCTTTCTTCTTTGCCTCTTTTGCAGCCCGTTTTGGACAGTTCTTTATGATATGATCATTCCCTTTACAGTACTTACAAAACAATTTCTGCTTTTCTGATTTTTTCTCATCTTTGTCTTGGTTCTTCAAATGTGCAGCATTTGCAGATTTCTGCTTACTAGTAGAAGAGCTCCATTTTCCTTTGCCCTTCTGACTAGCCAAGAAAGCTTGATCTGCAACACGCATAATGGACCTGTTGTGCCTGGACTAATCTTCCTGCAACAGAACATAGACTAACTCCTCAAATGACAAGGCATTTGGATTGCCTTTCATCATCAACCAAAGAGTAGAAGCAAAACTCTGATATGAATCAGGAAGACCATTCAAAACGGTCTGCACGAGTGAGCTATCTAGTATAACCTCATCAGCAGAAATCAACTGTTCCTTCAAGTCTTTGAGCTTTGTTAGGAAACTGTCCATAGAATCACCTTCATTCATGTGCTCACTCTCCAATTATTTTCAGAGGTAAGCAACACGAGCCTCATTCCTAGCTTGGTACAATGTGGTAAGTGTATCCCAAGCATCCTTAGTTGTTCTGCAAGAGCAAATATGAGGAATAATGGCACGTTTGACAGACAAAGCTATCAATGCATGTGCTTGGGCATCTCTGCCATCCCAACAAATCTGCTCTATAGTAGGTGCAGCAGAAACTGCAGTACGAACAGGAATATGCAGAATACCATCATCTTCGACACCTTCTGCATCAGCTTCAATACCTGTAGTTGTAACAGTTGCAGGTGTGATAGGACATTTTTCGACACCCTGCACAATGTTCCACAGTCCTTTTGCAACCAACACATGTCGCATCATATAAGCCCATAATGGGTAGTTGGTACCATCCAACTTATCCTCAACAGCCAACATACAGAATACATCACTGCTTTCAGCCATGGCCGGTGACTAAAATACCTTGATGCAGAAAATTGAATGTATCTCAAAAAGTTGAACAAAACTGCCCAGACGAATTTTGCTAAACCTGTAGCAGACTTCGAGACACTTATACTGCGAACAGAAACTGGTATATACCTTTGGCACAAAAAGACGAAATAGCCTGCACAAGCACTGTGATATGCGTTCGGAGGCCGAAAGGAGCTCAGATCGCGATTTCAGCACTACAAGGCAAAGCTGTTTTGATCTTTGAAACACCCTGAGTATGCTCACCAAATTTCGTGCAAATTTGAGACTGCAAATGGAGGAGTGTCGATGGCGCCCTAGATGAAGCGACGACCTGTTCTGATACCAATTGTTGGAGTTAGACATCTGCGGAAGCACACAAACAGCACAAGGAAGAAGAAGAAGCTTAGAGCACAACACACAATACTGAATGTATTACTAGAGAATGTACAAAGATAAGTAGCCCATTAGGGCAATAGACGTATATACAAGCCAGGGGAAAAAAACCTCCTAAAGAGGGAAAAAAGTGCCCCGACGGTCCTAGAGTGTTCACACACATCACTACCTAAATATATCAACAGAAATTAAGGAAAAAATAAAAATTTTATAAAAATCCCAAAATATATAAATAAATAAAAAATAAATAAAAAGAAAAAATATAATTTGGAAATATAAAAATAACTAAAAATAAAATCAAATGAATAAATATTATTAATTTCAAATTTTAAAATAAAAAATAAAATTTAAAAATTAACAAATAAATAAATATATAAACTAATAATAATAATAATAATACAAATAATAATAATGAAAGAGCAAAGGAATAAAATAAAACTATAAATAAATACTAAAAGAACCCCCAAAATATCCTATCATTAATGAGTAGAAAGATCTCCTTTTCTACTCAATTTATTAATGATCAATTTGAACACATGAAAAGAAGAGAAACCATAATGAACTTGTTATGAAGTAAGAAAGTCCTTACCTTCTTTAAAATTTCCTTGAATGAATACCCTTTATGAACAAGCTAAGATATTAGTTGAAAACAATAAACTACAAATGAAGACAAGCTTAAACATAAAGGAGAAAATAAAAACAACTGAGAGCAAAAAACACCATACTTTTCTAAATGAAAAATGTTTGAATCAATATGAGACATTTGGATCAACCTGCTAGAAATTTCTGGTTTTAATCTTTTATCATGAATGTCTACTTCCAAAATAAAAGGAGATTGCAATATTTTAAGATCTAAAAAAGCACAAGGATCACCATGTGACAATTCATTCACAAAAATCTTTGGGATAAATACCACCTCCAAAAGCATCATTATTAAATACATAAAATCTTGAAAATGACTAAAATCATGAACAAACATATCATCTACAAAGCATCTAATATTAGAAAGTTTATGTATAATGATAGGACAAGTATTTGCTAAAACAAGCATTTCCATAAATTCAAATTCATAAGTAAAAAGGATAAAAATTAGCAAGAAAAATAACATAATTTGTACCCATATGTAGGTCTTTTATATAAAAAATATATGAAAATATAATTTCTCTTTTTATGTCCAGATGCATTTGAATAATTCCATACTCATCCATGCCCTTACGAACTTCATCTACTAAATCAAAACACAAAGCACATTAAAATCACAATAAAATAAACTCCAGTAATTCAACATTCCATGAGTGATAACAAGAGAAGAAGGTTCTAATGATTTTTTTATCATCATGTCATTGGTTCTGTCAGATGGCAATGAACAATGCTATTAGATGTTAGCATGGTCGAATTAGCATCATGATAGGATGGAGTCATCTTGTTAGAGAAGTGGCTGAAACAATTCGAGAAATGGCAGAACAAACAGTCGGAATCAATGGTGCTAATCAATGAAGAATAGGTCAAAAAAATCGAAGCGTCAATCGAAGTGTTTGACTTCTTTTTGGTTTTTTCTTTATTTATCATACAATTTCTTCTTTTTTCTATTTTTAATTTATTTATTCTTTTTGTTTTTATTTTTTTAATTTTCTTTAATATTTTTAATTTTGTTTAGTTTTTCTTTTTACTTTTAGTTTCTTTTTATTTTTGTATCTCTTTTTTATATGTCTTATTTGATTCCTTTTGTTTTTAATTATAGATTTTTATTACGGTTCACATGCACTAGAATTTTCACTCACACTTTATACATGATATGCTATGTATATACACAAATATATGTAGGTGCACACATAGAAAAATATATATTTTCTCAAATCTAGGTTCACACATGGGTTCGACATCCTAGTTCTTATGTAAACATGCACACATAAGCTCTATTGGAGTTCAAAGTCTGCATAAGCACATAAACAGCATAAGGAAGAAGAAGAAGCTTGGAGCACAACACAACATTGGATGTATTACCAAGTGAATTTATAAAGATAAGTGATTTGTTAATGTTATAGGCATATATACAAGTTGGGGGGGGGGGGGGGGGAGGGGATCTAAAAGAGGGAAAAAAATTCCCAATAGTCCTAAGTGTGTTTACTCACATCACTACCTAAATATATCAAGAAATCCCCCCTTGGAGTGATGCAATGAGCAAGGAGTTGGCACATCAGAAATGGAATGATCTACATCATTATGTGGAACCTATAAATGCTAAGGAATTGCCTCGTTTGGACCATCAATTGACTCTCCGCCTGTAAAAAGAGGCAAGAAAGTATCATACACATCTTTAGAGCTAACCAATGTCTCCTTTCTACATGAAACTAATGGTTGAATTGCACCTTCCACAAAAATAACATCATGGCTAACCAAAATGAATTTATTATGTGGATGATACAAACAATAGCCTTCTCTTTCTAAACTGTACCCAAAAAAAATACATTTCACTGCTTTAATATCCAATGTCCTACATTGTTGTTCAGGCACTAAAGCAAATGCCAGATAACCAAAGACACACAGATGAGTAATAGATGGATTGCAACCATGCCAAGACTCATATGGAGTGATAGTTTATAGTACTTTGGTGGGACACGATCTTACATATGCTACACAAATAACAGTCTCAAGCGAGAATCTATGTGGTAAAGCCTGACTTTTGACCATATACCTAGCTATCTCCATGAGATAACTATTCTTTCTTTCAAAAACTCCATTTTGTTGAGGTGTATATGGAACTTTATGTTGGAACATTAATCTTACACTATGCTTGGGGTGAATTTGATGTACATCAAAAATTTATCATTTGGATTGCATCAAAAAAATATCCGTTGGAGATTTCTATTACTTATGCTCATTTACTCTATTTTTTAAAAGATTTTTTATGGATCATTTACCATTGTAAAAGCCTATAGGTTTACACATGTAAAAAGAGAAAAAGAGAGCTCAGATTCCACGAATTTGAGGTGGTTGATCTTGGCAATCAATGAATCAATCAATCACCTAAAAGTAGATCAAACTAGATCTTCATTTTTCCTAGATTGTAGGAAAGTGATTTGATTCCCTTCAACAACTAATTTTGCCTTCATTTCAATTCAAAATCCACTCATAGAAGTTTTTGAGCACTTCAAGAGTCTATATAAAGACTTCGAATCATTTGCACATTACATGGAAGCAATATACATACACTTGTGGCCATCATTGTCTTGCTCCTTCATTTTTGTGCATCATCTTCTTCAACAATAGTAAACTTGCAAAATTTGCTACTCTCTATATAGAGCTCCAAATTGGATGAAAAATCATTTAATTTAAAGCTATTAGTGTTTGGTTTGTGTTTACAAATTTGCAAAGCCTTTGGTTGAGTAGATTGGGAGAAATTGCAGTTTTTCTATCTCGAGGTCTATCTTTGTGTAACCTAAAAAATAGGAGGTACCAATGTTGAGTGTCAAGTTCATTCCAAAGGTATATTTTGATTATTTTTTATACTCTTGTGCATTATATACACTCAACCCTATTTTTATCATTTCTCCAAAAGGATTTTTTCCAATTGTAATCATGTTGGCTGCTATGAGCATTTGAAGTTGATTGTTTCATCCAAAGATAACAAGTTTTTTTATGTAGTCAATGTGCAAACCTATCTGTTTTGTATCAACTCTTTCTCCTTCATGCTCCAAAGTAAATAGTGGATTTTATTGCACTTATCACATGCCTATAAGGTCTAGTGGTATCGGAGCTAGATGAAGATGGGTGACGACTTTCCCTCAATGATTGAGAAGCTTGATCGACACAAGTATGCGGCTTAGAAAATCAGAATGGAGGCCTATTTGCAAGGTAGAAATCTTTATGGAATTTTAGTAGGTGATGAAGCTATGCCTATTCCAAGATCCAGAGGAGGACCTACACAAGAGGAGACAGATAAGCTCACACTTTGGTGTGCAAGGGATGCTCAAGCAAGGTCGTACATACTAAACTCTATCTCTGATTTTCTATTACCACATATTAGAGGATGCAAGACATCTCAAGATACTTGTGATGCCCTAGAGACCTTCTTTTCTGTTAGTATAAAAGCAAGGAAGAACCATTTTTGGAACAAGTTCAACCAAATAAAGAAGACACCTAAACAAACTATCACAAAGTTTGTTACCAAGGTCAAGGAAGTCACAGATTAGTTAGCATCCATTGGAGAGCTGATTGAAAAAGAGTCCATCATGAGGCAACTTCTCAATGGGATTAGAAGTGATAAGCAATGGAAATATTTCACCACAACTTATGATCTCATCATGGATGTGCAAACTCTAGACTTCAATATCTTTCTGGACAACTCTTCAATCAAGAGGCCAATAATAGCATAAAGGAAGGTAACTCCTATCATGGTAATTCAACTAGTGCTCTTTATGCAGATAAGAAGTAGAAGAAGCTGAAAGGCAAGAAGAAGGAAGAAGATGAAGAGGAGACTTCCCAAGCCAACTTTGCAAGCAAGAGGAAGTGGAAAGGGAAGAAGAAATGACCACAACATGACAAATCCAAATTAGAATGTTCAACCTTGTGCCATTTGTGATAAGACCAACCACACCACTCATAATTGTTGGTTCAATGGGAAGATCTAGAAAGGAAGTGGAAGAGGTGGATATGGCACCAATAGAGGCAGAGGTGGACATAACTTCAACAATAACAATAGAGACCATAACAAAATGGACTACATCAATTATTCTAAAGATCAAGCACATGAACACTCATTGCTTCTAATGAATCTAAGCCACAAACAAGGTAAAGAAGATGGTCATTTGTTATACATAGGTTCAGGATGTTGAAACCATATTGCAGGCAACATTGCTCTTCTATCTGACTTGGAAAGTCCAAAGCATAGACATGAACTAAAAATAGGGGATGATACTAATCACAATATGGAGAAGATTGGTAATGTCAAAGCTTCCAATGGTAGGACAAACATTCAAAGTAAGGTTATATACGTACCTACCATCACTAAAAACCTAATAAGGGTGTGGGCCAAATACTTGAAAAAGGCTTGCAAGTTAGGTTCACAAAACATGGAGCCTTTGTGGAAGATCCATGTCAAGGCTTCAAGAAGATAGCTAGTGGTGAGAAGCATGGTAGTCTCTTTACTTTTGAAGTAGGAGAAACTAGGAACAGAGCTCTATTCAACTTTGGGTCTCAAACCCTAAGTGAGCTTGAGGTGTGGTATTAGAGACTTGCTCATGTGAATGAAAGAACCTTGAAGGTTATATGCAGAGATTACAGTGTTCTAAGGCTTCCAAACATATCAAAGCAACACAGGATCAATAGATGTGATGCATGTCAGATTGAGAAGGCACAAAGGCAACCATTCAACCACAAAGGCTATGTCCACAATAACTTATTGGACTTAGTACATACAAATGTATGGGGACCAAGTCAAGAACCTTCATTGGCAAGATCTAGGTATTATGTCTCATTTCTTGATGACCATAGTTAATGGACTATTCTATACTTTATCAAAAGTAAGAATAAAGTGCACGATTGCTTCAAAAAGTATCTAGCACATGTGGAGAATCATACAATAGATCACTCAAGGAGCTCAAATCTGACAAAGGGGGAGAATGCTTTTCTAAAGAGTTTGATGAGTTCTTGCATGATAAAGGTATCAAAAGAGAAGTGACTACTAGGTGCTCTCCTCAACTAAATGGAATTGCAAAGAGAAGAAGTAAGACATCAGTTGGATCAGCCATAACAATGCTTGAAGAGAAGAGGTTTCCACATTATCTATGGGCAGAGGCTATTTCAACCGTTGTGTACCTTGTCAATAGACTACCTTGCAAATCACTTCAAGGTATGAATCCTTATGAAGCATGACATGGAAGAAAACCTATTCTTGGACATTGCAAGGTGTTTGGTTGTTTATCTTATGTTCATGTACCATCACAAATAAGAAGTAAGCTAGATGAAAAGGCAACAAAGGTAGTGTTTATTGGGTATGACTCAAATCAGATGGGTTACAAGTTCTATAATCCTTCAAACAAGCAATTCACTATAAGTAGAGATGTTGTGTTTGAAGAATACAAAGTCTTGGTATGATGAAGACAAACAAAAGGTAACTCTACCATATGATCTTGATTCTGATTCTCACCAACTAGGAAGCAAGCATGATACATAGGTCTAGGATCCAAGAAGAGATAGAGATGATGACCGAGATGAAAGGGAAAAGGATTACAAACTATGGAAGTCAAGAGGCAAGGCAAAGATGCAAGAATGTGGAGAATGCTCCATGCAAGCACCTAGAAGGTCAAAAAGGGAGAAAAGACAACCAGAAAGGTATGGATATGATTCCATATTTGTTACAAAGCATTCAATCTACTTACCAAAAGAATCAATTTCAGAAGAACCCTCAACCCGTGAGGAGGCAAAGGGAAACCCTAATTGGGAAAAGGCCATGAAAGAAGAAATATATGCATTCAACGAGATGGACACTTGCGATTTGGTTCTAGTGTCACCTAATCAAAAGGTTGTAGATGGGTATATAAAGTTAAAAGGAACTCAGATGGATCATGTTGCAAGTACAAGGCATGATCAGTTGCCAAAGGATGCTCACAAACTCATGGTATAGACTATCAGGAAACATTCCCACCAATTGCAAAGATGACTACAATCAGAACATTAATAAGTGTAGTTGCTGCAAGAAATTGGAGAGCCCTACAACTTGATGTAAAAAATGCATTTCTAAATGGTTTGATAAGTGAAGAGGTATACATGTCACAACCTCTAGGTTTTGAAAACCGATTCATGCATCTTATGTTTGTAGAATTAAGAAAGCATTGTATGAATTGGAACAAGCTCTTAGAGCTTGGAATTACAGATTGATTATATACCTTTAACATCAAAGGTTCAGACCTAGCAACTCAGATCCTTCTCTATTCATAAAAAGGGATCACAATGAGGTTATCTATCTATGTGTATATGTAGATGACATAATTCTGGCAAGTGATGACCTCAATGGCATTCAAAGGATCAAAAGACACATGCAAGAGGAGTTCAAAATCAGTGTTTTAGGTCAGCTCACATTCTTCCTAGGTATGCAGGTCATATATACAGATGAAAGAATGTATTTGACTCAAAAGAGATACATTCAAGATCTACTTCTTAAGTTCAAAATGGAGAACACTAAACATGCAGTACACCTTTGGAGATGAATCATAAACTTAGTGTTCATGAAGGTGAGAAAATTGAAGACATTAAACCCAAAGGTACAATCAATGAAGGTATATCATTACTCTTCAAATTTGGATATAAAAATCTATTTGGATGCAGATTGGGCAAGAGCCAAGGATGATAGAAGATGTACCTCTGGTTACTTAGCATTTGTAGTTTCAAAGCTAGTGTCATGGAGTTCCACGAAGCAATGGACAGTTGCTTTATCCTCAATATAAACAGAGTATAAAAGTTTGAACATAGCAACTCAAGAGGCGATATGGTTAAAAGCATTGTATACAGATTTGGGACTTGTGAGTTCCAAACCTCACATATTTGGAGATAATGTAAGTTCCATGCATCTAGTAGCAAACCCTATTTTCCATGCAAGAACCAAACACATAGAGGTTCATTACCACTTCATCATGGAGAAGCTCATGGCAAAGGAGATTGATATTTATTTTGTTCCAACTCAAAAGCAAATAGCAAAATGATGACAAAGGCACTTGATGGAATAAAGATTTGCATATTTAAATCAATGGCAAGTATTCAACCTATTAGAGAATGAAGATTCAATCATACTTAAGCTTGAGGGGGAGCTATTGCAACATCAAGCTTACACTATGCTTGATGTGGATTTGATCTACATCAAAAAGCTACCATTTGGATTACGTCAAAAAAATATCTGTTGGAGAGTTCTTTTACTTATGCTTATTTATTGTATTTTTTTAAATATTTTTTATGGATCATTTACCATTGTAAAAGCCTAGATCTTTACACATGTAAAAGGAGAAAAAGAGAACTCAAATTCCATGACTTTGAGGTGGTTGAGTTTGGCAATCAATGAATCAATCAATCATCTAAAAGTATATTAAACTAGATCTTCACTTTTCTTAGATTAAAGGAAAGTGAATTAATTCCCTTCAACAACTAATCCCGCCTTCATTTGAATTCAAAATCCACTTGTAGAAGTCATGGAGCACTTCAAGAGTCTATATAAAGACTTCAAATCACTTGTAGATTACATGGAAGCAATATACATACACTTGTGGCCATCATTGTCTTGCTCCTTCATTTTTGTGCATCATCTTCTTCAACAATAGTAAACTTGTTGAGGCTGCTACCCTCTCTACAAAGTCCAAATGGATGAATGAGCATTCATTGGAAAGGTATTAGTTTCTAGGTCATGTGTAAAATTCTCAAAGCATTTGGTTTAGTGAATTGGAAGAAATTTTAGTTTTTCTATCTCAGGTTCTATCTTTGTGCAACCTGAAAAATAGGAGGTACCATTGTTGAGTGTCAAGTTCATTCCAAAAGAACTCTTGTACTCTTGTGAATTCTATAAACTCAACCCTACGTGTGTCATTCCTCCAAAAGGAGTTTTTCCAATTGTAATTATGTTGGCTATTATGAGCATTTGAAGTTGATTGTTTCATCCAAAGATAGCAAGTTTTTTGAGTTAGTCAATGTGCAAACTTATCTGTTTTGTATCAAACCTTTCTCCTGGATGCTCCAAATTAAATAATGGATTTTATTACACTTATCACATGCTGATCAGATATTAGTCTCCATAAGCTCAAGGGTTGGTCCTGTGTTGGTTGGTTGGACCAAACTCCGTCGCTTCTCAACTCGCTTTTCTACCTCCTACAAGCTTCTCCAAGTTCTTTCACTGTACACTTATATTTTATCCCATGCTCAGCCAAAAATGCATTGAAATCAGAAGACATAAATTCCCCTCTCTCCCCTCCCCACCCCGATCAGAATGGAGGGTGCCTAATTTACATGCTCACATATTTTAAGCCAAAACAAAAAACTATTCGAAGCACATAAACATTTGAGACTTTGCTTTCAATGGATACACCCATGCATGCATGCAAAAATGATCAATGAAATTCACAAATAAAGGTAGCTCCCGAAAGAAGGTGTTTGCATAAGACCACAAACATCATTATGAACAAGCTGCAATTTATGAGCAACTCAAGCTAAACCATCTTTTGGGAAGGAGGAACGTTGCATTTTGCCCAAAATACAGCCTTCATAGACATGTTTATAGGGTGCATCAATTTTGGGTAGAGAGGACATCATTTTAGATTTATACAGGCATAGAAAACTACCAAAATTCAGATGACCAAAGCATGCATGCCAAAGCTTTGCATCTGAGATAGCGTGAGAATATTCAGCTACAAATGTTGAATCATTTGTAGATTTTGCATAGTCTATGAGCTTATACAACCCACAATATAAAATGCCAGAAGCAATAATAATATCATCATTTGAGAGATCATGAATTGTACATCTGCCATCGACATTTTGACAACCAAGAGAATCTTGGCTAATGCTGAAATTGACAACAAACTTTTCTTTATCTCTGGCACATACAAAGGTTTTGACAATGTGAAAGAACTACCATCAATAGTAGTCACAATGATCTTACCAAGTCCCATTACAGGATAAGAGGATTTGTTAGCACATGTGATAGTATTCCCTATAGGGATAGGCTCAAGTGGACTGAAGAAATTGTGCTATGAGGTAATATGTTTGATTGCTCAACTATCAATGTAAAAAACACTAAGTTTACTTCACATATACACTACTCATGTGAAGATGGGTCATAGTTGCAAATAGTAGTAAATGTCCATTCTTCATTCTGAACAAGAGTACCAAACTCTGTTTTAGGTGTCGAGGCCTCTGCAACAACCATTCAAGCCTCTTTCATCTTTGCCTCTTTTGCAGCTAACTTTGGACAACTCTTTATGACATTATCATCTCCTTTACAATATTTGCAAAACTTTTTCTTCTTTTTTACTTTCTTCTCATCTTTGTCTTTCTTCTTCGATTGTGTAGCATTAGCAGATTTTTGCTTACTAGTAGATATGTTTATTTACCTTTGCCCTTCTGACTATCTACGAAAGCTTGATCTGTAACATGCATAATGGACTTGTTCTATCTTGATTGATCTTCTTGCAACAAAACAGAGATTAACTCCTCAAATTTTAAGACATTTGGATTTCGTTTCAACATCAATGAAAACATGAATCTAGAAGATTGTTAAGAACAATCTGCACAAGTGAACTATCTGGCAACTTCATTAGTAGAAATCAATTGCTCCTTCAAACCTTTGATTTTCATCGAAAACTATCCATGGAATCTCCTTCATTCATATGCTCACTCTCCAACTTTTTCAGAGGTACGTGAGCCTCATTTCTTGCATGATATATGGTTGTATTGTATCCCAAGCATCCTCTGTTGTTTTGCAGGAGCAAGTGTGAGGATAAGGACATATTTGATAGAAAAAGCTATCAATGCATGTGCCTGGGCATCTATGCCATCCCAACAAAGTTGCTCTATAGTAGGTGCAACAAGAACCACAACACGAATAAGAATCTGAAGACCATCATCTTCAACATCTTCTGCATCACCTTCAATAATTGTATTTGCAGGTGATAGGATGATTTTCAACACCTTGCATAGTATTCCACAACACTTTTGCTACCAATACATGATGCATCATATATGCCCATAACGGGTAATTAGTACCATCCAACTTATCCTCAATAGCCAACATATGGAATAGATCATTGCTTCCAACAATAGCTAGTGACTAAATATATTTAATGCAGAAAAAATGATTGTATCTCAAAAATTTGAGCAAAAACACATTGTCAAGCTCTTCTAAATCTATAGCGAACTTTGGGGTGATTGTCCTAGAGTTCGAGGTTTATGGAAGCACACGAATAGCACAAGGAAGAAGAAGAAGCTTGGGGCACAACACAGTACTGAATGTATTACCAAGTGATTGTACAAAGATAAGTGACCCGTTAGGGTTTTATGCATATACACAAGCGAGGGGGAAAAAACTTCCCTAAAGAGTGAAAAAAGTGCCTCGATGGTCCTAACTATGTTCTACCAAAATATATCAACAAGCTCATACGTTCACACATTGATCATATGATTTGATTTCAATATTAAATTCATGTTTAATCTTGTTTCGCATGTAGATACACTTTCAATAAAAGAAATTCTTCATCAACTTTTAGAGGTACACTTGTTTTGTATTGTATGTAGGTACACTTTCAATAAAAGAAATTCTTTATCAACTTTTCGCTCTCGTAAGATATCCAAAGAATTATTCATATGTTCATATCATCTAAATGATCAAATTCTTAGAGTGCACCCTTTCATGGCTTTAGATCAAAAGTAACTAAGAGATGTAAATTTCTAGGACACTGGTAGATGAACAAAAATTAGATTTTCCAATTGACAATACAAAAAATCAACTCAACAATATGGAGTTCAATTACGTAACAACTAAACAAGAGGGCCTCAGAATGTTTCATGCGGTCAAAAAGTTTGAGCATTGTTTTCTTGCAAATAAGTTTAAATTCGTTTTTTATCATCAAGCTCTTCTTCAGTTGGTGAATAAACCATATAACATTGGAAGATTAATCCACTAGTCTCTCTCATTGATGGAGTTTGAATTTCATGTTTGTGTCAAAGGTATTCTACCCATGTATGCGCAAATCATCTCTCTAGATTAACAATTGGAGAAGGCATGAATGGATATTCATATGACTTGCCAAATGCCTATCTTTTTAATCTAGGAGTGGTTCCAAAATCGACTAAGCCTTATGTATCTGTACTAGCTTATGCGTATGATGCATTACGTCAATATATTTCAATAGAGAAGCATATATTCAGAGAACCGAAAAATCTTCATATCATTGTTGTACAAATCTAGAAATACTCATATCATTGTGGGAAGCATCTACCAACGAGATAAAAGAGGCAATCTGACTTGCGTTGTAGATGATGATAAGAAATAGAACTCTATTACATGAGCCTATCATTCAGCATTGGGATGGCATTTTTCCCAAATTAAAACTTTGCAAACTTGAGACGCTTACCTGTGTACTGGTTGCACATGGGCAAGGATGCTCATGCACATTATAACACGCGTAAGTCCACCTATTACTTGGTCGAAATGATCCACAACCAAAAGGGAAGAAGTAGAACAATGGAAACAAATTAGAAGACATCTTGAGACACAATAAAAGACTTGAAGTGCATCGCAATCTCAATAAAAAATGGTGCACCTCCTTGTCTTGGATTAGGTGGTAATTCAAGTTCAAAAACCAATGACACTCACTGCCAAAATGTAAGGAAGTTGTTAACATATGGAAGATCCTCCATCGAGGGATTTGGATGAATGTTAGAGCCAATAAAATTTGAAATGCCCGTTTGTGGTGTAAAAGATGCTTCCGAGGGAGAGAGGACATTGGTGCAGTTCTTTTTCTCTTTCCATAAGATCACGAAAACTTAGAAGGGTGTTTAGATAACCATGAAGCTGGATCATCTGATAAAGAGAAATCAAGTGCTTCTTGGTGAGGTGATTGGTTGCTTGATGACTCCAAAATATAGATGTGAGATTCTTTAGAAAATATGGAAGGAACGCTAACTTTGGAGAGCCCCCAAAAGAATGGCCCATAGGCAAAATGATCAAAAACTATAAACGCACTCCTTTAAGACATTGAAGGGCGTTTTTAATTTAGAACAAGAAGCTTAAAAGCAAATGGATCCCACATGAAGGGGATGGAAGACTCATCAACCTCCTTGTATCTCTTCTTAACTCTTGTACTTTTCCTTAAATTTAGAACTAAACTATTGAAAACAAAAAAGGGAACACGATCAATTGAAATTTTGGACATAACCTATTCTCAAGAAATAGAATAAAACACACTATTGAGCTCTTTTAGTTGCAAGTCTCATGCTAGCAAATCCTAAATGGACTAAATTGGCAAAAGAATAACAACTTGAAGTACCCCAAAATTCCCTTTTAAGAATTTTTTATGGTAGATCATTGAAAACTTCTACTTCCATGCCAATTTTAGTAGTAATATGAGGTTATTATTGGATTAGCATTGCTTGCATCTCCTCACCAATCCTTCAATGTTGGACTTCTTCAAAAGCTCTCTTCAATCCCATTGGCTCAAGAGAAAAGAAAGAGAGCAGAGAGCTCTTCCGCACTCATAACCTCAAACAAAAATTATGAAACACACATGAATAAAAACAAGAACAGGAAGATTTATTCTACAAAACACAATGTACAATTATTACATCTACAAGATAACAAGATGTTTCAATATGCAAAGAAAAATATAGATGAGTTGGTTTATATCTGCAAGATGACAAGATGTTTCAACACTGAAAGAAAAGTATTAGTGAGCTGGTTGAACAAGTATGTCACTACTCTCAATAAGTAAGATATGTCGATGAAGCCCAATAAAAATCTCAAATATATCTACATAAACATTGCAAATGCATATCCAGAAAACCTCCACAGATACCAAACATACAAGAAAGGAGATGACAAAAATACCCTAACGCATCGAATAATGAGCTTGACATCTCCACAATGCAGACATGCATGCATACATACATGCAACCATGTGTATATATATGTACATGCATATGATGATGCATAGGAACATACGTACAAGTACTAAAAGTACTGAACCTCTTGCTTTTCTAGCACAAGGTCCACTTCCATGAGATATACATCCATATATGCATGTGTTCTTACATACCTGTATAGGTACAAAGATACACATATATTCAAGTGTGCATATTCGTGCGTCCATACCTTTCCGAGTTGGTACATTGAAACAAGCATTCGCTTAGAGAAACGACTGGAGAGGACTATATATTAAGCTTGGACAATGATCAATAAGCAGTGTCCACCATTTGTGCGGGTTTTAAAATATCCTCAAACTTATCCCTCCAATGAAGAATACACGTGACATTATCTGCCATCCACAAACTGTAATAACCAAGAACATGGTGTAATGTCTATATTCCGTACAACAAACATACATCCTGTATGTTTTAAAGTTGTCCTGAGTGTAGACAAAACAGACCAAATCTTTCATTGGGGGATGTTTTAACAATGTTCGGATTCCAGACACAAAAGATCAAACAACTCAAATCATTGTTTGAGTTACAGACTGTAATTCATAACAGACTTGCCATTAAAAGAATGGAGAAGAATATATTAGAGCTACTCTCCATCACTGTAGATAAATAAAACTATCTCATCGCCTTCTACATATGGTATTGGCCAGCTTAATACACTTGCATATCCATTCTGTGTATCTATCCGAGTCACTATATTCCGGTAAAGAATCTTCGTTTTTTCACATGTGGGACATGAAAAGAAGTCGGTGAGAGGTCAGGTACCACAGATACATCATCATCAAAATCTGGCACTAGTTCTGGTACATCTCTTCTTTGCTTCACCTTGGAGACCACTTCAGAGCCATGAGAAATGGGTGGATACATTGAAAGTGATGCATCAGGAACTTCTGCAAAATCTCCATAGATATGGTCATTAAAGATGGACAGATCCATGGTCCAGTCCTCGTTGAGCAATGCCTACGGTCAGAAGATGGATCTCAGATAAAAAGGACGCATATGCAATGAACGCATTTAATGAAGCTAACTAGAGTTTTCAAATGCTTCCGACAGCATTCTTCTTCATGCAAGCAGAATAATTATCAAAAATTCAGAGCTGCAGGTATAACATGTCAGATGCCATGGATTAATTTATATCACTAACTATTTAACGACATTGCATGCTCAAATCAGCAAAACCGAGCAATCAAATTCATATGGTTTTTCTATCAGAATTCGACCTTTGAAAACTCCAGCTCGTTCAGCGAATAGTTGGGATCAAGATCTGCAAGATCCAAGCTCTCCGTATTTTGCCAATCTTCTGGATGCTTGAAAGATTTTTCGACAACTCGGAGCTCATTCGCACCTATACACTGTTGTGCTGATTCACCGCTGTATGACGGATGAGCGGAACCATTGCTGGTGGAAACGGTAGCAACAGACATGCCGGTGGCAGGTGGCTGCGGCTGAGGAGCTTCTGGTTTTTTGGCATCGCCATTATCTGCAGCGTGATTTTTACTTTCCAGAGCCACACGGACACCCGTGGCCAGAAACCGTTGATGCTTTGCTGCAAGGCTATTTGAAGCATGTATACCCACATCACAGTCCCGGCATAGAAGGGCACGGTCTTCAAGGCAGAAGATGAAGGCCCCTTTCTCCTGCATATATTGAGAACATGAAAGTATTCGTCGATCCGTAAGAATTAAATCCTTTCCTCAGATTTAAAAAACAATTATTTTCGTGCTATTCTTCTCTACAATCTTCCATGGACCTACTCCTCCACTCGTTCAGTGTGCACATAGACGCACAACATTCCCCTCTCTATACATTTATACCTTGTCTTGGAACGTATAAAGACATACTTCCACACATATTCGCAGACGGACAATCACGGAAGCTCGTGATGCTGATTTAAGATCCAATTGCAGTAGCATGTTTCAGTGATGAGAATGAAAAACCCTAAATGAAAGAATCGGAAATACCTGACAGATGTCACAACAGGGAAAAGGAGAAGAAGCGGAGTTTGAATCGCTGTAAATAAGGCGAAGACGTTGATGCTTACTGGCAAGCTTGTTAGCAGCATGTACCCTCTGATCACATGGTGCGCAGAGTACGGCTTCGTCGGCACAACAGACGACCTCTGCCAGGGCCTTTTCACAGACGTCGCACTGCACCCTCATTCCTCCAGTGCTTATACAAAGACCTAGTTCGTTAAACGTGCATCAAAAAGAGCAATGGCACAGTGCGGCAAGTCGTTAATCTATGAAAAGTACCCTCTTCACAGAATCTGCAAAGGAAGGGATCTGTTGCGGGAACTAGGCAGGGCGGGAAAGAAAGAAGATTAGAGAGAAATCTGCATGGCAATGGATCACTATTCCTCCTTTCGCGTTCAGCCACAAGTTTGCGAGGCGGACCTTGAATGAAGCGATTCACGTCTTCCCCACAATGGGCCATCTCAGCACGAGGTGCTTGGGGCCACTTGCCGACAATCTCGTGGACTTACAACTGACTGCTCCCCGTCCGACATGTCACTTCTTTTCTTCTGAAATCGCCATCGTTCCTTCATCTTCACCAACGGATCACCAATGACCATTCAGAATTTCACATTTCAGAATTTCACACTGAGGAGCGCTCGAAGCAAACATAGAATTAGTATAATAGTTCGATTTTCAAAGCAAAATTTGAGAAGTCATCTTGGGGAATTCTAGAGTATCTAGCCTTTGAGCCCTGGCCATCTACCTAGGAATACAAGGCACATCCGCTAAACCATGCCCGCTGGATACTAGAGGATTGTGGGTCATGTTGAAGGAAGAAAATCAAATCAAAATTCAAAACGAGCATGAGTGACCCAAGGTCTATTTCTTTAGCCACCTGAAATCTGGCCACTGGATCTTCATGCACACTTAGATCTGGTGACCTGAAGTCTATCTCGGACCATCCGAAATCCGGCCACCAGACATGTATGTGCTCTTGGGATGCTTTTTGGGTGACCCAAAAAGTGATCTCGGACCACCCGAAAATGTATCCATGTGATACCGAAAGGGAGCCTTTTTTTTTCAAGGAGGTTCGACAGACATCTACTATATCCATTCATTCACCTGTACAATTGTAGTTTCAAAGTTAAAGTAGAGGAGCCAACTTGGAGGCCGGCAGAGTATGATGTGGGTCCTCAAATCTTTTCAATTGTTATAAGCAAATAGACACTCGCCACATGGAATCGATCTCTCTACCATCACTCAATGTAACGCACACGAAAGTTTTTGCTTGTTAAGAAGGAGTTGGATTCCCTTTTTTTTTTAGAAGAGTTCGATTTTATGATCTACATTTCACTAGACTCAAAAGAACGCACACAATGGTTGACATGGATAAGGATACCCTTTATCTCTCACATACGCTTGATATGGAGTCTTTCAGCAAGATTTGAATTTTGTACTTCGAGCAATGGTTCAAGTATGTTACCATTCGACAATGGTTCAAGTATGTTATCATTAGATCACACACTTTTAAAGTGGTTCTACAAAGTAGAATAGATGTCATTTACGAAAGAAATAGAGGTCTCTAAAAGAATAGTTATTAACAACTTTTGCACACATGGTGTAGTGATTGTAAGAAACCGCTTGAATGATGTGTGTGACTCACCTCCCATCCATATATACCCTCTTGTACTCTAAAAATAGCAATGATATACTACTAAAAATAACAATGATCTGGAATAGTCTAGTGTAAACATGTGGCCATCATGCAACGCTTATTCACATTACTATCAAAGTAGTTCCCATTACTATCAAAGTACTTTAAGGTATCCCCCGAGCTTGGGACCTTGGCTAGCTCGCCCTTGTCCCTCACACACATGTATCATCTTCTTGCTGCATATTGGCTTTAACTATTTTTAAATTTGCTTGGACGTTTGCTAAGAACTCCAAAGCACTAGGACATTTCTACCTATGGTACTGAGAGCATTGGGATTCATGCCATAGTTCATCTCAAAAGGAAATGCAACTAGTGCCAAATACTATCCCAATCTGTCTATCTCTCAGACATGCATGCCCTCAATATGTCCTCTAAAAACTGGTTGACTCGCTTGGTCCTGTAAATCTGACATCCCTATCTGAAACTATGGATGTCGATAACCCATGCACTCAGAAGATATGCTGGATAAACAACTCCACTACCTGTGGATCAAATGGACTGATCCCTATGGATCAAATGGACTGATCCCTGTGGATCAAATGGACTGATCCCTGTGGATCAAATGGACTGATCCCTGTGGATCAAATGGACTAACCCCTGTGGATCAATGTCTGACACTCTGATCCCTGTGTGGTGTTTCTATCATCTCCTGTGTGGGTATGAACTGATCCCTATGGACCAAAGTCATGATCACTATGGATCATCAATCTGTCTACCACAACTAGGATAGTATCCCACTTCCTTTGGGTCCGCAATACCCAACTATGAAGTCCGTGGATACACTCTCCCAGTTGTGATCTGAAATTTATAAAGATCCCTGTGTGGTGTTTCTATCGTCTCTTGTGTGGGTATGAACTGATCCCTATGGACCAAAGTCATGATCCCTATGGATCATCAATCTGTCTACCACAACGAGGATAGTATCCCACTTCCTTTTGGTCCGCGGTACCCAACTATGAAGTCCGTGGATACACTCTCCCAGTTGTGATCTGGAATCTGTAAAGGATACAAAAGACGTGGAGTCTTTATCTTTGCTGCTTTGTTGACTTGACACATAAAGCCTGTGAAACATAAGTGTGGACATCTCTGGCTATCCAAGCCACCAAAATGTTCTTCTAACAATCTGTATTGTCTTGTCTACACCTAGATGTCCGGCACAAGGCACATCATAACTATCATGCATGAATTTTCTTCTCAAATCCTAGGAATGTGCTACGCAAACCTTTCCTTTCCATCTAACTATTCCATTCTCTAGTGAGATCTAGAATACGGACTGGACTTGTTCGCTCTGTTAGGGAAGAAACAACTGAAACTATCCCGTCTCCTATAATAGAGTCATCACTGATGGCTCAAACAAATGTGGATCTTCCACCTATGCTTCCTTTATCTCTTGAATCAATGAGCTTTCTAGAACTCCAAAGCTCATTTGATACATTATCTGTGATAATGCATCATCAACTATATTCTCTTTGCTCTTCTATACAGGATTTCCATGTGAAACTCCTATATGAGCTCAGCCCAACAAGCCTGACTGCCTCGAAGATCTGGCTAACTACAGAAATACTTAAGTGTATGGTGATATGTGTATACCTTAAAGTCTACACCATAAAGATAGTGTCTCAAGACTTTAAGTGCATACACCACTGCATACAACTCCTGTTCATGCACTGGCCTGCCATCTTGGCTCAAAATTGTCCCTATCGCTTATGCCACTAGCATCTGTCTCTAACTCAAAGGGTTTCTGTAGATCGACCACTTTGAGTATAGGAGCCTCTAAAACAACTTGTTTTAGAGTATCAAAACTATCTTGCTACTCTTGCTTCCATGCAAAGAAACCTTGCCTTGAAGCAAGTTCGTCATAGGCACTGCTATCGACGAATAAAAAGAGATGAATTTCCGATCAAAATCGGAACATCCTAGAAATGATCATAACTGCCCCTCATCTTGAGGAAGAGTCCAAAATAACATAACTAAAACCTTCTTGGGATCCATCTGAATCCCACCAGTAAATACTCTATCCTCGAAAGAAACCCATCAGTAACTGAGCCTTATCATGATCTCTTACTCTAATATGATGGTAGCCACTTATGAAATCGATTTTACGAAATATAACGGCTCCACCTAGAGCATCTAAAGGATCATCACTCTGAGGCATATGATATTCATGTCTAAGAGTAATCTTATTGAGTGCTCGGTAATCCATGCACATCCTATAAGATTCATCTTTCTTCTTCACTATAACAACTGACGATGTAAGGGGTGAATAGCTGGGTCTAATCATCCCTTTTCTGTAATTCTTTCAAGGACAACTCTTAGAATTCTGCTCTCACTTTCTCTGAAAGTGCTGAGGCATTCCAACCAGAGTCTCCATGACTATATGAATTCATCATACTACACGATGAATGCATAAAATATAGAAAATAAATAAACTAACAATCAATTTTAAGCAACTTGATAGCATTTACTAATCAAGTCCCTTGGAGATCTGATTCTCCACGGATCAGTAATCACCTCCCCTCATGCTCAAACTTGATCACTTTAGTTGGTTACTATTTATGATATAACTATAAATAGAAATATCAATTTATTTTTCATTTTGTCTTCCATTTGGAACTCACTTTCTTACTTGTAGACCTTGCAGTATTGTATAATCACTCCCTATTGGAGACAACCTTGCCTTGTCTAATAAATGCAAACCATGCCTTGCAATATAACCTTGTGTCACTCCCTACTAGGGACTTAGACTATAGCCTTGCATTATTGACTCTTTGCAAACCTTGCCTTTCTGTATATCTTGGCCACTCTTGAATATCTGACCCATAGACTTGCCTTGCTTGTTCACTACAAACCTTGCCTTTCTGTGTATCTTGGCCATTCGAGAGTTCTTTGCCTATAGGCTTGCCTTGCTTGCTTAATAAAGATGAGTCTACTTAGGATCTCTGTTAATACTGAGTCACAACAAAGGAGAACAAAGACATGTTCTCTATTCCTTTTTGCCTAAAGACCATGAAATCAAGCAATACAATGGTCATTTCACAATATCTAGAAAAAAACACATGTACTTGCTTGTAAATATTGATGAGAACCTTTATCTTATAACCCAAGTATTCAAGATAGATATGTTAAAATGCTTTGTGCCATGAAAACTAACTGTTCAGCATGATCAAGAATCCCACATCATGACCTTTGATAAGAGATCAGCGTTAAAGCTACATGTAAGAATTGGTGAAACTCCTTCATTACATCTAGAACCTCAACAAGCACTGGTTAATGCTACTCGAAATTCGCAGTACATGTGTTGCAAAAGTCGTCAACATTTTAATAAGGCAATTAACATCATCCCTTTGTATAATTAAGATCCTCATTGAATGTAGGGCCATTTTCATAGCATATGAAATGAATATCACAAAAGCATTCCCAAGAGAAGATTATAATCAACAAAATTATATTAAGAAACATTCGCACATTCATCAGAGAAATGATCAAGATAAGTATAGCTTTGCACAAAATGGAAGCAAAACTTGGCATTATATTTCTACTAAAATGATCTTTACATTTCATGTATGTTTTACAAGAGTAATAAGACTCTACAATAGAAGTTGATCATAGGTTTCCTCAGGCTCATGCATAATGGGATCCTCTGGAGCCCTAGAACACATCTCCTGCCTCTCTTGCTCCAAGATTGGCTCTTCAAGGTTAGCCATGTCTCCCGGTTCATCTGCAAGTGGGGGAACAGGCTCCCTTGAAGCTGGTTGGAATCTCTCTGTGTCTGCAATGTGCTTCCTTCCAACCTCTTGTTCTTCATCTGGGCATTCATTCAACCCATTGATTCTCATTCTAATGAAGCTCACTTGAGCATCATCCTTCTCCACAACTATGCAGTGTCTGAACATCTTTAAGGAGCAAGCAAGAGTCGTCCCTGAAACAGACAAAACCACTTAGAGGCCAATCAACATCATATGTAATGAGAAATTGTACAATTGAAATTACGTGTGCCCGAAAAAAGGTCGAGGACCCAGTCATCATCATTGGAGAATAGTTGAATCAATCTCATTATTAGCTTTTGTGGCTTCTGATAGGAGTTAACCAATGTCCTGTCCCCAGCTACATGACAAAGTTTCTTGGTAACGGCTGGGAACATGAGCACATTGGAGATCCCATTCTCATTGCAGTGCTCCCTGACTCTCCTTTTGCTTACTTCATCATAATAGCCAACTGTAATGCATTCAGTGGAGCTCACAAACCTATGCAAAGGAGTATGATTCACGTTTGTCTTCACCCTGCCAACGAGAACTATAAGTGAGAGAGCGAATCATTAAAGCCATGGAGATAGAAAGAAGATCACTTACCATGTGAGGCACTCCACAGCATGACATCTTGACTTCAAAGCAGTTGAAACAGAGAAAGAGTGGTCTCTGCTATGGAAAATTACTATCCTCCAAAAGAGGAGACATAGTCAAATTGGCAAAATCAGTGACCATCTTCCGAATCTGAGGGTGCTTGAAAGGCTCATCGTCATTCACTGATCCCAACATTCTAAATTCATAGGGTATGCCTGCTATAAGAGGGGAGAAACGCTTTCTAGGCACAACAATACAAATATTATTTACATCACTACAGAATACATTGTAATATACAACCCTAAGTGGGTCTAGGGGATTGGAGAAACATTTAAGATCAGGTTCATCATCAAAATCTATCTCCTTGGCTTTTAGTCTGGATTTCTCATGCCTTGCTCTTTGAATGTGAACCAAGAATGCAGGGGGGCAATCATCTAATACCTCTGTAGACTTGCTTTTCCTTGGTTTCTTTAGAAACAAGTGGAAAGAATCAAATGAGCTCTTTGATAAGCAAGTGGAAACATGAGGAATCGATGCCTGGCATCGATTTCTTGTCTGGGTTGATGCCAGGCATTGACTTTCTGCTGAAAGTCGATGCCTAGCATCAATCTCTCGCATAAGTCGATGCGTGGCATCGACTTAGGCCACCAAGTCGATGCCAAGCATCGACTTTTGATAGTAAATCGATGCCAGGCATCGACATTCAACAGTAAGTCGATGCCAGGCATCGGGTTGCTACTAAAAGTCAATGCCTGGCATCGAATTGGTGGTACGTTGAATGCAGGCATCAAGCCAGATAGCAAACCAGGCATCCTCTCTCAAAATAGAACCTACCCAATCACAAAATAGGATAAAATACTCTGATAAAGCTTTGTATGAGGAGGTGGTTGGATAGTTTGCTTGGACCTCTGTCCAAGAAAAGCAACCCAGCCTCTTCATCATCACCTCTTGAATCTTCATGTATACTTTATGACTACAATCACAAAAATGAAAGCGATACTAGGTTAGACCAGAGACATGGGAGGAGGGAAAAAAGACCTGAGAATAACATACATACTTATTTAGCTCAGTCACCATCTCCTCCAGGCTTAGCTCCTTGGAGATTACCCTTGACAAAGTTGATATAATCAACGTATCATCTTTGATTCCTTGAAGGGCTCTCCATGGTGTCAGCTTCATGTCCTCAGGAGCCTCTTCAATTGAAAGGTCAACTTTCCTTCCCTTTCCCCTCACATCAACCTGAGGGTCTGGCCTCGACTTCCATTGCTTCTGGCCCTTGACCTCCTTGTTCTCCCACATTGTGAAAATCTTATCCTGCAAATCCCAGATCTCACCTGTTCTGAATGCAAGCTGAAACCATGGATCATATTTTCTCAAAGCATCAGACTTTCTATTTTCATCTAGTGCAATGCCAACCTCAATAAGGCATTGCTTTCGTAGATTGGGATGTATTCTGCCAGCCTCCTTCACAAGACAATCTTCGTATTCATGGTGGAAGAACCCAATTTTCTCTATGGAGGACATCTTCTGCCTGTAGTCATTATCATTGTTGTGATCCCAAGCAAGAAGCTTGGCTTCCTCAGTTGTAAGACCAACATAGATTTTGCACTCTGCATACCTAAAGAAGAATGTGGTGGGGTGCTCCTTCACTAGCTGTCTGCGGGCCTCTGCAGAGTGTGAACCACCAATCACATAATATGTATAATCTTCAAACATGCCCTCATTGAAATCCTCCAGAGAGCTGCACTCCTTCGGATCCACCATCACAAGGAATGGCTTCTTTGCTTAAGACCTCTATGTCCCTCGACCTCTCCTTTCTAGTTGCATCATCCTCGGCTACTTTGATGCTACTCTGTCCACTAGATGACATATCAACTGGGTTGCTGGCCTTCTTAGAGGATAAAGATGGAATGTTTTTCTTGGATTTTTCTTGGTGACCAATGCATCTGTCACGATGCTGATCTGCAGAGCTCATTGTGACTTTGAGCTTCTTGACAGGCCTCTCACCTTTTAACTTAGCATCCTTGAAATGGCCTTAGAAGCATTAGCTCTTATATTTATGTGTTTTTCAAGCTGAAGTGTCGATGCCATGCATTGACTCAATGGTGCAATATCGATGCCAGGCATCGAATTGCACCCTACAGTCGATGCCTGGCATCGACTTTAGGGTGCAAGTCGATGCCAGGCATCGACTTTGTGTGCAAGTCGATTCTAGGCATCGACTTGAGGGTGCAAGTCGATGCCTGGCATCGACTAGCACCTACAAGTCGATGTCTGGCATCGACTTGCACCTAAAAGCGACTTACACCTAAAAGTTGATGCCTGGCATCGAGTTGTACCTTAAAGTCGATGTCTGGCATCGACTTGCACCTCAAGTCGATGGTTGGCATCGACTTGCACCTCAAGTCGATGCCTGGCATCGACTTTCAGGCCATATTTGATGCCAGCCAGGGATCGACCTTCCAGGTCGATGCCTGGCATCGACTTTGGGGTGCAAGTCGATGCCAAGCATCGACTTGAGGGTGCAAGTCGATGCTAGGTATCAACTTGAGGGTGTAAGTCGATGCCAGGCATCGACTGTGAGGTGCAAGTCGATGTCAGGCATTGACTTTCCACCCTAAAGCTGATGCTTGACATCGACTTACACCTAAAAGTCGATGCTTGGCATCGACTTACACCCTCAAGTCGATGCCTGGCATCGACTTGCACCCTCATTGGATCTAGAATTCATGAGCTTAGAAAAAAAATGGCTAGAAGACATACTATTTCCTAAAACATAAAAAGGAATCTTTAGGGAATATTTTTTTGTGGTGTGATTTTGTCTACCTCTGGGTACTCTTGCCAAAATTCTTCTTCTCTATCAGAGTTGCCTTACTGGTTTGTTGAGCTCTGTGTGCCTTTGCTATCTGTGCTCCATTGCTCTCTCTTGCTCATGGATTTTGGAAATGAGAATGATCTCCTCCTTTGCTATTTATAGACACTTGGGTTACTTGAACTAGATACTAATTGGATCTAACTGAATGAATCGAGTTTCTAACTAGATCAGTCAACTGATCTAACCAAGATCCATCATTTCATCATTTTATTCGTTTTTTCAAGATCTGGTAGATCACTTCTCATTTCCCAACCCATGAAATGAGATCCATGTGGTAAGTTCCCATTTACTTCCAGAATAGTTGCATTTCTGCATTATTCTTGTAACAAAAAGATGAGAGAAAAGCACAGTTGCCACCAAAGACATAATAATTGCACGACTCCTTTTGTTGTAATGTTAATGAACCCTCTAAATTATCATAGCTCATACATATTCATATGAAATGTTTTCTTATCTTCCATGTTCACATATTCATTTGAAACGTTCACATATGAAATGTTCACACATGTCATCTGATGAATTCCCATCCCATTCACATTTTTTTACTTTTCTTTGTTTTGGTTGTTGTTCACTGATGTCTTACCAGATGCCCTTTACTATATTGTGGAAAGGACATCTACACATTGGCTAAAGCATACTTTAACATGTCCTTTGATGAAAATTTGATCAATTCTGGACATTGATATATGAACTCCTTGGATGACATCTACATATTGATATATAAAATTCTAAATATCATCCTGCTCATCAAATTTTGAGATTTCTATGCTTGAAAAATTCAAAATGCAATCATTTGAAGTTTAGAGTGATTTAGATAATCGAATATACCCTTTTTCCCTTGAACCCAACAACGTAGAAGTCACTGTTTTGTCAAAAGCTTTGTGTGCTATTTCTTGCCAATCTTATGAGCATCAACAAACACATTACTTGATGTGGACACACTTCATAGTGTATCTCATCACCACTACTTCCAAAAGTGAATCAAATCTTTTGCTTTGATAACATCAATCATGTATATTTGAGTAATTAAGTACTTTAATGTTAGGCTTAAAGTACTTTAATGGAATTTGATGTTTAACGCACTTTAATGTACTTTAATGAACTTTTGATTTCATATGTACTTGATGTGACATTTGATGTGATATTTTCTCATGAACTCAGACTTCTACTCATTTAAAAAGGTAATTTATCTTCAGTCTTCTTTGAAGTGAGTGAAGATGAGCTCAATCTTTTCAGTGGATGCTTGGGCATCAGCTTCCTCTGCTCATATTGATACATTTTTGAATTCATTGTTCTCATTTGACCCTTTCCTCATAAGTGATGATCTCCATGGTCTAGAATGTGGTGATGATTCTATGTTTTCTGTTGAGTCATTTAAGTTATCCAATTCACAGTGCAATGTTGCTCAACCAAATGCACCTCTTGATCTCCCATCTGATCCAACCATTGATCTCTCTTCTGACTCAAGTGCATGTGGAGCAAAGTAAAGGCAAAGCAGGCTCAATCTACATTTTAAAAGAAGGTCTCGTGAAGTAAGTCAAAAAAGATTTAAATTTCTTACTTCAGATAGACAGATTGCATTGGATATTGTGAAGCATTGTTGTGGTTTGAAATGTTTGTACAATTCAGGAATGAAGAAACTAAAGCACCTAAGAGAGAAATTCCTCCATTTAGATAGTGGAAGGCAGGATATATGCCTTGTTTCTCACATGCAAATGGTTGAGGATAACAATATGTCAGTAACACGTGTTGCTTTTGAATATTCCTTTACTCAAGGGATGCGATGTTGTAGGGCTGCATTTAAAATTGCAATGGGTATGGGAAATTTTAGAATACATAGGGTTCAATAGGGGCTTATGAATGGGGATCTCATTTTGGATACGTTCCATGTTGGGATCAAAGGATCTGTTGGACGTCATGCAATGAATTAGATGATGAACTATTTTAGCTTGCATTGTGAGGTTATGCCTACAACTGGAAGGTTGCACTTGTCAGATAACTTTACTCGTTGAGAGGTATTTCAAATATATAGAGAAGACATGGAAAGTAGAAATGAGAAGTATGTGTTGTATCGTCACTTTACTCGATTATGGAAGCAAGAGTTTAACAATGTGTCTATTCCTCGTAAAGTTAGAATGGGTGAATGTTCAGTTTGTGCCGCTTTGAAAAACATGGCAAAGGGGGCTACAACACCACAAGAAAAAGATAATTTTACAAACCTTCTAAACAACCATCGTGAGAGTCAAGCTTTAGAGAGAAAGAAAGCAATTCATCATCGAAGTAAAGCACTCAAAAATCTGGAGTGTTATACGTGTTTGTTGATCGATGGTATGGATAAAAAAAACTTGTTTGCCACATTTTTATCGCATCCTAAGGACATTGGAGATGAAGTCCTTGTCCAAATGCATTTGGTTGGTGCTTTGGTATACAATGGAACTGTAATGTCCAAGGTTTTCTTCACATATCCGAATGTGCATAATGATCCAAACCTTACAGTTACTGTCATTCATCGGGTTTCACAATCATGGAAGGGTCTTTTGCCACCAACTCTATATTTGCAACTTGATAATACTGCAAGAGAGAATAAAAATTCTATAGTCTTTGGATATTTATGCATGTTTGTTGATAAACAGGTATTTCAGAAGGTCAAGGTAAATTTCCTCCTGGTTGGGCACACTCATAATCACATTGATCAAATGTTCAATACGTTCTCTAAGAAGTTGTCACGTAACAATGCTTTTACTCTTCCGATTTTATCTGAGCTGATTTCAGAAGCATATACTCCAAAACCAGAAGTTCAACACCTCACACAGATTTATAACTTTAAGCACTTTTGCTCAATGGGCCTTGATAACAGTGCTAAGGTTTTGGCTCCATTGCACAATATTAGTTTCAACTATGTATTCTTGATGAGGAGGGTTGATGAAATAACCCTTTTATTTGCAAAGCAGTATTCATCTTCTCCTGGGTGGGAGCCTAAAGAGGGATGTAGATTCTTATTGCAGGTGCCTAATTTGTCTGTGTATGGTGCAGAAAGATCACCATATGAAGATAAAAACATTACAAAAAGATGTGGAAATGTGGTTGATCAAAGTAAAAGTTGGATGCATGCACTCATTGAAAAAAGGAGACATATTGAGCGTGCAAAAAAATATACTAGAGATCAAGATGTATCTTGGTGGGATGATTTTTTCAATCATCAAGAAGAGATTATACAGTATATGATTGCAGGTCATTGGCCAGTTGATGTTCCATTCACATGGGATTTTTGTACACAAAGATCAGTGAATGTGGCCCAAGCATGTAATGCAGATGCACTTCAAAGTTTTATACATCCACCAGAAAGAAATATTTATGTGGGCCCAAGGATGACAAAACAGGCAGAAGTAAGATGGCAAGGAAATTTAATAGAGATAAATGTTGGAACACTTATTGTAGTACTTGCTGATGGGGATGAGGCTACCATATCATTTTGGATTGCAAAGGTTTTAGAGATCACTAAAGATATTGATCAAAGAAGAATAGAGACTTTGATGGTGCATTGGTATTACAACATTGGCAAGTAAATATAACTTAGAAATGGTGTGTGATACTAAATGAACAGGCTGAAAAAAGAAAAAGAATATTCGAAGCACATCCACTCTCAAAATGGATGACATAGATATTCTTGTTTATGATTTTTCCTTGACAAAAACAGGTCACTTGAGGAAAGCAACCATCAATATGATAAAGCAAAAGCTTCTTGATGTATGTAGTACAACAAATCATAGGAAAACAAGAAGATTTGTGCACGATCCTGCAGAATTTGGTATGTATGTGGATGAAGATAGAGCTCTTGTGGATATAGAAGAAGAAGAAGAGAGCTCTCAACAGTGTGAAACTGAATCAAGTGCATCAGATGATGAGGGTGTAGACATAGATCGCCATAGTTGTGAGTTGCATTGAAACTCTGTAACATTTTTAGTGCTTATGTAAATGCCTCGAATTAGTTTGCTTAATGAAACCATGTTTCATAGCAATTTTGAATAACAATTGGATATCCACCCATTGAAAATATGTCTTAAATGTTTTTTTTGTATAAGAATTATTCAATTTTACATTCTTTATATAGATTTTAGACATGTCAATGTCTTATCATATAGATTTTGGACATGTCAATGTCTTATCATATAGATTTTAGACATGTCAATGTCTTATCTAGTGAAATTTTGACTACATTTTGAGCTCTTTTTTAATGAAAAGATGACAAAAAAATCTCAAAAAATCACATGTTTTCACTTCATTTTTGAAATATATGTATACTGGTATAAAGGAATCTCAAAGATAAGATGCAATTTGCTTGATTTTTGAAGAGGGTGTTCTCTTTTTATGACATAGTTCTCGTTTGTTACCACTCGCTGTTCCATATTAAACTATTATAAAATCAAGATATGATTCCTTATAAAACTAGCAACTCTAAAGTCTATGTCTCAACCTCTAGATCTAGGAAGTTCTTACATGACTTTTCTTTTACTATTCCTAACTATGTCATTATAATCAAACTTGATTTACCTTTTTTATTCCACAAATCTAAAGTCTATACTTTTTGTGAAATGAACTTCTTTGTTCTATACACATAAAAATGTGCACTAGAGCTCATAAGTATGTAATTATAGTAATTACTTATGAACTAGATACTTAATTTATAAGCATCCTAAACTTGTAGGTGCTCTTCGAGTTCTCTTATAAGTTGTCAAACTACTTGAGACCTCGTATCTCTAAGTTTCTAACTCATGAGACCATGGTAAAACTAACCCTGTCTCAATTTGTCCTTTCTACAAAAGGGGCAATTCTTTTTTACATGAAAATTGTTATCTCTTTCTAAATGCATTGCTTTAAATCTTTTCCTTGTAAAACCCAACTTTATTCCTTTGGATCATAATGCTAATTGCATTCTTTCTTGATCATGAAATCTTTGAGGATTAACTATCCTCTATTCTAGGTTCTAACTAGATATCCTATAATTCTAACTTGTGAACTACTAAGTTCCTCATTCTAATGCTTGGCAACACTTGCCCGTGTCTTAAGACTTCCCTTGGTCTTATACTTGGATTAATTTCTCCAATCAATGATATCTACTAGATATCCACATCTTATACAATTCTTTGATCGGAATGCTATTAATTATTCATCTTGATCATTATATAGTTTGAATATTCTATGTATATTCAAAACAAGTAAGTAACAACGAAAAAAAGATAATTACAAGCCATTGCTCAGTGAAACATGAAGAAATAAGAAACTTTTAGTATGTTCTATATGCTTGCATGCATATGCATACTAATTTTCTAAAAATTTCGACAGCATAACGGCGTAATTTTGAAAATCAAAAAAATTTACGACAAACAATTTTCGTGATAATGGTGTCAGCAGGCACAATCTATCTACAAATTGATTGAAAGGTGATTACACACCCTAACAAATTTTGCAATGCCGACAAGCATAATATAACTACAAGTAGACCGAAATGGGATACACACCCTGACAAATTTATATTTTTTTCTCCTCGCTAACCTGCAAGGAAAAAAATACATACATGTCCCTGCAAAAAGAATACATGCACCACACAATACGAATCCACGTCTAAACTGTGTATCTAGTCTAGGTACTATGCAAAACTTGCATGTCCTATATGTACTATGATGCAAAAAGAGAGCAATGATGCATATAAATTGACAAGAGACTTATCTGGAGGTTCAAAAAGTAATTTGTATGTGTGTGTAGGTGCTGAAGATAGTCCACCCTTCGTCGGAATAACTTTCAAAGTTGTCCCCGCTAGGGTATGCTGCAAAACAATGCGCGAAATAGGATCGTTGCAGGTGAATGGCAAACTCAAAATTCGAAAAATAAGTGGAACTGAAGCCAAAAGGTGTTGTCTAGCCACTCTTTGGAAAGAACTCTGAAAGGTCTATCCATTGCAAGAAAAATCTCCAAATTTAGAGATAAGATGCTCAAGATATGTGCAATTAGGTGAAAAGAGTTGGCTAAATTTGACAAGCTTCGACTATGGTTTTTCCCACAAAACATGGAAGTTTTGTTGTTGGATGTATTCTCCTTCAGGTCGGACGTGCCCATAGCAGCATATAAATCCCACATATATGTGAAACAAGGAGGCTGCATCCGAACAGGTGAGAGGCGGAAGATCGTTCTGGATTAGCCCACATATAATGTTTGGCAAGGATAAACTATATGAGCCGCATGCTGTCCTTTCAACCCCAAATAAAAATTGTGCTTGCAACCTTCTTGGCGCTCACTAGTCTGGAGGCTTCGCTATGAGATTGTGCCATGCTCCACGCAATTAAAATATAAGACGCACATAGCGTGCCTGAAAATCTAGGCAGAGTTGAAGGTGCTCTGAGCGGGCTCCTTCCGAAGTTCCGGACCTCTTCAATGAGATAGATACCATCAACTCTGAGACGAAGCGATAAAAGGGCATCTCCCTCTAGCTACACTCTCTTACGGGGGCAGGCATCTCCGAAAATTTTGGGCAGACCTCTCCGAAAATTTCGAGAAATCAAACTCAAAGGCCCCTGCGTGAGATCCTTCCGAACTGTGATGCTTCAGAGGCGGGGCATGTCGAGGCCGAAACTTCGGAGCCATGTCACATGGGTTCCTTGCCCGCCACGAAATCCCTGCCGACCTCGGGAAACGCCCTTCAACACAATGATCAAGAAGACGAACCATGTTGAAAAAAAATGCACGTCAAGGAAATAAGATCTTATGTGCTCTGATACCAATTGTAAGAAATCGCTTGAATGATGTGTGATTCACCTCCCATCCATATATACCCTCTTGTACTCTAAAAATAGCAATGATATACTACTCAAAATAGCAATGATCTGGAATAGTCTAGTGTAAACATGTGGCCATCATGAAACACTTATTCCCATTACTACAAAAGTAGTTCCCATTACTATCAAAGTACCTTAGGGTATCCCCCAAGCTTGGGACCTTGGCTAGCTGGTCCTTGTCCCTCACACACATGGGACCTTGGCTAGCTGGTCCTTGTCCCTGTGGATCAAATAGACTGATCCTTGTGGATCAATGGTACCTGTGGATCACATGCACTGATCCCTATGGATCAATGTCTGATAGTGATAAACACATTGGACCTTGGATTTAGGGTCCAAGAGTCAATACCCTCTTATTAGTTTGATATTAACTCTTGAGTGTGGCAGATAAAAGGAGTCTTTTGGATGTGTGTGTGTGTGTTTCTCTTTCAAATTTCAAGCCCAATAAAATAATAGATCGAAGAGTGAGCTTCTAAAAATAGAAAATACTCCTATAAGAACACATGGACAACATCCTTGATGGATTTGATATGAAAGGAGGTATGAACCGATGGGCAACATCCTTGATGGATTTGATATGAGAGAAGGTAGAACTTAAGGCCTACTATTTCCAAAAAATATCAGTGAATTTCGTTGTAAGGTTTGCATCTGGGTGCTTAATTGTGCTATCTCTTTCTTTTCTATCTCTCACACACATAGGTTTTAGTGGTAAAGCTTGCATGTACGGTGCTTGAATGCACACTCTGTTTTCTGGCCTTCTCTCTCTCACACACATACATCATACACATGGGTTTTCTTAGCAAGGCTTGCATATAGGGTGCTTAAATGTGTCTTCTCTTTTTTTTTCTTTCTCTCTCTTTCCTACACATACACACACAGCTGATTCCCACAATCCTATAGTGAATGCATCTAAGAACATTTGTTTGTAATAAATGAGGAGATAATTTATACGATAGTGTCATGCATACAAGATCTTTTTTGGAGGGAGTAGTAGTGACATCATATACAAACTCAAGGTTTCCATATTCAAATCTTGGGGAATTAGCATGCGGCATCTTAAATTTCTAAATACTTTAAAATTGTAAGCATCATGTCAAAAATCTTCAAGGTCATCTCGCATGCCACATTGGGGATCATCTTATGTCCTGGTTCCCAATGCCTAATCATAGATGTTATATAACATATAGAAGGTGGAACTCATAGAAGTGACAAATAGGGATAGTTTAACCAATCTAGACATTAAGGATCACTCTTGACCTTCATGGAAAATAGCTTCCAAATTCTACAATGGGCCATAGGTCCATAGCATGGATTGTAGATAATATGAAGAGATGCCTTGTTTCATGTATCTAACATTTTTGGATAATCCTTGAGGAGCTGACTCCCCTAGTTGGGTTGTAAAAGGTACCTTAGTCAGTAGATTTTGGCAAGTCTTTTTGTTCAAATTGTGTCGCAAATGTAGATGGCTTGTCAACAATGACCTCAATTTCTTTATAGCATCTTCCATTAGCATAAATTATGAATAGTAATCAATCATATATGTGTGTATTGGTTCATCAAGGTGCTAGACATTGAAAATAAGTAGACTTCATAATTATTTCCTCTATCGCTTCCATGATAGCTTGTTGCATATACTTGTGCAGAATGCATCACCATAGATGAGCCTTCTTCATAAAGGATACCATAATCAGTGGTTCCTTTCACGTACCTGAGTATCTACATGCATGCCTGCCAATGACTTTTGTAAGGCTTATTAGAGAACCTGCTTACTACTCCAACAACATAAGAGATATGTGGTCTTGTTGATCGGATCTTGCAGATGCACATATGTAGAGATAGTACAAAAACGAAATCTCATAAAAGTACTCACAAAATAGAGAGAGATAAGAGATTGAACACAAGATTGGGTACAATCTCCTCTCACATACTCTGATGGATGAGTCTATCAGAGTATGTGTATTTATAGGTATTTCTCATTACATCCTGAATAGAAGATATGTGAGGGTGGTGCTTCAAAAAGCATGCATTTACAAAAATCTGCTATATTTACAAAATTGTTGCTTTCTAGGCAATCTGCTATTTTTACAAAAATATCGCTTTCTAAGCGATCTATCATTTTTACAAAAAATATCTAAAATACTATCATTTAGCTATCTTCAAAAATATCTGAATAAGTCCAAGTGCATTCACGCCCTCATGATTTTTCACCTGCTAAATCAAAACACAATCACATTAAAAACCTCAATACATTAAAATCCATTTAACATTCCATAATTCCATAAAGTATAAGATGCCTCCCAGTTGACAAGCAACTAACCTCAGTTGATAAGAATAAAATAGACATGGATGGCCAATCACATGTCCCATCACTGAACAATCATAAGCATGTTCCATGTAAAAACACATGCATGAAAATGGAAAACTAGAATTTAATATGAATGTGAATGATAAGCAGAAATCAAGTGGTCATAGTGTGGAGTTAATGATGTCTTATGAATCCATTGAGATTCTTCAAGTGAGGGATTTTTAAATTTAACTAATATCTATGATATTGTTTACTAGTGTGTGCAGTAGTAACATCATAATCAAGTATTTTCTTTGGAACTAAAATTTCAACATCCTCTTCAAGTAATAGAGGATCATCTAAAATAGAAGTGAGTGCTAAAGTTCCTTTAAAAGATTTCAATAAACTAATATGAAAAGAATTATTTATACTCCAATGAGAAGGTATGTCTAGTTTAAAAGCATTCTCGTTAATTTTTTGAATAATACAGAAAGGCCCATAATAACGTGGTGCAAGTTTAACCTAGGATGTTGTAAAATATTTTTCAAACATCTTTAATTATTCGTAACCATCTAAAATCATTTTCATTAAATTGTTTAGCTACTCATTTCTTATTAACATTATGAATGTAATGTTCTTGACTCTTTTTAATGTGCTCATGAACCTCACGAAGTGTAGAAATATGATCTTGTGTAAAAGAATCAGCCATAAGGATATTAGTTTAAGTGAGAATCATGGGAGTGGGATGCTTTTTACCATAGACAATTTCATACAAGTGCTCGTCGAGTAGTGGTATGTGTTGTGTCATTATATCCAAATTGTAGTGAAGGAAATTTCTTGTCCCAATTACTTGGATTATTTAAAGAATAACAACGTAATAAATCTAAAATAGTACTATTCATAGCTTCCCTTTGCCCATTATTTTAGGATGAAATGCAGGGCTAAAGTCTATTTTAGAACCTAAATTTTGAAATAATTCAACCCAAAAGTGATTACAAAAATGAACATCTTGGTATGATAGAATAACTTTTGGAAAACCATGATGTGGAAAAATACATTTAATAAATAACTTAGCAGCTTGAGGTGCAAAAAGAGTCGTTTTACAAGGAATGAAATACACTTGTGTACAAAACCCATCAACAATTGTCCAAATCATATCATTATGAGATGAAGTTGTAGGAAGACTAGTAATAAAATCGATTGAAATTTGTTCCCATGGTCCATTAAGTATGGGAAGTGGCATTAATGATCCAAATGGTTTCCCATGATGTAGTTTCACATGTTGACACACAATGCAATGGGAAACATATTGTGCAATATATTTTTCCATATTTGGCCAAAAGAAGAATTCTATACACATAGAAATAGTACTTTGTATGCCCCTATAACCCATACACAATGGTTCATGCATCTTTGTCATAACAAATTCTTTAAAAACTTGTGTAATGTGTAACTTGTGTTGGAAATACAAGAATCCATTATGAAAAGTGTAGTGATCCTCATCAGATGGTGTATAATTATTGAAAGAAGTCTAGGGTTGTCAAAAATAAAAATCAGATGCATAAGTAGGAATCATTTCATGAAATGAATGAATATGAACAACATAAATATTATTGAATGAAACAATATTTGTTTGTGGAGATGGGAAGCAACTAAGGGCATGAACTACAACATTAGCTCTTTTGAAAATCAATGGTTGATTTAATAAATGCTTGATAGCCTATTGGTCTATTTGATTATTGCATCAGAACCCATAAGGTAATGTTTCCAAATTTTTAAATCATGCACAACAACTAAGAGTTCCTTATCATACGTACTATAGTCCTTTTCAGAAGGTTTAAGTTTCCTACTTTAAAAAATGCAATGGGATGATCATTTTGCATTAATACAACACCTATACCTAAACCACTAGCATCTATAAATACATGGGAAGGTTATGCAAAATTTGGTAGTTGTAAAACAGGTGCATGAGAAAGTGCATGTTTAAGTTTTTCAAAAGATTATTGTTGTGCTAATCCTCGTGCAAATTTTAACTTTTTCTTCAATAATAATGTGAGTTAAAGTGCTAGATAAGAAAGACCTTTTACAAAATTTTGATAAAAACTAGCTAACCCTAGAGAAGATCGTACATCATTCATAGATTGAGGTACAAGCCATTCTTCAATTACATTAATTTTCTTTGGATCTACATGAATGCCTTGACTAGAAACAATATGTCCTAAATACTCTAATTCTTTTTGGAAGAAAGAACTCTTTTTCAGGATTGGCATAAAGTTTTTTTTTTTGCATAACAAATTAATGACTGTTGCTAATGATTTTCATAGTCATTGTCATTCTCGCTATAGACAAGTATGTCATCAAAGAAAACAAGAACAAATTCTTGGTAATCAAGAAAAATGTTATTCATCATATACAAATGTAGCAGGTGCATTGGTGAGTCCAAAAGGCATTACCATGAATTGAAACTGACCAGTTTGATTTCTAAACATAGTCTTACAATTGTCATTTTGTGTCATTCGTATCTGATGATAACCTGATTTAAGATCAATTTTGCTAAAGACACGTGCTCCACGAAGTTTACCTAGCAAATCATCTATCCTAGGAATAAGATATCTATTTTTATTTTTGATCGTACTGAGTGGTCTATAGTCAATGCACATTCTATAAGTCTTGTTCTTCTTCTCCACTAAGAGAACAGGGGCTCGAGAAGAACTATGCCTTATAAGTCCTTTGTGGAGTACATCCTTAACTTGATTAGCTATTTCTTTTTTATGTAAAGGTCCATGCCTATAAGGTGCTTTATGTGGAGGAGAAATACCCCGAATTAAGTTTATACTATGATCAAGAGATCACCTAGAAAGTGGTAGTTTAGAAGGAAAATCCGCCATAAAGCAATCTTGATCAGAATCCATAAATGATTTATGTGCATTAGGAAGTGTATGTGTATAATCAACTATGTTATTGACAAAAACAATACATGAATTATAGCCTTTTCCTAAATGCATGTTTTACTTGAGTATGACTAATTAATGGAAATGGTTGAAAGCCATGCATTGCAGACAAAGAAATATCTTGATTGTTAAACTTAAAACTAATTGTGTGTGTATGATAATCAAAGCATGGATTATAACGGTGATAAAAAGGCATGCAAAGTATAACATGATAGGACTGCAAAGGAGCAATTAAAAATGTGGGTTCATCCACGTAAGAACCTATACAAATCTGAATGTTATGAACTTCACTTATAACATTATATCTATTTCCTTGAAATGCAACCTGAACTTTATACGTAGAAGGAAGCGGATTTAATTGGAGATCTTGCACCAGTGTATAAGAAATAAAATCATGTGAACTACCATCATGATGTAAAATATTAATAAATTTACCACTAATAGTACCTTGCATACAAAGTAAATAATGAATAGAAATTTCATTACCCAAGATACTTAGATCCTTTTCCAATGCTTCTTTGGTCCATCAAGTTGAGTGTCTTAATGAACCACCTCCATGTACTTGAGCTTTGATAGGTTTCATATCATTGGTTTTCAACCTACATTTAGATTTAGTATGACCAAACTTACCACAAATTCCAACAAGTGATATGGGGCCTCTTTTGTTGAGGATCCATCATCATAATTTGAAGGGTTGGAGGTTTTGTAGGTTGTAAAGGGGTTGTCTCATATAATGGTGAGGAATTGGATTAAGGAGGGTGCTGAAACGTAGGAGGGCACTGGAAAGGAGGGGAAGAAAAAGTAGTGAAAGGATGCTTGAAAGGAAAATTGGGCTTGATTGGTTGCTGTCGTTGACGAATTTGTTGTAAGCGAATGGACTTGGTGATGGATTAAAAGTCCTTCTCAACATCATGTGCAAAAGAAATAACTTCATAAAGGGACATAGGATGTAGTGTGTTGAGCTTAGCTTGGATTCTCATCTCCAAACCATCTTCATACTTCCATTACAAGGTATCTTCAAGAACCATTTCAAGCAAACGAATAAGTAGTAGTCGCTACGAAAAGCATTTAGTGTAGGTAGACACAATGTCTCCATCTTTCCATCCAAAAATTATCCATGATCGATGAGCATGTAATTGGAACTGAGGAGGAAGGAAGGACTCCTTGATCTTTTCTTGCAATGCAATCTAGGTGGTGGGGCAGTCTGTGCTATTCCACAAAACATTCCACCATATTTGGGCCTTACCCATCAAATAATTAGTAACAAATTTCACTTTCTCAATTTTAGAATATGCTTCCTCAGAATAAAATTCATCAAATTGAAAAAGCCATGAAAGAAAAAATTGGCCATCCTTTTGCCCATAAAATCGAGAAAATTGGAAATTTTTGGCACCAAACTTGCAATGCGTGGTTTTTTCTTGAGCGGTGATAATGGCCTTCACCTCCCTAACTAGGTTGTTGTCATCACCCTGCATTTGTTGGAGTGCAGCATCACATTCTTTTATCTCGTTTTGAGCATGTTGGAGTTCATGCCACAAAAGCTCCAATTGTTTCTCAATCGGTACCCTGGGTGGGATGATGTACGAAAATCCTTAGTAATATGGGTACGGTCCATGGACTTATAAAGAATCAAAACATATTACTAATCATGTGAAAAGAATGTTAGTAATATTGGAATTAAAATAGGAAAGGAAACGTTTTGTCTTGTAAATATATAAAAATAAATAAATAAATAAAAGAGAGTGTTGAATAAATAAATTTGGTGAGCACAAAATCTGAGCTCGTTTCGGCCTAAGAACGCACTATCATAGCGCTTGTGTAGGCTATTTCGTCTTTTTGTGCCAAAGGTATATACCTGTTTTGATTCGCCAGTATAAGCGTCTCAAAGTCTGCTACAGGTTTAGCAGAACTCGTCTGGGAGTTCCATTCAACTTTTTGAGATACAGTCCATTTTCTGCATCAACGTATTTTAGTCACCGGCCATGGCTGAAAGCAGTGATGTATTCCATATGTTGGCTGTTGAGGATAAGTTGGATGGTACCAACTACCCATTATGGGCTTATATGATGCGACATGTATTGGTTGCAAAGGGACTATGGAACATTGTGCAGGGTGTTGAAAGACGTCTTGTTACACCTACGACTACAAGTACTACAAATACATGTGCTGAAGCTGATGGAGACGGTGTCGAAGATGATATTCTGCAGATTCCTATTCGTGCTGCTGTTTTTGTTGCACCTACTGCAGAGCAAATTTGTTGGGATGGCAGAGATGCTCAAGCACATGCATTGATAGCTTTTTCTGTCAAACGTGCTATTATTCCTCACATTCGCTCTTGCAGAACAGCAAAGGATGCTTGGGATACACTTACCACATTGTACCAGGCTAGGAATGAGGCTTGTGTTGCTTACCTCCGAAAACAGTTGGAGAGTGAGCACATGAATGAAGGTGATTCTATGGACAATTTTCTAACAAAGATCAAAGATTTGAAGGAATAGTTGATTTCTGTTGATGAGGTTATACCAGATAGCTCACTTGTGCAGACCGTTCTGAATGGTCTTCCTGATTCATATCAAAGTTTTGCTTCTACTCTTCAATTGATGATGAAAGGCAATCCAAATGCCTTGTCATTTAAGGAGTTAGTCTCTGTTCTATTACAGGAAGATCAATCCAAGCAGAATAGGTCCATTATGCATGTTGCAGATCAAGCTTTCATGGCTAGTCAGAAGGGCAAAGTAAAATGGAGCTCTTCTACTAGTAAGCAGAAATCTACAAATGCTACACATTCGAAAAACCAGGATAAAGATGAGAAGAAATCAGAAAAGCAGAAATTGTTTTGCAAGTACTCTAAAGGGAATGATCATATCATAAAGAACTGTCCAAAACTAGCTGCAAAAGAGGCAAAGAAAAAGGAGGCTGGAATGGTTGTTGTAGAAGCCTCTACACCAAAAATAGAGGCTGCTAATCTTGTGCAAGAAGAAGAATGGGTGTTTACTATTGTTTGCAGTTTTGACCTATCTTCTCATGAGCAGTGCATGTTTGCAATGTACTCAGATGTTTGGTACTTTGATAGTGGGGCGACCAAACATATTACCTCGCAGCGCAGTTTCTTCTCTTCACTCGAGCCTGCCCCTATAGGGAATACTGTCACATGCGCCAACAACTCTTCTTATCCTGTTATGGGAGTTGGTAAGATCATTTTGACTACTGCTGATGGTAGTTCTTTCACCGTGTTAGATGCTTTATTTGTGCCAGGGATCAAGAAAATTTGTTATCAGTTTCTGCATTAGCCAAGATTGGCTTGGTTGTGAAATTTGTTGATGACAGATGTACAGTTCATGATATGCCAAATGGCGATGTTATTATTGCTTCTGGCATTTTATGTCGTGGGCTGTATAAGCTCATAGACTATGAAAGATCTGTGAATGATTTGGCATGTGCAGTTCATGATTCTCAGGCTATGTCAGATGCAAAGCTTTGGCATGCACGCTTTGGTCATCTGAATTTTGCTAGTTTGCTACACTTGCAGAAATCTGATATGGTGTCTTCTTTGCCCAAGCTTGAGGCACCTGGAAAACATGTATGTGAAGGCTATATTTTGGGCAAAATGCAGCGTTCCTCCTTTCCAAAGATGGTTCAGTTCGGGCTACGCAGAAATTGCAACTTGTACATAGTGATGTCTGTGGTCCTATGCAGACACCTTCTTTTGGAAAGTATCTTTACTTCGTGACTTTCATTGATGATTTTTCCAGGCATGCATGGATATATCCATTGAAGGCAAAGTTCGAAGTCTTTTTGTGCTTCAAACAGTTTTTGGTTTTGACTGAAAATCTGTTAGGATGTAAAATGGGCACTCTCCATTCTGATCGAGGGGAGGAATATATGTCTTCTAATTTTATTGCATTTCTGGCTGAATGTGGGATAAAACACCAGTGTACAGTGCCGTATACACCCCAACAAAATGGATTTGCTGAACGAAAGAATAGGTCACTCATGGAGATGGCGAGGTGTATGGTCAAGAGTCAGGCTTTACCACATAGTTTCTGACTTGAGGCTGTCATGTGTGCAACATATGTACTTAACAAGTGTCCCACTAAAGCGCTGCAGTCTATCACTCCATATGAGGCTTGGCATGATTGCAAGCCATCTGTTGCTCATCTGCGGGTTTTTGGTTGTTTGGCATATGCACTAGTGCCTGAACAACATCGCAGAAAATTGGATGATAAGGCAGTAAAATGTATTTTTGCTGGGTACAGTTCTGAAAGTAAAGGCTATCATCTGTATCATCCACAAACTAAACGCATTCTGGTTAGCCGTGATGTTGTTTTTGTGGAAGATGCTATTCAGCCATTGCTTTCATGTACTAAGGAGGCATCTGTTAGCTCCAAAGACATGTATGATACTTTGATGCCTCTTTTTACAGGTGGACAGTCTACTGTTGGTCTTAATGAGGCAACTTCTCAGCCTTTGCAAGTTTCATGTAATGATGAAAATCATCCCATTTCTAATGCAGATTTACATGATGCACTTGTTGATGAGAGAGCTGATATTGAGGAGGCAAAAACTATGCCAAAATGGCTGGTGCAAACTTTGCATGACAGCAAATTAGATGCACCTTTGTCATATCGTACTCGTTCTGGCTCTCATAGTGCCTCCTTTGCATCAGATTGCTATGCTATGGCTGCATCTAGTCTCTGTGATGAGAATGAGCCTGTTTCTTTTGATGAAGCACAAAATGCAGAAAATTGGAAGGCTGCTATGCAATCTGAATATGATGCTATAATGAAGAATGGTACTTGGTCTTTATGTGACTTGCCTCCTAGCAAGAAAGCCATTGGTACTTACAAGCTGAAGCATAAACCTGATGGTACAGTTGACAGGGATAAGGCTAGGCTTGTTGCAAAGGGTTATGCATAGGAAACAGACATTGATTTTGATGAGACCTTTGCACCCACATGTCGTATGACTACTGTTCGGAGCATCTGTGCACTTGCAGCCCATCATGGTTGGAATGTACATCAGTTGGACATTAAAACTGCATTTCTGAATGGTGACTTGCATGAAGAAGTCTATGTTTTTCAGCCCCGTGGTTTTGTGCAGAAAGGGCATGAAAACCATGTGTGCAGGTTAAAGGAGGCATTATATGGTTTAAAGCAAGCACCACGTGCTTGGTATGAGAAGATACATGCCTATCTGATTGCACATGGTTTTGTGAATAGTCCAACTGAGAGAACCTTATATGTTAAGCGTGCTAATGATGTGCTTCTGATCATTGTTGTCTATGTCGATGACATGCTGCTCACTAGTCCTATTGAGAAGCATATTGCTAATTTTAAGGCTGATTTGCATGCCTCATTTGAGATTTTTGATGTGGAGCATTTGCATCACTATTTGGGCATTCAGTTTATGCAAACTGATGGTGGATTGGCTTTGTGTCAAATGAAATATATTGACACATTATTGCAGCGTTTTGGCCTTGAAGACTGTAAGCCTATTGCCACTCCTATGGAGACAGGTTTACGATTGAGTCTTCATGATGCTGGAGATGCATTTGATGCAATCCTCTATCAGTAGGCTGTTGGATGCCTGATTTACTTATGCATTACTCGGCCAGATATTCAGTTTGCTGTCTCACAGACGGTGTCAAGCATTGGCAGGCGATTAAGCGCATCTTTCACTACTTGAGTGGTACTCGACTACTTGGGTTGTTTTATCCCAAGGGGGGATCACTACCACCAGATTTGCATGCTTTTTCTGACTCAGACTCGGTTGGTTGCTATGACACTCGTGTGTCCACTAGTGGCTTTTGCTTCATGCTTGGTAGCTCATGTATATCTTGGTTGAGCAAGAAGCAACCGACTGTGGCCACTTCCAGTTGTGAGGCTGAGTATAGGACAGCTTTCACAGCTACTGTTGAGTGTGTGTGGCTTAGATGCCTTATGGCTGATTTGGGTGTTGGTCAGTCCTCTTCCACCACCATCTTCACTGACAGTCAGAGTGCATTGGCAGTTGCGAGGAACCCTGTGTTCCATGCTCGCACTAAGCACATTGAGGTGCATTATCGTTATGTCAGGGAGAGGTTCTCTACTGGGGAGATTAGCTTGGCATATGTGCCCACGCAGGAGAACATTGCAGACCTTTTCACGAAGGCTCTGCCTAGGGAGAAGTTTGAAGCTTTCCGCAAAGCTTTGGGCTTACTTCCTTTCGTGGAGTGATTTCCACATAGCTTGGCACTTCCTTATACATGAGTGCCAGCTCCTTGTTCACCGCATCACTCCCAGGGGGGATTTGTTGATATATTTAGGTAGTGATGTGTGTGAACACTCTAGAACCGCCGGGGCACTTTTTTCCCTCTTTAGGAGTTTTTTTCCCCCCGGCTTGTATATACGCCTATTGCCCTAATGGGCTACTTATCTTTGTACATTCTCTAGTAATACATTCAGTCTTGTGTGTTGTGCTCCAAGCTTCTTCTTCTTCCTTGTGATGTTCGCGTGCTTCCACAGACGTCTAACTCCAACAAGTCTAAAGTCACGTAAGGACAAAATAGGGATTCGTTGGCTTCCCACTTTTGGAGACAATCTTGGGACATCAAAGTGAGCACCAAGATACTCTTGCAGTTAGGAGTGTATGTGAACTGACACTCAAATCAAGGCAAGGATTATTCTTGGGGGACAAAGCAAGGTGAGCATAGTCTAAGCTAGGCAAGAGAGAGAAGTTCAAGAGACACATAGTGTGCGACACATAGAAGTGAAGTGCAAGGTGTGCATGAAGAGTGACTAGGAAGTGTGTAGAGAAGTGCTAAGCTTACAACCAAAGATCCCAAGGTCCCATTGAAGCTGTGCACATGCCGTCAGAAGGTGTCCATCCCTCCCCCTTATTGGAAGCTTGGTGCAAGGTGTGCACAAGTGCAGGCTTGAAGAAGGTGGAGGTCTGGTGCAGAGAAGGCGGGCAGCAACAAGACCCTTGGGTATTTTGTATTTTGTGATTGTGCACTCTGTGGGATTTTGCACAAAAGCATTGGATTGTATTGTGCATCACCATTGTATTTGTCTTCTCATAATCAATCGACAGAGGCTTCCAGTGTGTATCTTTCTTCTTATCTTTCCCTTTTCTCCTACAAACACTCAAATCCCTTTTTGTCCAAGAATCCCCAACAAATTTGGCATGCCCGATGGGACTCCAAGGAGATTTGAGCATAGGAGAAGAAAGATTGCAGTGTGGAGAAGCATTATTCAAGTGTCGATAGTACTACTTCATTGGGCTAAGAGGTAAATATTCTTATCAATTATCTCATACTAAGAGGGCTATGAACAACTCATGACCGCAACCCGGTCCCAAACATTGAGGGTCACCTGCAAATCAACAAGAAGGAAGGCTGTTAGAAGATCCTCCAGTCCACTGTTGTCAACCTCATCAGTAAAGAGCATGGCAGATCAGGTAGATTTGGAAACCCTACTATCAAGATTAAATATAAAATTTCCTTCTTTCAAAGGCTTAGCTAAGGAAGATTTGGACGAGCATATTAGGAGGTTCTTAGCACTATGCAAAACAAGAGGCTTGATGGGAAGAGAGGATGCCTTTTTGATACTCTTCCCTGCCACATTAGAAGGGTTAGCAGATAAATGGTTCAACCCGTTTATTGAGAACCATTTCACCACTTGGTACTTAATGAAAGATGCATTCAAAACTCAATTCCAACATGGAAATACTACAGAGATCATCATAGAGGAATTAGAAAACTTGAGACTGGGTCGAGGCGAAAAGTTTCCAGAGTTTGTAACTAGGGCCAAGGCACTAATGGCTAAGTTTCCAGATCCTCCACATAATTTTTTAATTAAGAAATGGTTAGCTAAGCCACTTCCAGTGACCACACAATGTAAAATCAAGGAATTATTGTTGCCGACAGCCTCCATAGAGGAGTTCATCAACACAGCTACATGACTGGAGCAAATAAGGCAACAATATGGAGCAATTTCTTCTCAACTACCCTATTCTACAGAAATGGAGGATCTAGTAATTCAGCTAAGGAAAGAGCCGGAGGGCTTAAAAAGGAATAAGCCCCACAAAGAGGAGGAGAATGTTGTTACTCAGTTGAGGAGGGAGATTGAGGCATTGAAGCTACAAAAGGAAAAGGAAGCCCAAGCAAAAGAACTGGCTCAGCTTCGACAGGAGTTGCAGGAACTCAAAGGGGGTGGCATCAAAAGTGGGCTATGGTGTACCATGTGCAGCAAGCAAGGTCATGTAGTAAGTGAATGTCCTCTGTTAAGTGTAACTTGCCAACTATGCAGGAAAGCTAGTCATGAGGCCCATGAATGTCAATCAAGAGGAATGTCTGCAACAACATATTGGACACAAGGAGGACCCCTACCACCAACAAATGTGATGGCGGCTCCACCTAATCAAGATAACAATTACAACCCTAGACAGAGGAATAATTTTGGAAATGGGCCTAGGAGGCCAATTATTTGTTTTAGATGTGGAGAATGTGGGCATTACCAAAGTAGATGCACTCTCCTAGAAAATGCCCCTCCTTGCAGGAACTGCCGAGAGGCCATAGACCACTATACTAATTGTTGTCCTAAGAACCAAGCATCTTCATATGGGCCCCACATTCAAATGATTTTTGTGCGCAAAGAAGAAATGTTAGATCAAGTCAATGGGCCATCACCATCTACCAAGGTGGTGTAGTTAGAAGAAATTGAATCTTTTAAAGTGCAGACAAGAAGCAAGGGGAAGGCTCAAGTGGAAATAGGTCAAGAATCAAGGATTAATGGATTGAACAAAGACAAAGAGACATCTGAAGACAAGGCCACCACATGTGCAGATACAAGCCAAAAAGGAGATCTCATAAGTACCAGTGATGCCATTGAACATGCATTCAACAGGGCTCATGAGGAGTTTGATAAGTCAATTGAAGCCCATGCTCTTAAGAATCAGAAGCTTCAAGACTACTCAAGTCCATGAAAAAGGAGGTCAGTATTTTTGATTTAGTAAAGATGGATGGGAAATTCAGGTCAGAACTCTTACAGATAGTTGATGAGGCTTCCACAACAAGTTTAGTGGCAAAGGTTGCTCTTATGCATAAAGGTAAAACTATAGGGGAAGCACCCCTCACAGATTATAAGAGCCCTTGGCTGACAGTCTCTATTAAAGGTCAGAGTTTCAAGGAGTTATTGTGGATGGTGGTTTTGGCATTAACTTGATGCCTGAACATACAATGGAAAATATTGGACTACACCCTTCAAGTCCTGCAAATTTCAGTGCTACTTTGGTAGATCAAAGCAAAGTAAGGCCACTGGGAGTGATCCCAAAAGTTCCATTGGAAGTACAAGGTAATCTCTTCATTTTGGATTTTGTGGTATTAAGACTGCCCAGGTAGAAGGAGGATTTCCCCTCTTAATTGGAAGACCATGACTGAGGCATGCAAGTGTCATTCATGATTGGGGTAAAGACACTATGTGGGTACAAAAGAAAGGGCAAGAACTGACACAGATACATTTAGAGAAGGGCCCATATCATCAAGGGAACACCAGCATGATGCAATCAGTTGGCATTTGCATGGAACCAGAAATGGAGGACCAACCAGAAGTAGAGTTCGAGGAAGAAGAAGATATTCTGAATTGGCTCCAAGCAGGCAACTCTTCCTCTTGTTTTGGAGTTTTTCTCAATAATTCTTGCACAGATGAATGTTATGATGAAAATAAGGATAAACTTCAGGTTGATGGATTGGGAACCCATCACAGACCACAGAAGGGGGAGGAAGACACCCCTCAAATACAACTTGGAGGAGAATGCAACAACAACAGAGAAGGAAGTTACTAAATTTAAAGACAAGGTAAAACATACTAGTGAAGAATGTTATTTACCCATTCAAGAAATCCCTATAGGATGGATGTAGGACAAAGAGGAATATATTGAGATCCAGAACACTCCTTCTTATGCAAAAATGCATGAAAATCTATTGGAAGAAAACAGGGTTGGAGATGAGCATGAAGACACCATGGTAGAGAGAAACCCTGTCAAAGAAATACAATTAGGCACTCAAGAAAATAATCGTCCAGTTTTGGTGGCCACTTGGTTGTGGAGCCACCCAGAGCTCCTTGAAAAGGTAAAATCTTTCTTGGCCCACTATGCAGATGTTTTTGCGTGGCATTATAAAGACTAAGAAGGAGTGCCTACCAATTATGGAGAGCACAAAATCCCTCTTGTCAATGGAGCCAAACCAATAAGAGGAAAGAGTTATAGACTTAACCCAAAATATGCTGAAGCTATTTATGTGGAAATACAGAAGATGGAGGATGCAGGTCATTCCTATGGAACACTCTGAATGGCTTTCACCAATGGTTATAGTACCAAAGAAGAATACCAACAAAATCAGGATTTGTGTTGACTTTAGAGCACTCAACAAGGTGGTCATTCCAGATGGATTCCCCATGCCATTTGCAGAGCAGGTCATTGAAGAAGTGGTTGGACATGCATTATATAGCTTTATGGATGGCTTTAGTGGCTATAAGCAAATATCCATACACCCAGAGGATCATGAAAAGACTGCTTTTATCACACCTTGGGGAACATATGTGTATGTAAAAATGCCTTTGGACTCAGAAATGCTCCAGCCACCTTTAACAGAATTGTCAACCTCTTTTTTGGACCCTTATTGTTGGAAACACTCAAAATTTTCATGGATGACTTTTCTTCATTTTCAAGATCTCACAAAGAGACCCCTTTGGATTGCTTGGATCATCACTTGCGACAGCTGCAGAATGTTTTTAAGAGACGCACGGAGACTAAACTAAAGCTAAACCCAAACAAATATCATTTCCTCGTGACAGAAGGAACCCTCTTGGGACATGTGGTGTATGCTAAAGGTATGGCTCCAGATCCTGATAAAATTATTTCTATACTAAAGTTGCCTAAACCCAAATCTCCTAAAGAGATTCAAAGTTTCTTGGGGCATACTGGGTACCACAGAAGATTTATCAAAATGTATGCAGAGATAGCCATGTCACTTGCTAGACTTACAGGTAAAGAAGTGCCCTTTAAATGGGAAGAAGAAGAAGAGAATGCTTATCAGACATTAAGGTCCAAATTGATGGCTACACCAATTCTTATCACACCAGATTGGTCAAATACTTTTCATGTACATGTAGATGCCAGTGCATATGCAGTGGGTGTAGTTTTGGCTCAACACAGTGAATAATACAAACTTGATAGACCTATTCAGTATGCTAGTCGAATTTTGACTAAGGCTTAAAAAAATTATAGCACCACAGAAAGGGAGGCCCTAGTAATGGTTTTCGTTGTACAAAAGTTTCGTCATTATTTGCTAGGTGTGAAATTTGTTATCATCACTGACCATCAACCACTCCGGTATTTATTGAACAAGCCACAAGCAACTGGGAGGATGTGGAGGTGGCTACTTTTGTTCCAGGAATTTGATTTTTCTATAGTCCATAGACCAGGTAAAGAAAATGTCATGGCCGACCACCTATCCAGGATCAACATGATGGATCAAGCAATTGGAGTCAATGATGATTTTCCAGATGCTAATCTGTTCACTGTACAAGCTCAAGGTTGGTATAATGATATCAAGAATTTTATTAAAACTGGATTGTATCTAGAGAAGGCAAGTGTTGTGCAAAGAAAGAGACTACTAATCAAGAGCAGACCTTTTACCTTCATTGAAGAAAAAATATATAGATAGGGAAAGGACAACAAGTTTAGGAAGTGCATGGAAGAAGAAGAAGAAGTGAGGGAAGTCCTTAAATCTGCACATGAAGGAACAGGTGGTGGGCACCTTCCAGGACATATTATGAGTCAGAGGATCCTTGATGCTGGTTTATGGTGGCCTACATTATTCAAAGATGCAGATGAATGGGGAAAGGCATGTGATGTTTGCCAGAGGTGTGGACCCAAGCCAACAAAGCAGAGGCACAATCCTTTGATTATTTCCACTTCTTGGCAACCATTTGAGAAGTGGGGGCTAGATTTTGTAGGGCCCATCTACCCTCCATCGATTCCAAAAAGAGAAAAGTATCTATTGATCACCACTGACTATGCAACAAAGTGGGCTGAAGCTATTGCCTCCCCTGATTGCACTGCTCAAACTGTTGCTGATTTCATTTATAGTAACATCATTTGCAGGTTTGGATGCCCCCTTGAAATTTGTATAGACCAAGGTACTCATTTTGTGAACAAGGTCCTACAGGAAATTTTTAACAGATATAGAATTCTACGTAGGAGCTCTTGTGCCTATTATCCAAGAGGTAATGGATAGGCAAAATCCACTAATAAGGTATAAATTGCCATGTTAAGGAAGGAATGTATGTTACAACCCACTTCCTGGGGCATTGCTTATCAAGGTACCCTATGGGCATATAGGTTAGCTTACAAAGAGGCTACTGGATATTCTCCATTCCAACTGGTTTATGGGATATTGCCTATTGAACCCTTTGAATTTCTACATGGATCACCAAAAGTAGCATTCATACATGGAAAGAAAGATTGTGGTGTCTCTCAGAGGCTTGGAGCACTGCATAAAGTGGAAGAGATATGTCTACATGCTACAAAACAATTGATAGAGACTCAAATGAAGAGGAAGGAGGCACATGATCGGAATCTGTGGAACAATAACTTACAACCAGGCATGTTAGTTTTGCTCCATAGACCTCAAATCCAAACACAAGTAAGGGGAAAATGGCTTCCACATTGGGAAGGACCTTATCGAGTTAAAACATTGCTGAACTGGGGTGCAATTTTGTATTTTTCTCCAATTTTTTGAATATTAAAAAAAGGGCCCCCATGGATTTTATTTTTTCCAAAAAAAGGGGGGAGGAAAATAAAAAAAAACTCTCTCTCTCTCTCTCTCTCTCTCTCTCTCTCTCTCCCCACCCCCGCCCCCTCCCTCCCCTCTCCCCCCTCTCCCCCCATTTTTTTATTTTTTCATTTATTTTTTATTTTGTTTATTTTAATTTAATTTAATTTAATTTAATTTAATTTAATTTAATTTTTTTATTTCAGCTTTTTTGTGCGTTTGGATAATTAACAAAAAAAAGGGAGGACACATTTTAATTTTTTTCATTATAATTAGTAAATATATATATATTTTTAATTTTCATGGTTCAAACCTTTTGGCTTTGGATCTCGCCTCGGATGGCCATTCTTTTCAAAAGTGGGGTCATTTTCATGTATTTCGGCACCTCTAGATTCATTTTTGGCCTTAATTTTTCCCAAATCCCACATTGTCTATGAATTCTGGTAAAAAACCACATGTTTTGACATTTATCACATGTTTTTCTTTAACCACATGGTCCACATGGTCCACATGGTCCATTCTCACTTTATTTTACCTTATGTTTCACAATTTCTCATATGCATCCTCTATAGCTCTACCGTTTGATCAATTCGGCCCTCTCCAGACCCCATACTCATACTCCCTCACCCTCCCTTTAACCTTCTGCCCAACCCCATCCTTACCCCTCCCTAACCTATCCATCTCATCCCCCCTCAGCCCTCCCTTCCCCCTCCTTTCTACCCTCCCATTGCCCTCCTTTGCTTTTCCATGAAAAGCTTCCACTTTTGGTGTTTGTTCTCTCCTGCTTCTGGTGGACATGGTAGCTGGTCAGGTGTCCTTTTGAAGATTTTGTAGCACAAGAATCATGATGTCATATCTGCTCAAAGTTTTGGTTGTAGCTCTCCGGAACGGAGAGCACATTCGGTGGTGGGCAACTGTTGAGCCCATAAAAGTCATATTGGTCAAAGTCAACCACAATCAAAGTCAAGTATACTCAAAGTCAACCATAGTCAAAGTCAAAAGGTCAAAGTCAAATTGATCAAAGTCAATATGTTCAAGGTCAAAGGTCAACATGGGGAAAGTCAAAGAGTTCAAGGTTCGAGTATCAAGGTGCACAGCTAGTGCACAATTAATTGCTCACAAAGGGTATAATTGCAGAAAGTTGGTTGCAGGCTCCAGAGGTATTTCTGTAATTTCTCTAAGGTTCAAAGTGTTTTTAAAGTGTTTTGGAAGGTTCAGGTGAACCCTCTCTTAGGTGCACAAGTGAATAATTAAAAGGCAAAATGTGAAGGTATGTGAAGCGGCAGTGTACGTAGAAGTGAAAGTATGGCGCCCCAATTAAAATTTTGTTTTAGTCTAAAGTCACTACAGGACAAAACAAGGATTCGTTGGCTGCCCACTTTTGGAGACAATCTTGGGACATCAAAGTGAGCACAAAGATACTCTTGCAGTTAGGAGCGTATGTGAACCAAAACTCAAATCAAGGCAAGGATTATTCTTGGGGGACCAAGCAAGGTGAGCATAGTCTAAGCTAGGCAAGAGAGAAAAGTGTAAGAGACACACAATGTGCGACGTAGAGAAGTGAAGTGCAACGTGTGCATGAAGAGTGACTAGGAAGTGTGCAGAGAAGTGCTAAGCTTACAACCAAAGACCCCAAGGTCCCATTGAAGCTGTGTGCATGCCGACAGAAGGTGTCCATCCCTCCCCCTTATTGGAAGCTTGGTGTAAGATGTGCACAAGTGCAGGCTTGGAGAAGGTGGAGGTCTGGTGCAGAGAAGGCGGGCAGCAACAAGACCCTTGGGTATTTTGTATTTTGTGATTGTGCACTCTGTGGTATTTTGCACAGAAGCATTGGATTGTATTGTGCATCACCATTGTATTTGTCTTCTCATAATCAATCGACAGAGGCTTCCAGTGTGTATCTTTCTTCTTATCTTTCCCTTTTCTCCTACAAACACTCAAATCCCTTTTCGTCCAAGAATCCCCAACAATAAGTGAAAATAGGCTAGTGGGTAAAGCATATCTCTTGTAAGTGAGAGGTGCTGGGTTCAAATCCAACTACATGCTAAATAAGGAACTAAGTAAGATAACTAGAGAAATAAGTAAGCTAACTAGGGAAATAAGGAAGCTCTTATTTCCACTCATAACTTAAAGATGGTTTGTGTGTAGCCAATGGTTGCCAATGGAACCAAAGGGAACCAAGAGAACCATGAGTGCCAAAGAAGCCAAAGATGCCAAAGATGCCAAAGATGCCAAAGTTATGCCATAGTTATATGCCTTAGTCGATGCCTTGGAGTAAGCCGAAAAAAATCAAAAAAGACATTGGTGAACAAAAAACAACATAAATTGACAAACACAAACCTGGATTGGATGACCGAAACAGATGCCGAATCATGATCGAATGTTGAGAAGTACACCTCCGTAGCCACACACAGGCTCTGATACCACTGTTGATCGGATCTTGCAGACGCACATATGCCGAGATAGTACAACAATGAAATATCACAAAAGTAGTCACAAAATAGAGAAAGATAAGAGATTGAACACAAGATTGGGTACAATCTCCCTCCACATACTTTAATGGATGAGTCTATCAGAGTATGTGTATTTATACATATTTCTCATTACGTCTTGAATAGAAGATACATGAGGGTGGCACTTCGAAAAGCATACATTTACAAAATCTACTTTATTTACAAAATCATCGCTTTCTAATCAATCTACTATTTTTACAAAAACATCACTTTCTAAGCGATCTATTATTTTTACAAAAAATATCTAAAATACTATCTTTTAACTATCTTCAAAAATATTTGAATAAGTGCACAGACGTTCACGTTCTCATGATTCTTCACCTGCTAAATCAAAACACAATCACATTAAAAACCTCAAGACATTAAAATACATTTAGCATTCCATTATTCCATAATGTATAATAGGTTTGCTACTGCACAAGTAGATGAGACTTCCAACCAATTTCCTGTATCTTCCAATATCCATCGGAGGTAAAGCTTCTTCAATATATAATTTTGTGTTGGACTCCATAGGTGTAGAAATTTCCTTGCAGTCCTCCACACTGAATGCCTTCAATATCTATCATACATACTTTTATTAAGAGATGAAAATATTCCATGTTTCCTACCAAACTTCAAGGCCTAAGCAATAATGCATTAAGCCCAAGTCCATCGTTTCAAATTCAGAACGCAGGGCATCTTTCGTTTGTTGAAGAAGGCCCCTTCACCTGATGATAAAGTGGGAGCTCTCTTTTCCTCCTCCACATGCATGTGGTTGCTCATCAAACACCACATTGTGACTCTCGATAAAGATGATAAGCCTTCTTATCTTCGTTGAACCCTAAAAAGATATATTTGATGCTTTTTGGTTGAAGCTTGTTTCTCTCCCTATCTGGAACATGTACATAACATTCACTTCCAAATACTTTGAAATGAGAAACAAATGGCTTTTTACAAGTTTAGGCCTCTTATGAAGTCTTTCCATCAATTGCCGTGGTATATCTTTGATTCAAGACAATAGTGTTGGTATCCTCTGCCCAAAATTGATTAGACAAACCCTTTTCCTTCAACATGCACCTTGCCATCTCCATGATGGTTCGATTCTGATGTTCTGCAACACTTTTCTTGAGGGATATGTGCCATTATGAGTTGATGTTTGATTCCTTTACTCTTGTAAAAATCTTCAAACTCTATTGATGTGAACTCACCACTGACATCTTTCTTGAATTTCTTCATCTTCTTCCCTGTTTCAGTTTCAGCAAGCTGAAGCCATTCTTTAAAATTACCAAAAACTTGAGCTTTATTGTGAAGGAAGTACACCTGCATCTTCCAAATGTACTCATTGACAAGTAACATGAAGTAGGAAGATTTTCCCAAGGCTTATGTAGGCATTGTTTCTACACAAGTCAGCATGCACCAGCTCTAGAGGATAGCTTGCTCTGTTCTTGCTTTCTTGTGGAAATGCCTTCCTCTATTGCTTGCCCATCATGCAAGCTTCACATGGTTCCTTCATTTCTGCAATCAATGGTAGGTGGGCAACCATACCTCTATGATGCATCTCCTTTAGTATAGGGTATCCAATGTGGCTGAAATATCTCATGTCATAGCTTACTTGTGCCCACAATTGTAGTGGTTGTAAGAGCAACCAACTCATACAGGTTGTTCCTCCTTATGCTACTCCCAACAACGTTGTTGTTATTGTGCATAATGTTAGCTCCTATCTTATTGAAAGATACTTGATGACCTTGATGAATTATAGATGCTACTCAAAGTAGATTTCATTTGATTTGTGGAACATACAACACATTTGAAAACTTTCTGACATCCCCATTAAAGTTATTGAAAGAAACTATACTTCGCCCTCTACCGGACATCTTGCCTTGTTGCCTACCTTTACTGTGATGGGTTCCTTTAGAGGTTCTAAGGAATTGTAAAGGTCTTTTTTGCTCGTCATATGATGAGAGGCACCACTCTCAAACACCCATGAGTAATCTATTCCTGAATCTTCAATTGAGGAGCATACCTCCTCTATCATAACAAATAATACAGGATCTATTTCTATAGTGTTGGTAGACTTCTTGCCCTTGCCACCTTTTGAAGAGCCATTGTTCTCTTCTGGCTTGTTGATGTGACAGTCTTGGATTTTGTGGCCTTTCTCCTTGTAGTGGAAACACTCTCCCTTGAACTTCTTTTTATCATTCTTCTTTTTGTCTCCATCTTTTGAAGACTCTACTTTGCCTCCTTTGGCATTTGCTATGAACGCACCATATCCTTTGTTTCCACCACTCCTTGCCTTGAGCCATCACTCCTCCTCCATGAGTAAGGCACTAAATTTTTCAAAAGTTAGTGGTTGAGGTCTGATTTGAGTATTAAGAGTAGTTACCAAACCATCAAAATTTGCTGGATAGATTCAAAGACAACACCAAGCTAACTCCTCACTTGACTTTTGTACACTTGTTCCTGCCATTTGATCTTGTAGATTCTTTATGCGAGTGATAAAGACCTTTGTAGTCTCCCACATCAGCAAACCTTTCTACTCAAGCTGATTCTCCAAGTTTTGAATCTGTGTATGATTACGAGTTTCATATTGATTTCTCAATATGTTCCATGCTTCACATGCCTTATTAGTATGCTAAATGAGAGTTAGAACACTATCAATAGTACTTGTAACTAGAGCATAGAGTGCATCTATGTTTCTATGTTTCCAACCATGTAGAAGATCAACATCAAGAGGAATCATTCGACGATGATTATTTCTGACTCCTGCTCCTGAGTCTATCAAGGCATCTATCAACTTGTACTCTATCTTGCCAATCCCTAGGTTTAGGTAGGGTTGTGACATGTAGGCATTAGTCGTGTCAGACTTATGGACTTGATAATTAGCCATGGGGACATGCTCTTCTCCTTGGAGATACCGTTCATCCCTTTGCCTAATCCACTCTTTCCGTTTCTTAATACGTTCCAAGGCTTCTTGCTGTGCCTCTTCTCTAATCCGTTCTTCCTCTTTCTTCCTATTTTGCGCACCTACGAGACGTGCTAACATGTGATCCATCAATGGCTCCATGAATCGTTTCACTCTACATCCACTTATGTAGTTAGGAAGAATGTCTCCATCCAGAGTGGCTAGATTAACTGCTCCACTCGTCGAGATCCTATAAATGATTAGAGGTCCATATCTGCGTTTTTGTAACTTTTTGGCATGTTGCTTCAAGGTGTAGACCAGGACTAGGTCTCCTTCTTTTAGTCCTTTGTCTTTTATGTGAGCATCATAATATGCTTTTTGTCTTCTCTTGGCCGCATAGATTCCTGCAACAGCTTGCAACCTAGTTTCATGCAGCTTCTCTATTTGGTCTAGTTGTTGGGATAATTCATGCCCTGTCCATTCATACTGTTGGGCTACTCTCAAGGTGGGTATCAAGAAATCAATTGGTAGAATTGCGTTCTCTCTGTATACTAAATTGAATGGGGTAGTTCCGATGGCAGTCTTGTACGCGACTCAGAAGGCCCAAATTGCATGATGCAATTGTTTGTCCTAGTCAGACCTACCATTATTGACAATCTTTGTCAATACTATGCATAACACCTTATTGGAACTTTCTGCTTGCCCATTGGCTTGGGGATGGTATGGGGCTGATTTTTAATGGATCATTAAAAACTCATTCATTAGAGACTCTATCGCCTCATTAATGAAGTGCGTTCCTCGGTCACTCACAATTTCAATTGGTAATCCGAAACGGGTGAATATATGCTCAAAAAGAAATTTAGCAGTGGTTTGAGCATCGTTCCTTCTAGTAGCCTTTGCCTCTACCCATTTTGTCAAGTAATCGGTGGCTACTATGATATATTCGACATGTGACCCTTTGGCCGGTGGGTTAATGGGTCCTATGAAGTCAATACCCCATTTAGAAAATGCTCTGGTGCAAACCATAGGTCTCAATGGCATGTCATCTCTCCAAATAGGGTACTTGGCCCTTTGGCATGTCTCGCAGCTTCGTACATATGTCTCAGCATCCATATGTAAAGTTGGCCACCACAAGCCTGCGAAGAGGATCATTTTCACAATTCTCTCAGCTAAAAAATGAGCTCCTGCCGCACCTGCGTGTGCCATCTCTAATACCAGTAAATATTCTCTTTCATGCACACATAGTCGTAACTGGTTGTCTTTTCCTCTCTTAAACAAGTTTCTTCCTATGAGTACATAATCCTTGCTCATCTCTTCTAGGGATTGTTTTCTCGCTGAGCTAACTCCTTCCTCGTGTTCTCTCGTCTTTAGAAATTTGACCAATGTTTTGCTCCAATTGGGTGCTATCGTTGAGAAAGGAATGGATGTATGATCCTTGGGAATCGTTTCTTGACATTCTGCACAGTTACTCACATAGTCATGGACATCCTTAGGCATGTCAGGCCAGTATACTCCTAATCGCTTTAACTCCCTAATAGTTCCATGAGTTCCTTTGTGTGTTCTCCATTTTTTCACATGGGCTTGTTCAATTAGCTTCAATTGTTCATTTTCCTCAACACATCTTAGCAATACACCATTGGGTTCCTTATAGTACACACTTCCCGCAATAATGTGCAAATTCCTCGATTGTGAGATTTCCTTTTTGTTGATATATTTAGGTAGTGATATGTGTGAACACTCTAGGACTGCCGGGGCACTTTTTTCCCTCTTTAGGAGGTTTTTTTCCCCCGGCTTGTATATACGCCTATTGCCCTAATGGGCTACTTATCTTTGTACATTCTCTAGTAATACATTTTCAGTCTTGTGTGTTGTGCTCCAAGCTTCTTCTTCTTCCTTGTGCTGTTCGCGTGCTTCCACAGACGTCTAACTCCAACAATTGGTATCAGAGCAGGTCGTCGCTTCTTCTAGGGCGCCGTCGACACTCCTCCGTTTGCAGTCTCAGATTCGCACGAAATTTGGTGAGCATACTCAGGTTGTTTCCGAGATCAAAACATCTTTGCTCTGTGGTGCCAAAATCGTGATCTGAGCTCGTTTCAGCCTCCGAACGCAGTATCACAGCGCTTGTGCAGGCTATTTCGTCCTTTTGTGCCAAAGGTATATACCAATTTCTGTTCGCCAGTTTAAGCGTCTCGAAGTCTGCTACAGGTCTAGCAGAACTCGTTTGGGCAGTTCCGTTCAACTTTTTGAGATACAGTCAATTTTCTGCATCAAGGTATTTTAGTCACCGGCCATGGCTGAAAGCAGTGATGTATTCTGTATGTTGGCTGTTGAGGATAAGTTGGATGGTACCAACTACCCATTATGGGCTTATATGATGCGACATGTACTGGTTGCAAAAGGATTGTGGAACATTGTGCAGGGTGTTGAAAGACGTCCTGTTACACCTGTAATGACAGGTACTGCAAATACAGGTGTTGGAGCTGATGAAGATGGTGTCGAAGATGATATTCCGCAGATTCCTGTTCGTGCTTCTGTTTCTGTTGCACCTACTACAGAGCAGATTCGTTGGGATGGCAGAGATGCCCAGGCACATGCATTGATAGCTTTGTCTGTCAAACGTGCCATTATTCCTCACATTCGCTCTTGCAGAATAGCAAAGGATGCTTGGGATACACTTACCACTTTGTACCAGGCTAGGAATGAGGCTCGTGTTGCTTACCTCCGAAAACAGTTGGAGAGTGAGCACATGAATGAAGGTGATTCGATGGACAGTTTTCTTACAAAGATCAAAGACCTGAAGGAACAATTGATTTCTGCTGATGAGGTTATACCAGATAGCTCACTTGTGCAGACCGTTCTGAATGGCCTTCCTGATTCATATCAGAGTTTTGCCTCTACTCTTTGATTGATGATGAAAGGCAATCCGAATGCCTTGTCATTTGAGGAATTAGTCTCTGTTCTGTTGCAGGAAGATCAGTCCAGGCAGAACAGATCCATTATGCGTGTTGCAGATCAAGCTTTCCTGGCTAGTCAGAAGGGCAAAGGAAAATGGAGCTCTTCTACTAGTAAGCAGAAATCTGCAAATGCTGCACAATCGAAGAACCAGGATAAAGATGAGAAGAAATCAGAAAAGCAGAAATTGTTCTGCAAGTATTGTAAAGGAAATGATCATATTATAACGAACTGTCCAAAACTGGCTGCTAAAGAGGCAAAGAAGAAAGAGGCTGGAATGGTTGTTACAGAGGCCTCTACACCAAAAACAGAGTCTGCAAATCTTGTGCAGGAAGAAGAATGGGCGTTTACTACTGTCTGCAGTTTTGACCCATCTTCTCATGATCAGTGCATGTCTGCAGTAGACTCAGATGTTTGGTACTTTGACAGTGGGGCGACCAAACATATTACCTCGCATCGCAGTTTCTTCTCTTCACTCGAGCCTGCCCCTACAGGGAATACTGTCACATGCGCCAATAACTCCTCTTATCCTGTTATGGGAGTTGGTAAGATCATTTTGACTACTGCTGATGGTAGTTCTTTCACTTTGTCAGATGCTTTATTTGTGCCAGGGATCAAAAAGAACCTGTTATCAGTTTCTGCATTAGCCAAGATTGGCTTGGTTGTGAAATTCGTTGATGACAGGTGTACAGTCCATGATCTCTCAAATGGCGATGTGATTATTGCTTCTGGCATTTTATGTCGTGGGCTGTATAAGCTCATAGACTATGAAAGATCTATGAATGATTCGGCATGTGCAGTTCATGATTCTCAGGCTATGTCAGATGCAAAGCTTTGGCATGCACGCTTTGGTCATCTGAATTTTGCTAGTTTGTTACGCCTGCAGAAATCTGAAATGGTGTCCTCTTTGCCCAAACTTGAGGCACCTGGAAAACATGTTTGTGAAGGCTGTATTTTGGGCAAAATGCAGCGTTCTTCCTTTCCAAAAGATGGTTCAGTTCGGGCTATGCAGAAATTGCAGCTTGTACATAGTGATGTCTGTGGTCCTATGCAGACACCCTCTTTTGGAAATTACCTTTACTTCGTGACTTTCATTGATGATTTTTCCAGGCATGCATGGGTATATCCAATCAAAGCAAAGTCCGAAGTGTTCATGTGCTTCAAACAGTTTTTGGTTTTGGCTGAAAATCTGTCAGCATGTAAAATAGGCACCCTCCGTTCTGATCGAGGGGGGGAATATATGTCTTCAGATTTTAATGCATTTTTGGCTGAACGTGGGATAAAACACCAATGTACAGTGCCGTATACACCTCAACAGAATGGAGTTGCTGAACGAAAGAACAGGTCACTCATGGAGATGGCGAGGTGCATGGTCAAAAGTCAGGCTTTACCACATAGTTTCTGGCTTGAGGCTGTCATGTGTGCAGCATATGTACTGAACAGGTGTCCCACCAAAGCGTTGCAGTCTATCACTCCATATGAGGCTTGGCATGACCGCAAGCCATCTGTTGCTCATCTGCGTGTTTTTGGTTGTTTGGCATATGCATTAGTGCCTGAACAACATCGCAGAAAATTGGATGATAAGGCAGTAAAATGTATTTTTGTTGGGTACAGTTCTGAAAGTAAAGGCTATCATCTGTATCATCCACAGACTAAACGCATTCTGGTTAGCCGTGATGTTGTCTTTGTGGAAGATGCTATTCAGCCATTGCTTTCATGTACTAAGGAGACATCTGTTAGCTCCAAAGACATGTATGATACTTTGATGCCTCTTTTTACAGGTGGACAGGCTAACGCTGGTCCTAATGAGGCAACTTCTCAGCCTTTGCAGGTTTCATATGATGATGCAGATCATTCCATTTCTGATGCAGATTTACATGATGCACTTGTTGATGAGAGAGCTGATATTGAGCAGGCAAAAACTATGCCAAAATGGCTGGTGCAGACTTTGCGTGACAGCAAATTAGATGCACCTTTGTCATATCGTACTCGTTCAGGCTCTCATAGTGCCTCCTTTGCATCAGATTGCTATGCTATGGCTGCATCTAGTCTCTGTGATGAGAATGAACCTGTTTCTTTTGATGAAGCACAAAATTAAGAAAATTGGATGGCTGCTATGCAATCTGAATATGATGCTATAATGAAGAATGGTACATGGTCTTTATGTGACTTGCCTCCTGGCAAGAAGGCCATTGGCACTAAGTGGGTATACAAGCTGAAGCGTAAACCTGATGGTACAGTTGACAGGTATAAGGCTAGGCTTGTTGCAAAGGGTTATGAGCAGGAAAGAGGCATTGATTTTGATGAGACCTTTGCACCTACATGCCGTATGACTACTGTTCGGAGCATTTGTGCACTTGCAGCCCATCATGGTTGGAATGTACATCAGTTGGACATTAAAACAGCATTTCTGAATGGTGACTTGCATGAAGAAGTGTATGTTTTTCAGCCCCGTGGCTTTGTGCAGAAAGGGCATGAAAACCAGGTGTGCAGGTTAAAGAAGGCGTTATATGGTTTAAAGCAAGCACCACGTGCTTGGTATGAGAAGATACATGCCTATCTGATTGCACATGGTTTTGAGAACAGTCCAACTGAAAGCACCTTATATGTTAAGCGTGCTAATGATGTGCTTCTGATCATTGTTGTCTATGTTGATGACATGCTGCTCACTGGTCCTATTGAGACACATATTGCTGATTTTAAGGCTGATTTGCATGCCTCATTTGAGATGTCTGATTTGGGGCATTTGCATCACTATTTGGGCATTCAGTTTATGCACGTTGATGGTGGAATGGCTTTGTGTCAAACGAAATATATTGACACATTATTGCAGCGTTTTGGCCTTGAAGACTGTAAGCCTATTGCCACTCCTATGGAGACAGGTTTACGATTGAGTCTTCATGATGCTGGAGATGCATTTGATGCTGTTCTCTATCAGCAGGCTGTTGGTTGCTTGATTTACTTATGCATTACTCGGCCAGATATTCAATTTGCTGTCTCACAGATGAGCAGGTTCATGCATTGCCCAGGAGTCACGCATTGGAAAGCGGTTAAGCGCATCTTTCGCTACTTGAGTGGTACTCGGCTACTTGGGTTGTTTTATCCCAAGGGGGGATCACTACCGCCAGATTTGCATGCTTTTTCTGACTCAGATTGGGCTGGTTGCTATGACACTCGTGTGTCCACCAGTGGTTTTTGCTTCATGCTTAGTAGCTCATGTATATCTTGGTTGAGCAAGAAGCAGCCTACTGTGGCCACTTCCAGTTGTGAGGCTGAGTATAGGGCAGCTTTCACAGCGACTGTTGAGTGTGTGTGGCTCACACGCCTTATGGCTGATTTGGGTGTTGGCCAGTCTTCTGCCACCACCATCTTCACTGACAGTCAGAGCGCATTGGCAGTTGCGAGGAACCCTGTGTTCCATGCTCGCACTAAGCACATTGAGGTGCATTATCACTATGTCAGGGAGAGGTTCTCTGCTGGGGAGATCAGCTTGGCATATGTGCCCACGCAGGAGAACATTGCAGACCTTTTCACGAAGGCTCTGCCTAGGGAGAAGTTTGAAGCTTTCCGCAAAGCTTTGGGCTTACTTCCTTTTGTGGAGTGATTTCCACATAGCTTGGCACTTCCTTATACATGAGTGCCAGCTCCTTGTTCACCGCATCACTCCCAGGGGGGATTTGTTGATATATTTAGGTAGTGATGTGTGTGAACACTCTAGGACTGTCGGGGCACTTTTTTCCCTCTTTAGGAGGTTTTTTTCCCCCGGCTTGTATATACGCCTATTGCCCTAATGGGCTACTTATCTTTGTACATTCTCTAGTAATACATTTTCAGTCTTGTGTGTTGTGCTCCAAGCTTCTTCTTCTTCCTTGTGCTGTTCGCGTGCTTCCGCAGACGAGTTAGCAGACGTCTAACTCCAACACTTTTTACTCTCTTTATTGATTGATTGTTGTGGGCCATGAGTGAGTATCGGAATTAGTTTCTCTACCCACTTTGGACACACTTCCAAATTAAACAAATAAGTGTCTGGAAGATCATCGGGTACTCCACTTGGTGGTTCCCCATGTGTTAACCTTGAAAGGTGGTCTGCTCTTACATGGGTATTTCCCTTTTTCACTATCACTTCAAAGTTGAACTCCATCAATAGTAGAAACCATCTTACCAGTCTTCCCATGTTACAAGGCTTATTGACTAGGTACAATAAAGCCTGATGGTCTATGAAGAACTTGAATTTGTTGGCTAAGAGATAGTGTCTAAATTTCTTCACCGCGTAGACCATTCCTAATCCCTCTCGCTCCGTAGTTGTATAGTTCCTCTCAGCCTGATTCCGTTGTCTACTCGCATAGGCAATTGGGTGATCTAACTTTCCTTCATCTGCTGGTTGGGCTAAGATACATCCTATTGCATAATTAGAAGCGTCCACATGAATATGAAATGGCTTGTTCCAATTTGGTGTTTTCAAAATTGGAGCTGTGCTAAGCCACTTCTTTAACTCATTGAATGCCTTCTCACATTCCTCTGTCCAAGTGAATTGAGTTAAGAGTCCATACAAGGGTTTGGCAATTATGGCATACATGTGGATAAATCGACGGTAGTATCCACAATGTCCCATAAATGCTTGCACCTCTTTTGCATTCTAAGTTATAGGAAGCTCCAAAATAACCTTAATCTTGTCTTCATCCGTGGATATTCCATTTCTAGAGACTATGTGTCCTAGAATCTTTCCTTGTCTTACCATGAAGACACACTTCTCTGCGTTCAGGTAGACTCTATACTGTCTGCATTTATTAATTTAAAATATCTTCTGCAATTCAGGAATGTGGTCTTGTCTTTTATTGGAATATGTACATAGGTCATCTACATACACTTCCATGCTTTTCTTTAGGAATTCTTTGAAAACATGACACATCAATCATTGGAAAGTAGCAGGCGCATTAGTGAGTCCAAAAGGCATCACTCGGAAAGCATAGACTCCCCATTCAGTCGCGAATGTGGTCTTATATTGATCCTCCGTAGCAATAGCTACTTGGTTGTATCCCGAGAATCCATCTAAGAAGCTATAGACTTCTTTTCCTGCAGCTCTTTCCAATAGATGGTCAGTGATGGGTAATGGGTAGCTGTCACGTATGGTGGCTGCATTGACCTTTTTCAAGTTAATGCACACTCTCAATTTTTTGTTCTTCTTAGGTACAACAACTAATGGCAAAACCCACTCGGTGTGTTCTATTTCATATATGAATCTGGCTGCTAGTAGCTTGTCTATTTCCTCCTTAGTTTTAGCAGCATAGACCTCATTGTATGTATAAGGGCGCTGTTTAGAGGGTTTGGCCTCAGCCATCATTGGTATTCTATGAGAGCAAATCGAGGGTTCCACACCCTTGAGATCCTTATATGTCCACGCAAATACATCTCGATATTCCCTAATCAATTGTATTAATTCTTCTTCCTCCTCAATGGAGAGATCTTTACCTATGTATGTACATATTTCTTCTCCATCTTCCATTGTTACTATGATCTTTTTTGTTTGTTCTTTGTTGTCGTACGCTTCTCCTTCTTGAGCCTCTCTCTTAGGCATTTAAATGGCTATCTTTCGCTCTTCTACCTCGTACCTTTTAAAATGCTCCGGGACCTCAAATAGGTTAGGATTTGGTCCGATTTTACTCATGTTTTCCTCTTGCTTTTGTACTATAGGGGCGGCTTCTATTGCCAAAATCTTGGTTGGTTTTTGCTTCTATTTGGTTCGAATGGTGTCTAGATAGCTCTCTTCTGAATCAAATTCTGGTTCCATTTCTATACTCTCATATTCCTCCTTCCACTCTTTTTCCAAGATTTCCCCTGCTTCTACTTCTTGAAGGACAAATATGTACGAATTTACATCATAGCCTTCCTCGTCTATGCACTCATTCATAGTTAGGACTTCCTCATTCACACATACATCTAATGTTGCTAAGATTTCCATCCATCCATGCGGTTCAAAGGTTTCATCCGGAAAGATTTGAGGCATATACCTTGGGTCCTCTACCGGTCGGTAGTTAGGATGTCCTATTGGCCACAGCTTCCTTTTATTTTCCTCCTTCTTGGCTTCTTTACACATCCATAATTGGGCGTCCTCGTGCATCCAAGATTGATCGCTTGATCTAGCACTATGAATAGATAGGTCATCCTCCTCTTTGTGTATGGGATTCCATTGTAGTGGAGGGACGTCTCGATATGCAAACGTATGCAAGTTTATCTTGGTGGTATTTCCTTGATGTTGCACGTATAATGAATCTCGTCCCCAATCTTGCACTACCCGCATTTGTCTCATGAAAGGTCGTCCTAATATCATTTCGTAATTGTTAGCCTTTTCAAATTTACAAATGGCTAATGTGTGTTCAAATTCAACTCCACAGGTGGTTAATTTGATCCTTTCTAATATTCCTAAGGGTTTCTCCACATGACCATCTGCTAATTGGAGCTTCATGCATGTGGGCTGTAAGGAAGGCTTTCCCCATTTCTCCCAAATTTCTTTAGTGGCAATTCCTACTCCAGCTCCTGTGTCTAGTATAGCCTTGGTCATGTACCTGTTGTAAGTGACAGGTAAACAAGTATTACCTTCGTCTCCTTCAATAAATTCTCCCACCTTATCAACTGGGATTTATATTTCAGATGGATTTCCTTTTTCCTTGTTTTCCTTTTCATCCTCCTCTTGCCCTAATTCCAGTTGACCTGCTATTTGCTTCCATAGTTGCGGTTTAACCCGAGGTAATTCTTCCAAAGTCAGTTTGCATTGTACTTTTGTTTTCTTAAGTTCCATTAGATTGTGTGAATTCTTTTTTGAGTTTCCTTTTCCTTTTCCATGTACTGTGGGTGCTCGAATTATCATAGATTCCTTTTCGTATTCTCCCATGTAATTTGGTAAGGTTGAAATGCTATGAGCTTCTTCTCTATTTCAGTCTAGTCTTGATACTTCCTCATATACTTCTTCCATGTTGGGATTTGTTGATAAATTTCCACATCTAATTCCTCAAAGGGAGGCTTAGTTACTCCATTCTTCTTCCATTGTTCGTCTCGGATTCTATTCCATAATTCCTTTGGCCAATCAGCTTCTAAGTCAGGTATTGTTGACATAGGTTCTTCTTGGGTTTTCATTCACTCACATTTGTCATCCTTCTCTTTAAGTTCTTTTTCCTTGACTTTAATACACTCCTTGTATTGCTCCTCTGCTATCCTTGTCTCTGGAAGGGCGGGGATGGTCTTTTCTAGGGTTGCTTGTGCTACCTCTATAAGTTTTCTACATATCGAAAGCCTCTCTTTTTCTAATTCACCTTGTGGATAAAGTTTTTCGTGTTGTTCCACATTCGGTCCAGTCTTAATTCTAGCTTTGTAAGCTTTCAACCATATGTCTAAGTCGTTCGTTTTTGGGTCAACTAGAATCAATCTTGGTCTCTCTGCTTCTCAGATAAGCAGTGTAATGGGAACTTCCTCCCGAATCTCTGGTTCTTTATGCTCTTTCTGGTTTCTGGTTTGTTTCTTATTGTCTTGACTCTTGTTGTTCATCCATTTATCTTTGAGCTTTTCTCTTATTTCCTTCCATTTTTGTGCTTTTATGTTCTGGGCATTCTCACGTGAATCCTCTAAATCTTCTACTATTTGAATTTTGGGACTTACAGTTCTATTGCTTTCTTGTTCCTGTTCTGGTTGTTTTCCTTTTTGTTCTTTCGTTTGAGCTCGGCTATGGCCTTTAAAGGCACGGTGTATTCCTTATCACCTCCAGGTGCTTCTATCACTTCAATTACATTAATAGGTGTAGTCTCTTGGACTTTGGTAGGATTCTTAGGGCAATCTCTGAAAAGATGTTCCTTTCCGCAATCATTGCAGTATCCTTCCCAAGTCCTAGGGGGTGGTGGATTGTAAGGCCGAGGACATTCTCTAATAAAATGGTCTCCTCCGCATCTATAACAAGGTCCTCTCGGCACAGGCGGTCTAATGGGTGGTCTTTCGGGTTGTTGTGCTTTAGGTGCAGTATACATTAAAGTTGCTACCTCCGTTCCATAAGCCTGATCATAACCTTCATATCCATAGTATGCCGAATCATATGCTGGTTCGTACTCTAACATGTTGGCTTCATAGGGATAGTAATCTCCTGGGGGAAGCTCATATCCAAGGTTTGTTGATTCTCCACTCGTCATCGTTGAGGCTGGCACTATGGCTCTTTCCAAATTTTCTTCAGGTTGGGCATACTTTACAAGCACCACATGTTGAGGATGTGGGGGTTGTGGTCCTAACACTAGTTGAGGGTTTCCAAATTGTGCTGGTTCATATGGCCTGGGGGCTCCTGCTGGTGTTGGGTAGGAATTGTATCTAGGCATATCTCTACCTGGCTCTCTAGGTGGATATCCATATGGTCGATACTGAGGCGGTTGGAGGGGTCGTACCTGCCTATTGAATGGGTAGTTCTCCGTGGTGTGGTTGGTGTATTTTTGTTCTATGTGGCAATACAAGGCAGTTCCTTGTTGGGGCTATCTGTTGTAAGGATATGTCTGAGGTATACCAGTTCCTCCTCGTACACACGTGTGTGGGGTGATCTCCTCCACATAGACTACATCTTCGTAGCATGGGCACTCTTAAGGCAGGGTGTTGATAGTTTCTCTGTCCTTGGACTCCCAATTTCTTCGCTACCAGCTCTGCTAATTCCTCCACGTTAGTGGAGTTGGAAGTGATAGTACTCCGAGAGTCTTCTGATTTAGTGGGGCTCAGTGTGCTCTTGAGATCCTCAGCTAGATTTTCTTCTAGGTCAATGCACTCTTGAAGACACTCACTTAGGGTTTGTAACCTCTTCACGTATACTAGCATCCTGAACGTTCCATTTGTTAGTCCATCCAAAAATAATGAGATCATTTTTTGCTGAGTGGGTCTCTCTGCAGCTGGACATCTATCAACATACTGGTTGAATCTTCGGGCAGCCATTTTCACGGTTTCATTAGGGCTCTATTTAAAGCTATGGATTAAAGACGCAGAGCCAAGTCATAGCCGTTCCTGTGAGGGTGAGTCCAAAGGACTCATACTGCACGAAGAAGTCATCTACTTGTTCCGCTCTCAGAACTTGTTTAAATTCAGCAATGTGATCATAAGGTTCTCCCAATCCGTCATAATGATTTCTCACGCATTTGGCCACCTAAATCAGTCTCAATCTTCTCATTGGTTCTGGCTATCTACGCATTATAGGGAAGGCAGGAACCGCTGGTCTAATTGGGAGTATTCCTGGCTGCCCTCCTGCTGGTGGTCGTGGTCTTACTGGTGGTCGGTATTGATTACCTACTCCAGGGTGGGTCTGATTATGGGGTTGCACTCCTGGAGTCACAAATTGTACATGAGTACGGTTTGGAACACTCCGTTGGCTAGTTTGTCCTGACATGGTGTGCTCTGCCTCTTGTTGGGTTTCCAATGGGTTCTGAGAGGTGGTTGCCTTCTCTCGCTGAGGGAATACAAGCAAGCCCATGTATTTTAGTTGAGCCCTATCTATGGCATCTACCAACCAATATCTCCTCTGGTTCTTATCTAGGTATGTTATTCTAGTCTCCTCTTCTGGATCCTTTAGTTCATAAAATGTCATCGGGCTTTCTTCTCTTCCTTGGGCTGGTGAGTCTGTTTGAAGCAACAAGTCCATTCCATGGATCAAGTAGACTTCCAATAGGTAGTCGTCCTGAGGTATAAGTCTCCTCTCAAGACTCGCGTCACCTGTGACTTGCCTTTGGGAGCAGTCACTAACTCCTCAGGGTTTGGTCTCCCTGAGTTTTCTTATCCCACTAACTCTTCCCTTTCATTGATCAAATCAGGGTATTCAGTCACTATGTATATGTGACCCAGCTTGTCGACGTATGCTCCTCCCTCATACTTAACAGCTGGTTTGGGCACAACTATTGCATCCATGGAAGTCACCATTCGAGCCACATATATGTTTAATCTATCTAGGTAGATGGGAATCTCCTGGGCATTAGTAGAAACGTACTGTAAGGAAGTGCGATACTTCCCTTCTACAGTGGTCATGAAGTTTCTAGTGGGAGTGGGGCCCTACATGTCTTCTGAAGCCATGGGTATCTCCTCCTCTGAGTCACTAGAGGTGTTTGAATAGACAGAGCGGTGACTGACCTAAGCGGCACTTCCAACAAAAGATATGACACTTCTCCGACTGCTTAACACTCTACCTGATCTCAAGTTCATTCACCCTCCTGGGACTCTCTAAGTCTCTGAAACTCTACCTAAGTGGCTCCTCAAATACCTCAAATTAGTCTCTGAAAATGCTTCAAATGCTCTGGGCGATACCACTTTAGGCGATACTCCTCTAGGCGATACCAAGCAGTCCATGATATGATACCTGAGAACTAGGCGATACGATACTGTAGCAATAGGCGATACGATATTGTAGTTGGGCATGATACAATACCGACTTCCTTGGCGATATAATACCTATACACTAGCCGATATGATACCAGAAACTCTGGCGATACGATACTAAGACTGGGATGATACAATACTGAAAACCCAGACGATACGACACCACCTTTTGGACGATACAATACCAAAAAGGGCACGATACGATACTAGAATTTGCCCAATACGATACCTGAGTATTGCACGATATGATATTGATATTCTCATACGATATGATACCACAACAGGTGATGATAGGATACCAAAATGGTATCGCGATACGACATAGAAATGAGAGCTGATACGATACTTGAGGGCTCCACGATACGATACTACTGCAGGTGGCGATATGATACCACCGACCTGCACGATACGACACTCGATGCTCTGGCGATACGATACTAGAGTAGGGCACGATACGATACTAGCAGTTACGCGATATGATACCACATAACCGCACGATACGATATCAATGCAAGTGGCGATACGATACCACCGACTTGCACGATACGATACTAGTATGGTATCGTGATACAAAACTGGGACAAGACACGATACGATACCAAAAGTGGACCGCGATACGATACCACTTTGGTAAAGTGCGATCACGATACCAACCCGGTGATACGATACCACAAGTGGTATCGCGATACCACAGTTGGTAATCGACGATACGATACTTTGGCGAGTATCGCGATATAAGGGAATTTTTGGTATCGCGATACTAGAAACTCAACCGATTGTGATACTCAAGCCAAAATATCTCCAAATTCAAAAAAAATTTTCCCCTTGCTCTTCTCTCACCTCTCTTCACTCCTAACCTACTGTCTCACTCCAAGAAGCTCAAAAACACTATGTTTTGCCCCATGATACCAGATGCGCAAGTGATCACATTTTTGTGCACTTCCAAAGTGTTTTTGTCAATGAAATCTTATGGAATCTTACCTTTGTGATGTCTTGGTTGCACCTTGAGCACAATAACTAGCTTTGATTGCCTGTGTTAAACGCATGTTTGCCATCAGAACGCATTTAAACTCTATTCGGGTTCTTGGGAGTGGAAGGGGTCTAAATAATCAGAGGCCCTATACTTGATTTTCCCAATTGAACACTCATACTACAGTACCGTAATGTTAAACCTCTACTAACACGAGTTACTATCAATACTCTGATTTGTTCTATCACAGATTTCCGACTCATACACAGAATAAGACTTCTCAGTAACCGGCGCACAAGGTAAATACTATCATAATACAGACTCCCAATAATTAACTTAACGGAACAGTGATTCAATTACTGCAAACACTATCATAACACAGTCCTTACCGCACAGGTGCAACAAGCAAACAAAGACAGAAAAGACACAGTATTACTCAGAGCTCTCCGAAAACAACACAACGTAACTCCACAGACGTATCGCCCAGACAGACAGTCTAGCGATCTTCTTGTCGTCACCAAAAGTGTCTTTTCATTGCTTTCTAAATGGTTACATCTCTTCGTAGAGACCTCTCAGTTCGTGCAGAATATGAAAAGGAAAAAGGATTTACAATTGCCAATCTAGTGGCTTACACTGGCATGCACTGTGGACTTGAACCCACAGGTATACAAAATTCTATGATTCATCTATTATACCTTGTAGATACAATGTTCTAGCTAATTTAAATGTCCGGGAAATTTTCTGTTTCAACGAATCTAACATCTGCTTCAGAATCTTTGGTTCTACTAATTGAGCATCAGTTTGCACAGAGCTTAAAGAAATTACTTGGCTCATCAAAATTTCTACCTGTGTTTGCAGAAAGGCTTCCTGTAAGTAAAAATCATTTGTGCATTTGGTTGAGCAGCATTGCACTGTGAATCGGATAACTTAAATGACTCAACAGAAAACATAGAATCATCACCACATTCTAAACCATAGGGATCATCACTTATGAGGAAAGGGTCAACTGAGAACAATGAATTTGAAATAGTATCAATATGAGCAGAGGAAGTTGATGCCCAAGCATCCACTGAAAAGATTGAGCTCATCTTCACTCAGTTCAAAGAAGACTGAAGATGAATTACCTTTTTAAATTTGTAGAAGTCCTTAGCCGCTTTTCGAATGACCCCACAACCCGGAGTACCAGCTGAAGAGGCCGGAGCTGCGGTGGCTGCGGAATCCTCTACAGGTACATGGACGAGATCAAGTGAAGATGTCACATCAAATGTCACATCAAGTAGATATGAAATCAAAAGTTCATTAAACATCAAATTACATTAAAGCACTCAAAGCCTAAAATTAAAGTACTTAATTACTCAGATATACACTAATAAGGGAACCAAAGATTTGATTCACTTTTGAAAGATGAGATACACAGTTGATTTCAAACTAGATATGAGTCATTGAGTTTTAGCATTATGAGTGAATCAAAATATATCCAAGTTGCCAATTGGATTAGATATTAAAACTGTTGGGAGTAGTGCCATTGGCGACTTTACAAGAAGAAATTTTACCTTTGGTTAAGATTTCAAGGATCAGGTCTTATTGTGGTCTTGGCTAGATCTCAAAGAGGTTTGGAGCACAAGATGGTGTACACGGAAAGTATATGAAAGAATTATGTGTAAAAGCTATATCCGTGTCAAACCGCTTGTTACAAAAGATTTTCAAATGAATTTTGAATCTAAGATTTACCTGAACATTGGATGCTATAAGAATCATAAATTCATTTGATTTTATCTTTTATGCAAAGACAATGAGTGACTAGGTTTTTGTTTTTACAAAAACAAATTATATATTTTGATCTTGAAATTTCCAACCTATTTTGTTGAAGACGTTTGAACCCCAAATGGTCTTTGTTGCACGTTTATTCATACATTGATTTTCCTTTTCAACAACGTGTTACAAGATAAATGTGAATATGAACTGAAGTGAAAAGGATAAGACTATAAAGATGCCATTAAGCTCCGATATTCAACACAACTTAGACTTGATTTTTCCCCAAGTAGTAGATTCTAACAAACAATTTATACATGAGATTAGCCTTCCTCATGTACATACCATACTCTTGCCATTGAAGTGTAAATTTCATGAACATGTATCATTAAATAGTTGCAAGGTTCTATCCGCACATCACTAAACTCGAGGTGAAACAACCTATTTGTGTGAGTGGTATTTCCTGGTTAGATAAGTTGACAAATCTAGTTAGCAACTAGATTCATTCAGTTACATCCAGTTAGTCTCTGGTTCAAGTAACCCAATTGTCTATAAATAGCAGAGGAGGAGATCATTCTCATTTCCAAAATCCGCGAGCAAGAGAGAGCAACAGAGCACAGACAGCAAAGGAGCATAGAGCTCAGCAAACCAGCAAGGCAACTCTCATGGAGAAGAAGAATGTTGGAAAGAGTACCAAGAGGTAGACAAAATCATACCAAAAAAAAAGATTCCTTTTGTATGTTTGAGTAAATAGTATGCTTTCTAGGTTTTTATTTTTCTTAGGTCATGAAGTCTAGATCCAATGAGGGTACAAGTCGATGCCAGGCATCAACTTAAGGGTGTAAGTCGATGCCAGGCATCGATTTTTAGGTGCAAGTCGATGCCAGGCATCGACTGTGGGGTCCAACTCGATGCCGAGCATTGACTTGCACCCTCAAGTCGATGCCTGGCATCGACCTTTGCATCGAATGTGGCCTGAAAGTCGATGCCAGGCATCAACTTTAGGGTGCAAAGTTGATGCCAGGCATCGACTTTTAGGTGCAAGTCGATGCTAGGCATCGACTTGAGGGTGCAAGTCGATGCCAGGCATCGACTTGAGGGTCCAAGTGGATGCCAAGCATCGACTTGAGGGTGCAAGTCGATGCCTGGCATCGACTTGCACACAAAGTCGATGCCTGGCATCGAGTTGCACCCTCAAGTCAATGCCTTGCATTGACTTACACCCTCAAGTCGATGTCTGGCATCGACATTGCATCTTGAAAAACACATTAATGTATGAGCTGATATTTCCGAGCCCATTTCAGGGATGCTGAGTCAAAAGGTGAGAGGTCCTTCAAGAGGCTCAAAGTGACATTGAGCTCTGTGGATCAACAACGTGACAAAGGTAGTGTTCACCAAGAAAAACCGAAGAAAAACATTGCATCCTTATCCTCTGAGAAGGCCAACAATCTGGTTTGAATGTCTTCTGGTGGACAGAGTAGCATCAAAATACCTGATGATGATGCAACTAGGAAGGAAAGGTCGAGGGACATAGAGGTCTTAAGGACAGATCGTCCACTCCGGGACATGACAAACCTGGAGTGGTGCCTTCAATATGTGGAATAAAAGAATGTAGTCCTACTTGTGGGAGAACAAGGAGGTCAAGGGCCAGAAGCAATGGAAGTTGAGGCCAGACCCACAGGTTGATCTGAAGGGAAAGGGAAGGAAAGTTGACCTTTCAATTGAAGAGGCTCTTGAGGTCATGAAGCTGACACCATGGAGAGCCCTTCAAGGAATCAAAGATGATACATTGATTATATCAACTTTGTCCAGGGTAATCTCCAAGGAGTTAATCCTGGAGGAGATGGTGATTGAGCTAAATAAGTATGTATGTTATTCTCATATCCTTTTTCCCTCCTCCCATGTTTCTGGTCTAACCTAGTCTCTTTTTCATTTCTCTGACTGTAGTCATAAAGTATATATGAAGATTCAAGAGGCGATGATGAAGAGGTTGGGTTGCTTTTCTTGGACAGAGGTCCAAGTAGACTATCCAACCACATCATCATACAAAGCTTTATCAGAATATTTTATCCTGTTTCGTGATTGGGTAGGTTCTTTTTTAGAGAGCATGTCTGGTTTGCTATTAGACTAGATGCCTTGATTCACCTAACCAATTCGATGCCAGGCTTTTAGTAGCAACTCAATGCCTGGCATCGACTTACTGCTGAATGTCGATGCCTGACATCAACCTGGTGGCATAAGTCGATGCCTGGCATCGACCTCGTGGCATAACTCGATGCATGGCATCAACCTCGTGGCATAAGCCGATGCCTGGCATCGATCTTGTGGCATAAGTCGATGCCTGGCATTGACCTATAAGTCGATGCCAGGCATCAAGTTATGCGAGATATCAATGCCAGGCATCGCGTTTCAGTAGAAAGTCGATGCCTGGCATCGACCCAGACACGAAATTGATGCCATGCATCGATTCCTTATGTTTCCTTTGGTATATTAAAGAGCTCATTTAATTGTCCTTCCACTTTATTCTGCAGAAACCAAAGAAAAGTAAGTCTGTAGAGGTAGTAGATGATTGCCCCCCTGCATTCATGGCTCACATTCAAAGAGCAAGGCATGAGAAATCAAGACTGAAAGCCAAGGAGATTGATTTTGATGATGAACCTGATCTAAAATGTTTCTCCAATCCCCTAGACCCCCTTAGGCCTGTATATTACAATGTATTCTATAGTGATGTAAATAATATTTGTATTGTTGTGCCTAGAAAGCATTTCTCCCTTCTTATAGCAGAAATACCCTATGGATTTAGGATGTTGGGATCAATTAATGATGACGAGCCCTTCAAACACCCTCAGATTCGGAAGATGGTCACTAATTTTGCAGAGTTGACTACATCTCCTCTTTGGAGGATAGTAATTTTCCATAGCAGAGACCAGTCTTTCTCTGTTTCAACTGCTCTGAAGTCAAGATGTCATGCTGTGGAGTGCCTCACGTGGTAAGTAATCTTCTTTCTATCTCCGTGGCTCTAATGATGCTCTCTGTCACTTATAGTTCTTGTTGGCAGGGTGAAGACAAACGTCAATCATACTCCTTTGCATAGGTTTGTGAGCTCCACTGAATGCATTATGGTTGGCTATTATGATGAAGTAAGCAAAAGGAGAGTAAGGGAACATTGCAATGAGAATGGGATCTCCAATGTGCTCATGTTCCTAGCCGTTACCAAGAAACTTCGTCATGTAGCTGGGGACAGGACATTGGTTAACCCCTATCAGAAGCCACAAAAGCTCATAATGAGATTGATTCAACTATTCTCCAATGATGATGACTGGGTCCTAGACCTTTTTTCGGGCACAGGTAATTTCAATTGTAACATTTCTCATTAGCCATGATGTTGATTGGCCTCTAAGTGGTTTTCTTTTGTTTCAGGAACGACTCTGGCTTGCTCCTTAAAGATGTTCAGGCACTGCATAGCTGTGGAGAAGGATGATGCTCAAGTGAGCTTCATTAGAATGAGAATCAATGGGCTGAATGAATGCCTAGATGAAGACCAAGAGGTTGGAAGGAAGCACATTACAGACACGGAGAGATTCCAACTGGCTTCAAGGGAGCCTGTTCCCCCACTTGCAGATGAACCGAGGGACATGGCTGACCTTGAAGAGCCAATCTTGGAGCAAGAGAGGCAGGAGATGTGTTCTAATGTTCCATAGGATCCCATTATGCTTGAGCCTGAGGAAAGCTATGATCAGCTTCTATTGTAGATTCATATTATTCTTGTAAAACACATGAAATGTAAGACATCATTTTAATAGAAATATAATGCCGAGTTCTGCTTCCACTTTGTGTTAAGCTAGACTTATCTTGAGCATTTCTCTCATGAATGTATGAATGCTTCTTAGTATAATTTTGTTGATTATATTCTTCTCTTGGGAATGCTTTTGTGATATTTAGTTCATATGCTATGAACATGGCCCAACATTCAATGAGGATCTTAACTATACAAAGGGGATGATTTTAATTGCCTTGTTGAAATGTTCCGACTTTTGCAACACATGTACTGTGATTTTCGAGTAGCTTTTAATTAGCTATAATCTGTGCTTGTTGAGGTTCTAGATGTAATGAAGGAGTTTCCCCAATTCTTACTTGTACCTTCAACTCTAATCTCTTATGTCAAAGATCATGATGTGGGATTCTTGATCGTGCTGAATAGCTAGTTTTCATGGCACCAAGTATTTTAACATATCTATCTTGACTACTTGGGATATGGGATTAAGCTTCTAGTCAATATTTACAAGCAAGAACAAGTGATGCTTTCTAGATATTGTGAAATGCCCACTTTATTGCTTGATATCATGGTCTTTAGGTAAAAAGGAATAGAGAACATGTCTTTGTTCTCCTTTGTTGTGACTCAGTGTTAAGAGGAGGAATCATTGTTTGAATTACCAGAGAATTTCAAGAAATATGAAGTTGAAGACCGGAAAATTTTGGTACGAATGCCTAAGAGAAAGACCATCACAGCAGAAGCATATGATAATAAAGAAAAGACCAAAAAAATTGTAGTAACCATTGAAGAGAATGAAGAGCGATGTACGTACATAGGAGAAGACCTGAGTGTAGAAGAAGAAATAGAGCTTGTAGCTTTATTAAAGGAATATAGGGATGTGTTTGCATGGACCTATAGAGACTTAAAGGGAGTAGATACGGAAATATGCTCTCATACAATTCCCATGACTGCTGATGCCAAGCCCTCCAAACAGAAGCCCTACACATATAATGATACTTATGCAGCAAAAATAAAAGAAGAAATTGATAGGTTGATTGAAGATGGATTTATCTAGGAGATTGAACATACTGAATGGGTGTCCCCCATTGTAGTGGTGCCCAAGAAGAACGGGAAGTTGCATGTGTGTATTAACCTTAAAAAATTTAATGCCGCTATGATAAGAGATAGCTATCCGCTTCCAATCACTGAACATTTATTGGAGTGTGTTGCGGGCAAGGAAGTTTATAGCTTCCTTGACGGATTTTTAAGTTACAACCAAGTATCCATTGCCCCAGAAGATCAACACAAAACGGCCTTTGCCACAGAGTGGGGAATCTTTGCATTTGGTCTGATGCCATTCGGGCTCACCAATGCACCTGCAACATTCCAATGGCTCATGTGTCATGTCTTCAAAGAGTTCTTGCAAAAGAGATTAGAAGTATATGTGGATGAGTTATGTGTTCATTCCGAAGAAAGAAGTCTCCACATCCCTGAGCTCAGACAGATCTTCAACAACTGTAGAGAATATCGAGTTTGTCTAAACCTAGAAAAGTGTGTGTTCATGATACATCAAGGTAAAATCTTAGGTCATATTGTTTCTAAGAATGGAATATGTTTGTCCACTATTCTCCATAAGGCTAACAATACACAAAGAATAGGTTTGGGAATGGGGATTCACGAATATTTCTATTCCTAAACATGTGTTTTTGTTCCATCACTTCAATATGACTTAGCGCAGACAAACAATTCATAGACAATTTGAAATCTTAACTACACAGAACAATAGTTATCGGATTCATAAATAGATATGGTATTTCATTATACCATTGTAGTTACAATTGTTGTCTGCTCTGTATCTTCCACTTCATGCACTACATTGCATATCTTTGTTTCCATAATCGTCGAGTCTGGAACTCGGATGAACCCGTCTTCGCATATCCTAAAGAAAGTAGGAATAATCTTCACACCATTCCAAACCTCTGTATTTTGGAAACTCTTGACATCTCCATTATTAAAAAGTAGAAATTACAAAGAATAGTTAGTCCACACCGGATGCTAACATTGGCATGCATGGTGGATCCGAACCCACTAAGTACAAAATTACACAGAATTTACAGATCATCATCTTGATTCTGTAATTCCAGAAACATTATTCTCTCTATATCATAATGTAATTCATTAAACATATCCCTAAGGTTTTCTTCAGCTAAGAGCATTTCTGCTTCAAAAAACTGCTTAGGTTCTAAGGCTTGTTGACTAAGGCTTTTATAACTAACTGCTGCAACTTCTAATTCCAGAAATTTCTATTGAAATCCTTCTATTAGTTTATCAAAAGCTGATGTAGCATCATTTAGTTTAGTTTGAAATCTCCGCAGTATCCTTCGTTGCTTCCTCTACTCTATCCTGACAAGAAATTTCCAAAATTTTTGCCTCCTTCCAGAGCTTGTCTACCTCCGCTTCTTTATCTGCTAACACTAAGTTAGCATCCGCACAGTGTTGCTTCCATTGGGCTACTTGCTTTTCTAACTCAGAGATCCTTGCAACCTGATCCTGTACTGTATCCAAAGTCTCTTGAATTGTTTGTAATTTTTCTTCCAGTGTTGTGAACTCTAAATTCCGAACCGCCAGCTTGCATGTCAGCATACATAATGGGCCACCAAAGTCTAGACTGTTGAATTTTTCAGACCATAATAAGATGACCGAAATGACCACCGACATCACCTGCATGTGCTTCCGAAATAACCGCCTGTAATTTGTGTGGGGGTACACAACAAAGCCAAACTCCCATCGGGTCTTTATGATAAAGTTGATCCATGAGCATGGAAAAATGCCAACTATGTAACCCTAGTTTCTTCCGGGCTGCCGATCATAACGCATGAATGGTCATCCTAAAATCATCTCGTAGGCATGATTTTTCCCAAAGTCACAAATGGCGAAAGTATGTTCAAACTCCACACCACAAGTGGTGAGAGATATGCCTTCTAGTAAGCCTAATGGTTTCTCTATATGTCCATCAGCCATTTGTAGTTTCATCCTGGTGGGTCTTAGTGCAGGCTTACCCCAACGTTTCCATAAAGTGATGGTAGCGATGGCTACTCCGGATCCTGAATCTAAGATGGCTTTCATGATGTAGCCCTGATGGGTTATTGGAAGATAAGTGTTACCTTCTTCTCCTTCGCTTACATCTCCGATTCTTTCTACGGGTATCTCTGGTACCTTTTTGTGTGATCCTATCTGTGAGGGAGTAGTAGCAAGCTCATGGGAATTGATTTGCTACATGCTTCCACAATTATGGTTTAACCTTCAACAATTCCTCTAGAGTGAGGTGAGATTGTACTTTGGTGTTCTTTATCGCTTCTGTGTTTCTAGGGATTACTGATTCTTCATTCCTCACTATTATAGTGGGTGCTCTCATGCTAATAGACTTTGCTTCCCAAGGTACTGTGAACGGAGGCAATTCATGCAAAGAATTGGATTCAAAACCTGTGTGTTCACTCAGTTTCTCTTCCTCTACTTCATTGTAAATAGAGGGGATGTCTTGGGGAAATTGCTCTTGCAAGTCATCTATTTCTTGAATAGGAGGATGGGTTCCTTGTTCTTTTCTCCACTTCTCTTCTTCGATTTCTCTCAAAAATTCATGTGAATACCTATGTATGGAAGATAGGTTGTCTTCACCCTCTATGTTGGGTACTTGAGACAGGGATGGTGCATTTCTTTCATGTGTCTCTGAAACAATAGGGTTCCTATGCTGATTCTTTTTCTCCCTACTATAAATCAAGTATTCTAGCCTCTCCATTAATCCTTGAAAGTGTAATTCCGGTTTTGCCATGTTATTCCAATTAAGATATCTAGAGGCTTCAAACATAGCTTGTGCTAATTCTACCATCTTCATGCAAACTTTAGTCCTCTCAATTTCTAGATCAGCTCTCGGGTAGTTCTTGCTCATTTCCACTATCTGGGGTCCTTCTTTTATTCTGGCTTGATACGCACGAAACATCATGTCTAGATTTTTTGGTATGGGTTCCGCTAGAACTGATCCTGATCTTTGAGCTAGGTTCTCTTGATTCAATTTCTGTGAAGTCAATTCTAGGATTTTGGCTCTCGATTCCTTGAGACTTCCTTCCAGCTCAATTATCTTTTTATTCCATTTTCTCTTAATTCTTTCTCTAGAATCTTTCCAAGATTTTGTCTTTTTACTGCTAGACTCTCCAACTTCACTAGTTCTGGCTATTTTCTCTTGATTAAGCTGTTGATTCTATAAGAGCGCCTGGGCTCTTGTTATAGCTTGGATAGGCACGTATGTAGGGTTGGATCCATCTGCGTTGTGCACAATACCTATCACGTTGATGGGTGTCACATTTGAAGCATTTGCAGGGTTTGTAGGACACTCTTTGATGATATATTCTTTACCACAATCGGCATAAAAGCCTTGTACATTATAGTATTGTGATTGTCCTGCTATCGGAGGATGTGGACAATCCTTTATGAAATGATCTCCTTGGCACCTAAAGCATGGTCCTCTTGGGCCCTGTGGTCTTTGCTGTCTCAATTGGGGTCGTGGATTTGGGTTTGTGTACATCACGTTAGCGTAGTCGGGCTCCCAACTGGGTTCCAATGGTTGACTATCGTATTGATATGTTTCCACATGTTCTGGTGACTCTGTGTAATACGTGGGTGGACTATCTACATGAGTAGAGTAAAAAATGTTTGAGTTCGGGTCACTTTCTGTGATCAGGGGTGATGAAGGCACTAAAGCCCTACTTAGGTTCTCTTCTGCAGCAGCATATTTAATTGAGATGACATTCGCTGGTGGGGGTGGTTGCTGAGCTAAAACAGGTTGAGGTCTCTGTTGAGCTTGATAAGGATAGTTCTGAGGAGGCCTATGGTAATGACACTGAGTATTGTATTGGCCTTGATACCTACCTGCCTGTGCATATGCTTGTGGGTAGTTCTGTCTCACTGCTTGTTTGTTGTATGGGCAGTCTTGAGCCGTATGATTCGTGTATCATCTCTCAATCGTACAGTACTAGCCACTAGGGTTGGCTTGTGGTTGTGTTGCATTGGGACACACATTTCCCATATGGTCACCACCACAGGTGTAACAACGCTTGTTTGTTGTTAACCTAGGCATCTGTATGCTAGAAACTCCTAGTTTTTGGGCCACTTTTTGTGCTAGGTCTTCTATCGAGCTAGACAATTTTGAAGATGATAGAGATGAACAAGTTTGAGTCCTTATAGACTTTTGAGAGTTCCAACTCATCTCCTAAGTTGTCCTCAATGTCTATAAAAGCTTTTACACACTGCTCTAGCGTTCTGGGTTCCTTCAAGTATACATAGGAGCGTAGTTTAGAGCTCAACAAGCCATCTAAAAACAATGACACTTGCTTGGTCTGTGAGGGTAGCTCTTGCATTGGACATCTCTCCACATATTTTCTAAACCTACGTCCTACAAGTCTAACTATTTCGTGAGGGGTTTGTTTAAAACTATGAATCAACGAAGACGTATCATGTCTAATTCCACTTTTAGAGAATTCCATAATGAATGACTCTAAAAAGTGATGGATGTCTCTAAATTGCCTTTGTTGCAATGGTTGGAACCAAGTTAAAGTGGTGTTCTTTAACGTTAGTCCAAATGCGTCATATTGTGTGAACATATCTTCTACTTGTTCTGCTCGTACCACTTGCTTAAATTCTGCAACATGATCATAGGGATCTCCTGTCCCATCAAAATAGTTTTTCATGGATTTTACTAACTGAGTGGGTCTTAATATTCTTGCGTGTTCACATGGTCTAGGTAGAGGAAAATCATCTCTACCACCTGGTATTCTAGGTTCTCTTTGTCTATCCACTCTGTCTATGTCTATGGTGGTTCTATCTCTCCCTATGGGATGATTGAAACTTACTTCCGGTCTTTCTTTGTTTTTCTCTCTTTGAAGGCCATGGGCTGAGGATGTTCCAACACCCTGATGGCTTGTGTTTACATTTTCTCGAGATGGAGGGAATACTAAATCACCTCTCCATGTATAGGTATTTCTCGCATGGTCTGGTACTACAAATACTCTTTCTGAAGTTTCATCCAGGTATACAACCTTTCCGGGTGTATCTGGGTCTTTGAGCTCGTAAACCATGATGGAGCCTACCTCACTAGGTTGTTTCGTTATGTATCTCCAAAATGCTTCATCAGTTTCCTTATTAACAAACAACTCTATGATTCTGAGGGATCCACTCTGGGATTAGCACTCTTGTTAGTACAGATTTCCCTCTAGGTGTCCTAGGTTCTTCTAATGGTTCTTTTCCTTGGGCTTTAGCTTCCGTCTCTAATTGAATTATGCCAAATTCATTGGTATTGTTTGGCTGAGAACTTATGGTGTACATTGTTCCTTCTTTGTCTATGTATGCGTCTCTCTCAAATTTCACCACTGGACGTTCCAATCCAATGGGTTGATCAGGGTTGTGCATTTGCACCACTTGTCTTCGCAAACCATCCTCATAGATGCGAGGACCTAAGCGGTTGGTTTGGAGAAATTCTAATTGAGTTCTATAGGGTCCTTCGAGTCTTTCCAAATATGCTACGTTCGACCCTCCTTCTGATCTTTCCGTGCTAAAAGCCATTTCTGATTCACTCGTATCTGAGCTCAACTTGTAGGGATAACTATTCAAGTGTTGAGCCCACGAACGTGCAGTTGTTCCTACACGTGCTTCTGATGATCTAAAGCTTCGTCCATTTGACTTGCCTATGTGTTTGCCCGATCTAAGGTTCATGAATTTACTTCGTGGCACTCTCTGATCATCAATGGTTCTTTTTTCTTACTTTCTTGATTCTTTTTAAATTCCTTTAGATTCTTGTCTTGTCTCAATGTATACATCAGAAATTGACTTTCCATGGTACTTTTGAGTTCTCGTTCTGTCAGACTTTAATTCTTTTCTTTAGGTTTTCATATTACACACCTTTACTTTAGTCTTGGACTTTAAAAATTAAATCTCTTGAACTTGATGCATTCCTATCGTCTTTAATCTAATCCACAATGCTACCGTTTAGCCTAAGCTAATAATTGGCTGAGGGGGTTGAGTATTCTTCGAACCTCAAGTCAGCTACTTTGGTTGCTCTGATGCCCTAGAAGTCGCACTTCCCAAGCCCTGTGTTCTTCACTGCCTTGCTTTGTTTGCCCTTGATTGCCCTTGCTAGACTTGTAAAAATCCACTATTAGACCAATTCTCAAATGGATGATCAAGCACTTGAATATGTACACTTTTAAAGGTCCCTTTCCTTTTGCCCAAATTTTTAATGCCCCTTGGCTTTCTAGTCCCAAATATGGTCAACCTCAATTTATCCTCTCTAATGAGCTATAAAGCTCAAAAAATGGACTTTGGATGAAAAAGATATGAGCGTTCAGGCCCTGGGGTAAAAACTGGCCAATAGGTTTTTCCTTCCCTATGAGCTAAGGGCTCTCCTATGAGTGCAATCACCCAAAAATTTTCAAAAAATAGCCCCAAATTTGGTCAAAAATTGAAACCCTAAAAATTGTGTTCGGGGTGGACAATCGCGATGGTCTGCAACAATCGCGATGGTCTGGGACAATCGCAATGGTCTGGGACTGTCGCGATGGTCTGAAGTGAACAATCAAAATGGTGTGAATGAACCATCGCAATGGTCTAATCGGCGAGCGATCGCGATGGCATCGGTCAACGGTCAACACAACAATCACGATGGTCACGAGGCACGATGGCTTGAGCCAATCGCGATGGTTCAACTTTTGAGGCATCGCGATGGTCTGAGGGTATCCTCGCGATGGTCTAGCTTGCCACGTGGCAGCGTCAGCGGGATGGCATGAGCCAATCGCGATGGCGTGGGTTCGACGGGATCGTCGTGATGGTCAAGGACCATCACGATGGCTCAAGTGAACCGTCGCAATGGCGTGAGACTGTCAGGATGGTCCGGTCGAGCCGTCACGATGGCGTAAGCCAATCGCGATGGTGTGAGCCAATCGCGATGGTGTGAGCCAATCGTGATGGTCCACCAAAATGCAACTTTTTGAAATGCAAGTGTGGATTCCTATGTACGCAAGGATGCTCTACAGCGTGGTGAACTCGCTTACCTCAAATTCCGAACTTGGCAGACCATCGTGATGGTCTGACACAGTCCGCATTTTCTGACAGAAAGTGATTTTCTTACCTTTTAGAAGCTTTCCTGATGCACTGGAGCTCTCCACCTGCAAGAAAACTCAAAAACACACAAGTACATACAAGCACAAAAGCTCTCTCTCTCTCTCTCACATGCACAAATGAGGGGAAATGAAGAGAATGGGTGGATATGGTGAATTTTTTGATTTTTTTGAAGTGGAAGAAGATGATGCGGTGATGAAGATGGAGTATGGGGGAGGTGAAAAACACCAAAAACTAAGTAAAAACAATAAAACTGAAAATTTTACCTTCCAACGCCACTTCTTGCTATACTCTTACCATCACACATTCGTCCTAGACTCGATCCCCGGCAACGGTGCCAAATTTGGTGTTGCTCTAGCACAATGGTGAGAACCACATTAAGAAGCTCCACCTCCTTAATGTCAATCCGCGGAAGAGATAGGAGTGATATGAAGATCCTGAATATGAGATGAAGTGAGAGTGATGGTGAGAAGCATAAAGATGCACACATACATACACACACACAACGAAGAGACAAGCAAGACACAATGGAAGGTAGGAAATCAACTTTATTACTCAAGAGCACTCTTACAAGCTCAAAATAGCTCTAAGCTCTTCTCTACTCAAACAAGCTATCACTAAGTAACCTAAAAAATTAGCTCTCTAGCTCTTTTTATAGATTCTAGACTAGTTTTGACCGGTTTCACATCTAGTGACTGGCATAGTTAAAAAATAGGTTCTAGATGCTATTTGAAAGGGTAAACGGTGTCTAAAAATAACCAAAATTGGTACACTCATTCTACCTAAGCTCCTCAAGCTTGAGGACTCCTCGGCTTGCACAAAATGGAGCTATAAATTACAAAAAGGGTTTCTCTATGTTACATATGGTACAAAAGTGATGAAAATCACTCTTGGAGGTTTTTGAAAAGTATTTTGAAATATATTTGTTTGAAAAAATGATTTGAATGGCTCCCTGCTACTTCATTATGCTCTGTCTTTACATGCTTCCGCGTCTTCTATGCCTCTGGCTACTACCAACACCAATAGAGTTAGTAAGTGATATAGGCACGCACTTCTTGAATGAAGTTATTCAAAACCTTCTCCAAGAAGTCATGATGATACATAAGAAGTCTACCCCCTATCATCCACAAGCTAACAAACAAGTTGAGAGCACAAATAAGATCCTCTGTAATGTGTTGAATAAACTCGTAAATAATAAACGCTCTGATTGGGACAAACAGATTCATCATGCTATTTGGGCTTACCGAGTTGCCTACAGAACGATACTCAATGCCACCCCATTTCAGATGGTCTTTGGATAGAATGTTGTGCTACTATTAGATTTCTTGATCCCAACTTTAAAAGTAGCACAAGAGCATGAGTGGAATGGAAACGAGTTGTCCTCCAGGATCTTTGATCTAGAAGGCTTAGGTGAGATGAGGCTACGAGCGATAGTAGGCATCTATGCTGCAAAGAAAAGACAAAAGGCATACTTTGATGCACACATCAAGGATAAAGGATTGAAAGAGGGAGACCTAGTGTTGGTTTATACACTAAAACAACATGCTCGTAAATTGGAAAAAAAGAGGATATGGACCCATGATCATTAATAGAATTTCCACTAGTGGTGTGGTTCAATTGGCCACGCTAGAAGGTGACATCTTGCCAAACTATATTAGTGGATGTAGAGTCAATTTGTACCAAGAACCTCTTATAGAGGATATGCTAATGAGACTCAACATTACTAAGAAGCGAAAAGCAGAAGAGTTAAGGGTTAGAGAAGAAGCACAGGCAGAGGCTAGAGAGCGCATTGGGCGAAATAAGTTAAGGTGACAAGGCCTAGATCAAAATCTCAATGCCCCAAGATATCACATGGCCATGTGCTAAACATCGGGTGCAATTGCTCCTCGAATAATAGACCAACATCCCTTTGTGACCATAGAGGTAGGGCAAGGAAATAACGTAAGGACTATTAAAGCATTGATTGACTCAGGTGCAACAACTAGTGCAGTTAGACTTTCATATTGCCAAGACCTACAATTGAACATCAAACCCATAGAAGCCTATCTCATAAGATTGGGAGGTGTGGAAACCCCTTGTTTGGGTGAGATGGAGCTTCCCATCTACCTTCAAGTTGTCCCAGTAAAATTCAAAATGCTAGTATGTCAAGATGAGGACCTTATGGAACCACTTGTCTTGGGTCAAGATTGGATCTATGACCATGCAATCAACTTAAACCTAAGAACTCAACTTCTTCAAGTTTGGATACATGAACAATGTATTACATTAGAATTAGATAATTGCATGATCACAAATCCAGGCATTATAGATTTAGTTAGTTCTTTTAAGACTAATGTTAGAGAAGAAGATGTTGAATGTGTCAAAAGCTCTATGATGCAGAAGAATGCTGCATCCAACAAAAGATTTGAAGACCCATTGAAACTTCCTTGTTTCATGAAGTCTCATCCATCTGTAGTTGTTCAATTATAGAGGCTAGGGAAATAATACAAGATAACTGTTGTATCGACTAGAAAAAAAGATTTCCAGAAGAAAGTAGTTCCATGCATGAATCATATCTGGGTACGAAAGGGGGAGCAACCAATCACACTAGTGTAGTCAAATTCATTAGCAAAGAAGCAGCGAAGAAAGCCAAGACAACAAGTAGCAGAACAACAAAGATATCTATCTCAAAGAGCACTGCAAATTCGGGCACTGAAGCGATCAATGAAGGCCGACCACAATAATGTACAAACTTGAGTGACTAAGGAATTAGTTGTAGCTCAACAAGGGTGATTACATATGTGGATACCCAAGGAACTCTTACATGCACGAAACCCTATGCTCTCCATCACAGGACAAGTCTCAACAAAGAAGCCTAGGTGAAGCAAGCATTAGAACCAAGCATAGAGATCAAAAGAAGATCAATTCACCTCTTCAACAATGGCAAGAAGACAATCATCAAAGATATGGGTTTGGAATCCAAAAGCACCAGTAGTCCCCACAGAACCAAAGACACAAGCCATACGAATTTTAAGAAACTATCCAAAGATTCAGAGGCCAAAGGTGCTCTCTATGAAGCCAAACACTATTCTCAAATGGATCCCTATAAGGAAGAAGGATTGATTTTTATTCAACCATCAGTTGTTTGCATCATCTTTGGATCCAATGGACACCTCCAAACAAGGATTGCATCACTATCTGCACATAACATAGGAAGCCTCGACGTGGGGAAACCATGTGCTCCTTGCACAACCCTGTCTTTTGCACCATTCAAGTCAAGCATTTCCAAAGTATGCATTCATATAGGGCCACATTACATGGCCATGCATATACACAATTGAGAATCCCAGGCACATGAGACACATTGGACATATGTAAATTATTTTATTGATACTAACATCTTTCTTCTTGTTTTGTGACATTGCTCCTCTCAAAAAAGAAAGCGGGGAGAGACAAAAAAAAGGGAAAAGAAAAGAGCATGAATAGGACCATGCGCTCAAAGCATCTCATCAATGAATCATCAACAAGGGCATCCATCAACAATGAAGGACAAACCCATGGTCAATCACCATGATGGGAGTACATTCAATAGGGTATTCAATAGGGTAAGAATCCCCTACTTTGGCAACACTATAACCATGATAGATTAGGAAACCTCTTCGTCAGCATGCCCTTGACCACTTAGCTCAAGACCCAAATTTTTTTTCACCATACATTTTGAAATGCATTCCTCGAGTATGCATGCATAGGGCCACATTACAAGGCCGTGCACATGCCACACATTTTCTTCCACCCATGCATGAACACACTTACCCATCATTCATTATGGGTTACAAGTACTTGGCATGACTACAATGAACATCATCATTGAAAGATCTAGAGGACATCAATGGGACAACATCAATACCTTGGAAGGAATTCAAAGCCAACATCTGGTCACAATCCACTTGCACAACCTCTTTTGAGAAGTTAACAATTTTTGGAAGCTCACAAATAAATCATCATGCTCTAATCCAAGGAAGAAGCTCAAAACTTGCAAAGGCATACAACGACATAGTGAAGAATTAGAAAACCGAACCTACTACAATTGGAAGATAGATGTCTCTTGTTCACACAGGGTGGACACTACCTCCCAAGGTACTACATGGAACAACCACTACAACAGGGGCATGTCAAGGACGACAGACTCCAGAGGGGGGGAGTGTTAGCACTCAAGGTCACGAACCAGGTGCAAGAACATGTAAAAGAAGTGGACACACAAGAAGAAGGAGCAAGTAGGCAAATCCAAGAAGTACATGTCAAATGTTCAAAAGGAATCCCTATAAAAATAGTGATTTTCATCAATAAAAGACATTGTAAATACCATTTCATATTTTTGTAACTCCATTTTGTTCAAGCCAAGGAGTCCTTGACCTTGAAGAGAATTAGATGTATCATCCTAACAATTTTCATAATTTTTAGACTTCGTTTGAGCCCTCAAATAAGCCCTGGAACCTAATTTTTAACTAGGCCGGACACTGGTCTGGACAGGGCCGAAACCACTCAAAAAAACTATAAAAAGAGCTAGAGAGCTCATTTTTGGGGTTATCTTGTTAGAGAGTTAGCTTGTTAGAGATTTCAGCCTTTGTAAGAGAGTTCTTTTGTAATAGAAGCTTTCCATTGTTCCTCTCTTTGCTCTTACCTTGTGCATGTGTGTGTATATGTGTGCATGCTAGTGTGCTTCTCACTCACACATCTGTGCCTTCACATGCTCACAATCTTCCTACCAATCCTCACGTCTCCGCAGATTGACAAGTAAAGAAGGTGGTGCTTATGCTTGAGCTACACCACCTCTCGAAGCACTACATGGAACAACCACTACAACAAGGGTCTGTCACAGACGACAGACTCGAGAGGGGGGGGGAGTGGTGACACTCAAGATCAAGCACGAGGTACAGGAACACATCAAAGAAGTGGACATACAAGAAGGAGGAGCATATAGGGAGCTCCAAGAAGCACATATTAATTTTTCAGAAGAAATCCCTATAAAAACAGTGATTTTGATCACTAAAACCATTGTAAATATCATTTTACCATCTTGTTCAAGCGGAGGAGTCCTTGAGCTTGAGGAGTATTAGGAGTATCTACGTACCAATTTTCATAATTTTTAGAGTCCGTTTGAGCCTTCAAATAAGCCTTGGAACCTAATTTTTATTTAGTTCGGACACTAGGTCTGGACAGGGCCAAACCTAGTCAAAAAACTATAAAAAGAGCTAGAGAGCTCATTTTTGAGGTGGGCTTGTTAAAGAGTTAGCTTGTTAGAGATTTCAGCCTTTGTAAGAGAGTTCTTTTGTAATAGAATCTTTCCATTGTTCCTCTCTTTGCTCTTACCTTGTGCACGTGTGTGTATGTGTGTGCATGCTAGTGTGCTTCTCATTCACACATTTGTGCCTTCACATGCTCACAGTCTTCATACCAATCCTCACGTCTCTGCAGATTGACAAGTAAAGAAGGTGGTGCTTATGCTTGAGCTATACCTGCTAAATCAAAACACAAATCGGATTGAAACCCTCAAGACATTAAAAATCCATATAACATTCCATTATTACATTAAATATAACATGCCTCCTATTGACAAGCAACTGACCTCAGTTGATAAAAATAAAATAGACATGGATGGCCATTCACATGTCCCATCAGTGAATAATCATAAGCATGTCCCATGTGAAAACACATGCATGGAATTGGAAAACTGGAAATTAATGTGATTGTGGATGATATGCAGTGTTAAAGTGTATTTTGGAGCCTAAATTTTTTAAATAATCTAACCCAAAAGTGACCACAAAATTGAACATCTTGATCTAATAGAATTATTTTTTGGAAAACCATGATGCAAAAAAATAAATTTAATAAATAACTTACCATGATGAGGAAAATATATTTAATAAATAACTTACCATGATGAGGAAAATATATTTAATAAATAACATTTAATAAATAACTTACCAAACTCCTTTGTATATAGGTAGGGTCCATAACTTGTTACTAAACATCTAAAAATAATGTTAGCAATATTTGAACTAAAATAGAAAAGAAAGGCTTTTGTGTTGGAAATATATGAAAACAATAATTAAATAAATAAATGAGAGTGCTAGATAAAAAAATAAATGAATAAATAAAATAAGTGAAAGTTTTTTATAAATAAATAAATAAATCAATAAATAATAAAAGAAGGAGAGTATTAAATAAATAATTAAATAAAGAAAAAGAGAGTGTTAAATAAATAAATAAATAGTGTGAAGAGAGTGTCAAAAGTCATGTTAAATATTTATTAAAAGGAATGGGGTATCAAAAAGAGAAAATAGGCTAGTGGATAAGGCTTATCTCTTTGAAGTTGTTGGAGTTTGAGGTCTACGATAGCACGCGAAGAGCACAAGGAAGAAGAAGAAGCTTGGAGAACACACAATATTGAATGTATTACCACTAGAATGTACAAAGATAAGTAACCCATTAGGGCTATAGGCAAATATACAAGCTAGGGGAGAAAACCTCCTAGGGAGGGAAAAAAGTGCCTTGATGGTCCTAGTGTGTTCACACACATCACTACCTAAATATATCAACAAATCCCCTTGGGAGTGATGTAGTGAAATAGGAGTTGGCACTCATGTATAAGGAAGTGCCAATCTATGTGGAATCAATCCAAAAAGGGAAGTAAGCCTAAAGCTTTGCAGAAAGCTTCAAACTTCTCCCTAGGCAGAGCCTTTGTGAAAAGGTCTACAATGTTTTCTTGCGTGGACACATATGCCAAGTTGATCTCTCTAATAGAGAACCAATCTTTGACATAAGTGATAATGCACCTCAATGTGTATAGTGCGAGCATAGAACATAGGGTTCCTTGCAATTGCCAATGCACTCTGACTGTCAGTGAAGATGGTGGTGGCAGAAGACTGACCAACACCCAAATCAGCCGTAAGGCATCTGAGCCACACACACTCAACAGTTGTTGTGAAAAGTGCCCTATACTCAGCCTCACAACTGGAAGTGGCCACAATAGGCTGCTTCTTGCTCAACCAAGATATGCATGAGCTACCAAGCATGAAACAAAAACCATTGGTGGACACACGAGTGTCATAACAACCAACCCAGTCAAAGTCAGAAAAAGCATGTAGATTTGGTAGTAGTGATTCCCCCTTGGGATAAAACAATCCAAGTAGTAGAGTTCCACTCAAGTTGCGAAAGATACACTTAACCGACTGCCAATGCTTGATACCTGGGTAGTGCATAAACCTGCTCATCTGTGAGATAGCAAACTGAATATCTGGCCGAGTAATGGATAAGTAAATTAAGCATCCAACAGCCTGTTGATAGAGAATAACATCAAATGCATCTCCAATGTCATGAAGACTCAATCGTAAACCTATCTTCATAGGAGTGGCAATAGGTTTATAGTCTTCGAGGCCAAAACACTGCAATAATATGTCAATATATTTAGTTTGACACAAAGATATTCCACCATCAACTTGCATAAGCTAAATGCCCAAATAATGATGCAAGTACCCCAAATTAGACATCTCAAATGAGGCATGCAAATCAGCCTTAAAATCAGCAATATGCTTCTCATGAGGACTAGTGAGCAGCATGTCATCAACATACACAACAATTATCAGAAGCACATCATTAGCATGCTTAACATATAAATTTCTTTCAGTTGGACTGTTCTCAAAACCATGTGCAATCAGATAGGCATGTATCTTTTCATACCAAGCACGTGGTGCTTGCTTTAAACCATATAATGCCTTCTTTAACCTGCACACTTGGTTCTCATGCCCTTTCTGCATAAAGCCATGGAGCTAAAAAACATGCATTTCTTCATGCAAGTCACCATTCAAAAATGCATTTTTAATGTCTAACCGATGTACATTCCAACCATGATGAGCTGCAAGTGCACAGATGCTATGAACAGTAGTCATTTGACATGTAGGTGCAAAGGTCTCATCAAAATCAATGCCTCTTTCCTATGCATAACCCTTTGCAGCAAGCCTAGCATTATAGCTTTCAACTGTTCCATCAGGTTTACGCTTCAACTTGTATACCCACTTAGTGCCAATGGCCTTCTTGCCAAGAGGCAAATCACATAAAGACCAGGTACTATTTTTCATGATAGCATCATAATCAGATTGCATTGCAGCCATCCAATGTTTAGAATTTTGTGCTTCATCAAACAAAACATGCTCAGTCTCATCACAGAGACTAGGGGCAGCCATAGCACAACTATTTAATGCAAAAGAGGCACTATGAAAGCCTAAATGAGTACAATATGACAGAGGTGCATCTAATTTACTGTCATGCAAAGTCTGCACCAACCATTTTGGCATAGTTTTTGCCTCCTCAATATCAAGTCTCTCATCAACAAGTGCATCATGTAAATCTGCATCAAAAATAGAATGATCGACATCATCACATGAAACCTATAAAGGTCAAGAAGTTGTCTTATTTGGACCAGCATTAGACTGTCCACTTGTAAAGAGAGGCAACAATGTATCATACATGTCTTTGGAGCTAACGTATGTCTCCTTAGTACATGAAAGCAATGGCTCAATAGCATCTTCCACAAAAACAACATCATGACTAACCAAAATGCATTTAGTTTGTGGATGATACAAACGATAGCCTTTACTTTCAGAACCATACCCAACAAAAATACATTTCACTGCTTTATCATCCAATTTTTTGTGTTGTTGTTCAAGAAGTAATGCATATGCCAAAAACAACCAAAAACATGTAGATGAGCAACAGATGGCTTATGATCATGCCAAGCCTCATGTGGAGTGATAAATTATAGCGCTTTAGTGGGACGCTTGTTAAGTACATATGATGCACACATAATAGCCTCAAGCCAAAAACTATGTGGTAAAGCCTAACTCTTGACCATACACCTTGCCATCTCCATGAGTGAATTGTTCTTTCGTTCAGCAACTCCATTCTATTGAGGTGTATACAACACTGTACATTGATGTTTTATCCCACATTTAGCCAGAAATGCATCAAATTCACAAGACATATATTTCCCCCTCGATTACAATGGAGGGTGTCCATTTTATATGATGATAGATTTTCAGCCAAAACCAAAAAATGATTGAAGCACAAAAACATTTTGGACTTTTCTTTGAGTGGTTATACCCATGCATGCTTGGAAAAATCATCAATGAAAGTTACAAAGTAAAGAAAGTCCCCAAAAGGAGGTGTCTGCATAGGACCAGAGACATCACTGTGAACAAGCTTCAATTTCTGAGTAGCTCGAATTGAACCATCTTTTGGGAAGGAGGAATGCTGCATTTTGCCCAAAATACAACCTTCACAGATGTTTTCTAGGTGCCTCAAGTTGGGGCAAAGAGTACACCATTTCAGATTTTTGCGGGCATAGCAAACTAGCAAAATTCAGATGACCACAACATGCATGCCAAAGCTTTGCATCTGACATAGCCTGAGAATCATGTACTCCACATGCCAAATCATTCATAGATTTTTCATAGTCTATGAGCTTATACAACCCATGACACAAAATGCCAGAAGCAATACTCATGTCACCATTTGACAATCATGAACTGTACATTTGTCATCCACAAATTTCACAACCAGGCCAATCTTGGTTAATGTAGAAACTCATAATAGATTTTTCTTGATCCTTGGCACAAATAAAGCATCTAACAATGTAAAAGAACTACTATCAACATTAGTCAAAATGATCTTACCAACTCCCATGACAGGATAAGAGGAGTTGTTGGTGCATGTGATATTTTTCCCTTTAGGGGTAGGCTCAAGTGAAGTGAAGAAACTACGCTGCGAGGTAATATGTTTGGTTGCCCCACTATCAAAGTAACAAACATCTGAGTCTACTGCAGACATACACTGCTCATGAGAAGATGGGTCAAAATTGAAAACAGTAGTAAATGCCCATTCTTCATTTTGCACAAGATTAGCAGACTCTGTTCTCGGCATAGAGGCCTTTGCAACAACCATTCTAGCCTCTTTTCTCTTTGCCTCTTTTGCAGCCAATTTTGGATAGTTCTTTATGATATGATAGTTTCCTTTATAGTACTTACAAGAGAATTTTTGCTTTTCTAATTTCTTCTCATCTTTGTCTTCCTTCTTCAAATGTGCAGCATTTGCAGATTTTTGCTTACTAGTAGATGAGGTCCATTTACCTTTGCCCTTCTGACTAGCTAGGAAAGCTTGATGTGCAACACCCATAATTGACCTATTCTGCCTAGACTGGTCTTCCTGCAATAGAACAGAGACAAACTCCTCAAATGTCAAGGCATTTGGATTGCCTTTCATCATCAAATGAAGAGAAGAAGCAAAGCTCTTATATGAATCAGGAAGATCATTCAGAACGGTCTCCACAAGTGAGCTATCTAGTATAACTTCATCAATAGAAATCAACTGTTCCTTCAAGTCTTTGATCTTTGTTAGAAAATTGTCCATAGAATCACCTTCATTCATATGCTCACTCTCCAACTGTTTTTGGAGGTAAGCAACACAAGCCTCATTCCTAGCCTGGTAGAGTTTGGTAAGTCTATCTCAAGCATCCTTAGCTAGTATGTAAGAGCGAATGTGAGGAATAATGGCACGTTTGATAGAAAAGGCTATCAATGCATGCACATGAGCATCCCTACCATCCCAATGAATTTTCTCTATAGTAGGTGTAATAGGAACCGCAACACGAACAGAAATCTTCAGAATATCACCATCTTCGACACCATCTGCATTAGCTTCAGTACCTGTATTTGTAGGATTTTTCAACACCCTGCACAATATTCCACAGTTCTTTTGCGACCAATACATGATGCAGCATTCATACCATCCAAGTTATCGCAATAGCCAACATACAGAATACATCACGACTTTTAGCCATGGCCACTAACTAAAATACCCTGATGTAGAAAATTAACTGTATCTCAAAAAGTTGAACAAAACTACCCTATAAACCCGTATTAGACTTCGAGACGTTTATACTGGTGAATGGAAACTTGTATGTATCTTTGGCACAAAAAGACAAAATAGCTTACACAAGCATAATGATAGTGCATTTGGAGGCTGAAACGAGCTCAAATCATGATTTTGGCACCACACAGCAAAGCTGTTTTGATCTCCTAATCACCCTGAGTATGCTTACCAAATTTTATGTGATTTTGAGACTGTTACCAAAGGGGTGTCAATGACACCCTAGATGAAGTGGCGACCTGCTTTGATACCAATTGTTGGAGTTTGAGGTCTATGGTAGCATGTGAACAACACAAGGAAGAAGATGAAGCTTGGAGAACAACACACAATAATGAATGTATTACGACTAGAATGTACAAACATAAGTAATCCATTAGGGCAATAGGCATATATACAAGCTAGGGGAAAAAACCTCCTAAAGAGGGAAAAAAGTGCCCCGAGGATCCTAGTGTGTTCACACACATCACTACCTAAATATATCAATAGAAGTATGAGGTTGTGAGTTTAGATCCCCTACATGCTAAATAAGGAATTATGTAAGCTAACTAGGGAAATAACTAAGCCCTTATTGCCACTCATATGTTAGAATTGGTCTGCGCATAGCCAATGACTACCAATGGAACCAAAGGGAAGCAAAGGGAACGAAAATGAACCAAGAGAACCATGAATGCCAGAGAATCCAAAGATGCCAAAGATACCAAAGTTATGCCGTAGTTCTATGCCTTAGTCAATGCCTTAGAGTAAGCCAAAGGAGTAACCAAATTGATAAACAAACTTGATAAACGAATTTGATAACCAAACAGAACTCAAATAGTGAACAATGCACAATGAGCACAGGGGGTATAGGGGGTATAGTGAGTACAGTTAGTACAATGAGCATAGGGGGTACAGAACCGAACTTGAAGAGTGAATAGTGCATAGTGAGCATAGGGCGTACAATGAATACAATGAACATAGGGGGTACATTGGGTACAACGAGTACAATGAGTACAAGCACAGGGGGTATAGTGTGACAGTGAACACAGGGGGTAGAGTGTGATAGTGAACACAAGGGGGTACAATTTGACAATGAGCACAGTGCACAATACTGAATTCGAAAAAAATTCAAAAAAACTAACCAACGAACCAAAACAAACGAACTTGATAAACAAAAACCCAGACCAGACGGTTGAGATAGTTGTCGATTAACGAGCCGACACCATGAATCATGATCGGATGCTGATATGTATGCCTTCATAGACGTGCCTTGGCTTTGATACCATTGTTCACCTTTGGATCCCACAGATGCATGTATGCAGAGAATAGTAAAAACACAAAATCTCACAAAAGTACTCAAAGAATAGAAAGAGACAAGAGACTTGAAACCAAATTGGGTACAATCTCCCCTCACATACTCTGATGGATGAGTCTATCAGAGTACGTGTATTCAAAGATATTTATCATTACGTCCTAAATAGAAGATACATCCTGAAGATACAAAATTGTGATATGCTATTTTTACAAAATCATCGCTTTCTAAAGTGATCTATTACTTTTTTACAAAAAATAACTAAAATACTATCTTCTAAATATTCTTCTAAATATCTCCAAAAATATTTGAATAAATCCTTGCATGTTCACACCGCCATGACTCTTCACTTGCTAAATCAAAACACCAATCACATTAAAACCCTTAAGACATTAAAAATCCATATAACATTCCATTATTCCATAAAATATAACATGCCCTTTGACAAAGGTACTAAATCTCAAGTACAATTCTTGTGAATAGAATCCAACTCACTCTTCATGGCATGCTCCCATTTAACATGATCCTTTGTCTGCATAGCATCTTTGTAGAAAGAAGGCTCACCAACATCTGTTGGCATAACAAAATTCAAACCTGAAGCATATCTATCAGGTGGATGTGAGACACATGCAAAGTGTCTCAATGGTTGCTGAATTGGAACATTTACAGATTGATCTGATCGGACATTCTCTTGAACATCCCTAAGTATTTTTATGCATGCTAAGTGGAGGATTAGTATCCTCAAACAACACTCTTCTCATTTCAACCTCCTTAATGGGTTTTTTATGCATCTTAGACTCATCGAAAATGACATCACTACTTCTTATCACTAACAGTGTTTCAAGATACCATAAGCAATATCCAAATTGGCCTTCTCAACCATATCCAAGAAAAATGCATTTCTTTGACTTATGGTCAAGCTTTTGTCTAAGGTTTTTGGGTATATGAACATATGTCTCACACCCAAAAACTTGAAGATGATCATAATATGGTGGCTTCCTTGTCCATAACTCTTGTTCCACTTTCAAACCTTTGGTAGTACTAGATGAAAGTACTAGACCTTTGCTTTTGCCTAAAAGCCTTGTGAAAGGTTTGCATGATGCAACATAGAAACTACTCTATCCCAAATAGTTCTATTCATCCTTTCAACTACACCATTGTTTATAGGGGAAAAAGGAGCTATAAACTCTCTACAAATTCCACTAGACTAACAAAAGAGGTTGAATTCATGTGCGTATACTCACACCCATTATTGAAATGTAAAGCCTTGATCTTAGTTCTTTTTTCAGTCTCAATTGAGGCAAGCCATTTTATGAAACTAGGGAATACTTCATCCTTTTCTTTGATAGGATACACCTAGACTTTTCTAGTAGCATCATCTATGAAAGTGATAAAGTAAAGAGAACCACCTAATGACCTTGTGGGCATAGGACCACACACATCTGTATGAACGAGATCTAAGGGCTGAATTGAAGATTCAATGTGCATCTTGTGCACATTCCTAGTTTGCTTTCCATATTGATAATGCTGACGAAATGAAAAATCAAAGAAAGATAACTATATGGAAACTGTGTTTTTCTAAGATCAAATTGTCAAGTGTGACAATGTTCAAGTAGAGGTACTACTTCTAGTGCTTTTTAACTATTGTAAATTGTTGGAGAAATGGAAAATGTTGATGGAATGAGTCAACTTATGATTGATAAGTTGGACCTGAACAACTTTCATGCTCAGACATTTAGAATGATAAATTTCCTTATGGCAAAAGGAAACTAGAAGTACATCAAAGTAGACAATGAAGAGCCTCCACAATTACTTGAGAGGAATGGAAGTACAAAACAATTACGAGCATATGAAGAGTGGAATCAAGGAGCACAAAAGGTAATTTATTGGTTGTCCATTATCATACAAGATAACATGATTAGGCACATACAAGATGCCAAAACTGTAAAAAGCTTGGAATAGTTTGATCACATTGTATGAGATCAATACAAAGGCACAAAAATTCCAACTCAAGAATGATCTACATACACTGGAGAAAAAGAGCATGTCACTGAGTGAATAAACCTTAAAATCCAGAAGCATATGTGAGTCACTTGCACCTATTGACTTCAACTTAGATGATGATGATAAAGTTGAAGTGTGCCTTCATGATTCAAGAGATACATGTAAGTAGTTCAAAACTTCTATTCAAACCAAGAACAATATTCCAAATTTATTTGATCTTGTGTCCACGTTGATAATTGAGAAAAGAACCTTGGTGAAGATTCAAACCCCCAAGAAAGGGCTAGGACTGAGAAGCTTTTCTACTCTAATAGAGGAAGAGGTGGAGCTAGAGGCTTCAAAAGTGGAAGATGAAACAATAACCAAGACCAAGGTCAACAACAAACCAATATAGGAGGTAGAGGACAATTTAGAGGTAGGGGGAGCTAAAGAGGCGATAGAAATTTCCAAAGAATTGATTTAGATAATGACAATAAGGGATGATAGAATTATGGTAAATGTGGTCACATTGTATGTGATTGCATCTTGAAGAATCAAAATGGTAGAAAGCAACAAAACAACTAAGCATCCACAAGTGTAGATGATTCAAAGAAGCTATTCATGGTCCAACATCACATGATGAACACAATTTTTGTTGATGTTTCAAAATTGAATGGTAATCTTTGGTATGTTGATTCAAGTGCTTCAAATCACATGACCAGCCATGCAGAATGGTTTAGTAGTTTGCAAAAATTGTCAATTCCTAGATTTGTTGAAAGAAGTGATGATACATCACACCCTATCAAGCATACATGAAATATAGCACTATCCATGGAAGATGGGAAGGTAAAACATCTTGTTGATGTATTGCATGTTAGAATATAGCAAAGAACCCTAGTTTCTATTGGAAAAATGATTGACTAGGGATTACAAGTCAAGTTCAATGCTAATGGTTTGTATGTAGAAGAGTACAAACATAATGTAAGGTCGATATCCAAGGGGAACAAAGTGGGTAGTATGTTCACCTTCAATGTGAAAATTCATGAAATTCTTGCAGCCATGTTTGCAAAAGGTGTAGCTATCATTGTTGACATAGAGATTTGGCACAAGCAAATCGAACATGCAAATTTGCAGAGTTTGAAATTGATGTAGTCAAAGGAGCTCGTCAACAGAATACCAAATTTCAATGTTGCAAAGATACAGAAGGTATGTGATGCATGTCAATTTGGTAAACAATCAAGGGCATCATTTCCACATGACAAGCATGTTAGTGAGAATGTGTTAGAGATAGTGCTCACATATGTTTGCAGTCATGCAAAGATCACATCTATGGGAGGTTGCGGTTTTAAGTCACTTTTATTGATGAACATACACAAAAAGTATGGGTATACTTCATGAAGGACAAGAGTGAGGTGTCTACTCACTTTCAAGGCTATGGTGGAAAAGGAGATAGGGAAGTATATTTAGATATTAAGATATGATGGAGGAGGTGAATACATATCAAATGAATTCAGTGGTTTTCTAAAAAGTCTTGCAATTCAAAGGCAATTTTCATGCAAGTACAGACCACAACAAAATGGCGTTGAGTGAATGTGATATTGTTGCATATATCCTTTGGCAACAAATCTAGATTTTTAGCGATCAATGCTACCATCTAACTTTCTCTTAATCTTGTAAACCCACTTTGTGTTGGAGTTCGAGGTCTACAGAAGCAGGCTAACATCACAAGGAAGAAGAAGAAGCTTGGAGCACAACACACAATACTGAATGTATTACCAAGATAATGTACAAAGATAAGTAGCCCATTAGGCTAATAGGCATATATACAAGCCAGGGGAAAAAAACCTCCTAAAGAGGGAAAAAAGTGCCCCGGTGGTTCTAGTGTGTTCACACATATCACTACCTAAACATATCAACAAATCCTCACTAGGAGTGATGCGGTGAACAAGGAGATGGCACTCATGTATAAGGAAGTGCCGAGCTATGTGAAATCAATCCACAAAAGGAAGTAAGCCCAAAGCTTTGCGGAAAGCTTCAAACTTCTCCCTAGGTAGAGCCTTTGTGAAAAGTTCTACAATGTTCTTCTATGTGGGCACATATGCCAAACTAATCTCTCTAGAAGAGAACCTCTCCTTGACATAATGATAGTGCACCTCAATGTGCTTAGTCCAAGCATGGAACACAGGGTTCCTCATGATTGTCAGTGCACTTTGACTCTTAGTGAAGATGGTGGTGGCAGAAGACTGACCAACATGCAAATAACCATAAGGCATTTGAGCCACACACACTCAACAATAGCTATGAAATCTGCCCTATACTCAGCCTCAGAATTGGAAGTGGCCAGAGTAGGCTGCTTCTTGCTCAACCAAGATATACATGAGCTATTATACATGAAGCAAAAGCCACTAGTGGACACATGAGTTTCATAGCAACTAGCCCAGTCAGAGTCAGAAAATGCATGTAAATCTGGCCGTAGTGACCACCCCTTGGGATAAAACAATCCAAGAAGTCGGGTACACTCAAGTAGTGAAAGATGCACTTAACTACTTGCCAATGCTTGACACTGGGGTAATGCATAAACTTGCTCATCATAGCAGCCATCCAATTTTCAAAATTTTGTGCTTCATCAAATGAAAAAGGCTCACTCTCATCACAGAGATTAGAGGTAGCCATAGCATAGCAATCTGATGCAAGAGAACCACGATGAGAGCCTGAATGAGTACATTATGATAGATGTGCATCTAATTTTCTATCTCTCAAAGTCTGTACCAACCATTTATGCATAGTTTTTGCCTCCTCTATATGAGTTCTCCTATCAACAAGTGCATCATGTAAATTTACATCAAAAATGGAATGATCTACATTCACATGAAAGCTGTAAAGGCTTAGAAGTTTCCTCATTAGGACTAGCACTATATTGTCTGTTGGTGCACGGAAATCAATAATTGAAGTTTTGATGAAGGTTTGGAAGTCAAGGACTAAAGAAAAGATCAAGTTATGAAGCATGAAGGAAGTGCATATCCAGAAGATGAAGATGTGTATACATATGTACATGAAATTTTCAGCTTCTAATTGTGATCAGGTTGAGAGAATTGAGAGTTGTTGATATATTTAGGTAGTGATGTGTGTGAACACTCTAGGACCGCCGGGGCACTTTTTTCCCTCTTTAGGAGGTTTTTTTCCCCCGGCTTGTATATACGCCTATTGCCCTAATGGGCTACTTATCTTTGTACATTCTCTAGTAATACATTCAGTCTTGTGTGTTGTGCTCCAAGCTTCTTCTTCTTCCTTGTGCTGTTCGCGTGCTTCCGCAGACGTCTAACTCCAACAATTGGTATCAGAGCAGGTCGTTGCTTCTTCTAGGGTGCCGTCGACACTCCTCCGTTTGCAGTCTCAGATTCGCACAAAATTTGGTGAGCATACTCAGGGTGTTTCCGAGATCAAAACAGCTTCGTTCTGTGGTGCCGAAATCGCGATCTGAGCTCGTTTCGGCCTCCGAACGCACTATCATAGTGCTTGTGCAGGCTATTTCGTCCTTTTGTGCCAAAGGTATATACCAGTTTTTGTTCGCCAGTTTAAGCGTCTCGAAGTCTGCTACAGGTCTAGCAGAACTCGTCTGGGCAGTTCTGTTCAACTTTTTGAGATACAGTCAATTTTCTGCATCAAGGTATTTTAGTGACCGGCCATGGCTGAAAGCAGTGATGTATTCCGTATGTTGGCTGTTGAGGATAAGTTGGATGGTACCAACTACCCATTATGGGCTTATATGATGCGACATGTACTGGTTGCAAAAGGATTGTGGAACATTGTGCAGGGTGTTGAAAGACGTCCTGTTACACCTGTAACGACAGGTACTGCAAATACAGGTGTTGGAGCTGATGAAGATGGTGTCGAAGATGATATTCCACAGATTCCTGTTCGTGCTGCTGTTTCTGTTGCACCTACTGCAGAGCAGATTCGTTGGGATGGCAGAGATGCCCAGGCACATGCATTGATAGCTTTGTCTGTCAAACGTGCCATTATTCCTCACATTCGCTCTTGCAGAACAGCAAAGGATGCTTGGGATACACTTACCACTTTGTACCAGGCTAGGAATGAGGCTCGTGTTGCTTACCTCCGAAAACAATTGGAGAGTGAGCACATGAATGAAGGTGATTCGATGGACAGTTTTCTTACAAAGATCAAAGACCTGAAGGAACAATTGATTTCTGCTGATGAGGTTATACCAGATAGCTCACTTGTGCAGACCGTTCTGAATGGCCTTCCTGATTCATATCAGAGTTTTGCCTCTACTCTTCGATTGATGATGAAAGGCAATCCGAATGCCTTGTCATTTGAGGAATTAGTCTCTGTTCTGTTGCAGGAAGATCAGTCCAGGCAGGACAGGTCCATTATGCGTGTTGCAGATCAAGCTTTCCTGGCTAGTCAGAAGGGCAAAGGAAAATGGAGCTCTTCTACTAGTAAGCAGAAATCTGCAAATGCTGCACAATCGAAGAACCAGGATAAAGATGAGAAGAAATCAGAAAAGCAGAAATTGTTCTGCAAGTACTGTAAAGGAAATGATCATATTATAAAGAACTGTCCAAAACTGGCTGCTAAAGAGGCAAAGAAGAAAGAGGCTGGAATGGTTGTTGCAGAGGCCTCTACAACAAAAACAGAGTCTGCAAATCTTGTGCAGGAAGAAGAATGGGCGTTTACTACTGTCTGCAGTTTTGACCCATCTTCTCATGATCAGTGCATGTCTGCAGTAGACTCAGATGTTTGGTACTTTGACAGTGGGGCGACCAAACATATTACCTCGCAGCGTAGTTTCTTCTCTTCACTCGAGCCTGCCCCTACAGGGAATACTGTCACATGCGCCAATAACTCCTCTTATCCTGTTATGGGAGTTGGTAAGATCATTCTGACTACTGCTGATGGTAGTTCTTTCACTTTGTCAGATGCTTTATTTGTGCCAGGGATCAAAAAGAACCTGTTATCAGTTTCTGCATTAGCCAAGATTGGCTTGGTTGTGAAATTCGTTGATGACAGGTGTACAGTCCATGATCTCTCAAATGGCGATGTGATTATTGCTTCAAGCATTTTATGTCGTGGGCTGTATAAGCTCATAGACTATGAAAGATCTGTGAATGATTCGGCATGTGCAGTTCATGATTCTCAGGCTATGTCAGATGCAAAGCTTTGGCATGCACGCTTTGGTCATCTGAATTTTGCTAGTTTGTTACGCCTGCAGAAATCTGAAATGGTGTCCTCTTTGCCCAAACTTGAGGCACCTAGAAAACATGTTTGTGAAGGCTGTATTTTGGGCAAAATGCAGCGTTCTTCCTTTCCAAAAGATGGTTCAGTTCGGGCTATGCAGAAATTGCAGCTTGTACATAGTGATGTCTGTGGTCCTATGCAGACACCCTCTTTTGGAAATTACCTTTACTTCGTGACTTTCATTGATGATTTTTCCAGGCATGCATGGGTATATCCACTCAAAGCAAAGTCCGAAGTGTTCATGTGCTTCAAACAGTTTTTGGTTTTGGCTGAAAATCTGTCAGCATGTAAAATGGGCACCCTCCGTTCTGATCGAGGGGGGGAATATATGTCTTCAGATTTTAATGCATTTCTGGCTGAACGTGGGATAAAACACCAGTGTACAGTGCCGTATACACCTCAACAGAATGGAGTTGCTGAACGAAAGAACAGGTCACTCATGGAGATGGCGAGGTGCATGGTCAAAAGTCAGGCTTTACCACATAGTTTCTCGCTTGAGGCTGTCATGTGTGCAGCATATGTACTGAACAGGTGTCCCACCAAAGCGTTGCAGTCTATCACTCCATATGAGGCTTGGCATGACCGCAAGCCATCTGTTGCTCATCTGCGTGTTTTTGGTTGTTTGGCATATGCATTAGTGCCTGAACAACATCGCAGAAAATTGGATGATAAGGCAGTAAAATGTATTTTTGTTGGGTACAGTTCTGAAAGTAAAGGCTATCGTCTATATCATCCACAGACTAAACACATTCTGGTTAGCTGTGATGTTGTCTTTGTGGAAGATGCTATTCAGCCATTGCTTTCATGTACTAAGGAGACATCTGTTAGCTCCAAAGACATGTATGATACTTTGATGCCTCTTTTTACAGGTGGACAGGCTAACGCTGGTCCTAATGAGGCAACTTCTCAGCCTTTGCAGGTTTCATATGATGATGGAGATCATTCCATTTCTGATGCAGATTTACATGATGCACTTGTTGATGAGAGAGCTGATATTGAACAGGCAAAAACTATGCCAAAATGGCTGGTGCAGACTTTGCGTGACAGCAAATTAGATGCACCTTTGTCATATCGTACTCGTTCAGGCTCTCATAGTACCTCCTTTGCATCAGATTGCTATGCTATGGCTGCATCTAGTCTCTGTGATGAGAATGAGCCTGTTTCTTTTGATGAAGCACAAAATTCAGAAAATTGGATGGCTGCTATGCAATCTGAATATGATGCTATAATGAAGAATGGTACATGGTCTTTATGTGACTTGCCTCCTGGCAAGAAGGCCATTGGCACTAAGTGGGTATACAAGCTGAAGCATAAACCTGATGGTACAGTTGACAGGTATAAGGCTAGGCTTGTTGCAAAGGGTTATGCGCAGGAAAGAGGCATTGATTTTGATGAGACCTTTGCACCTACATGCCGTATGACTACTGTTCGGAGCATTTGTGCACTTGCAGCCCATCATGGTTGGAATGTACATCAGTTGGATATTAAAACAGCATTTCTGAATGGTGACTTGCATGAAGAAGTGTATGTTTTTCAGCCCCGTGGCTTTGTGCAGAAAGGGCATGAAAACCAGGTGTGCAGGTTAAAGAAGGCGTTATATGGTTTAAAGCAAGCACCACGTGCTTGGTATGAGAAAATACATGCCTATCTAATTGCACATGGTTTTGAGAACAGTCCAACTGAAAGCACCTTATATGTTAAGCGTGCTAATGATGTGCTTCTGATCATTGTTGTCTATGTAGACGACATGCTGCTCACTGGTCCTCTTGAGAAGCATATTGCTGATTTCAAGGCTGATTTGCATGCCTCATTTGAGATGTCTGATTTGGGGCATTTGCATCACTATTTGGGCATTCAGTTTATTCAAGTTGATGGTGGAATGGCTTTGTGTCAAACGAAATATATTGACACATTATTGCAGCGTTTTGGCCTTGAAGACTGTAAGCCTATTGCCACTCCTATGGAGACAGGTTTACGATTGAGTCTTCATGATGCTGGAGATGCATTTGATGTTGTTCTCTATCAGCGGGCTGTTGGATGCTTGATTTACTTATGCATTACTCGGCCAGATATTCAGTTTGCTGTCTCACAGATGAGCAGGTTTATGCATTGCCCAAGAGTCACGCATTGGAAAGCGGTTAAGCGCATCTTTCGCTACTTGAGTGGTACTCGGCTACTTGGGTTGTTTTATCCCAAGGGGGGATCACTACCGCCAGATTTGCATGCTTTTTCTGACTCAGATTGGGTTGGTTGCTATGACACTCGTGTGTCCACCAGTGGTTTTTGCTTCATGCTTGGTAGCTCATGTATATCTTGGTTGAGCAAGAAGCAGCCTACTGTGGCCACTTCCAGTTGTGAGGCTGAGTATAGGGCAGCTTTCACAGCGACTGTTGAGTGTGTGTGGCTCAGACGCCTTATGGCTGATTTGGGTGTTGGCCAGTCTTCTGCCACCACCATCTTCACTGACAGTCAGAGCGCATTGGCAGTTGCGAGGAACCCTGTGTTCCATGCTCGCACTAAGCACATTGAGGTGCATTATCACTATGTCAGGGAGAGGTTCTCTGCTGGGGAGATCAGCTTGGCATATGTGCCCACGCAGGAGAACATTGCAGACCTTTTCACGAAGGCTCTGCCTAGGGAGAAGTTTGAAGCTTTCCGCAAAGCTTTGGGCTTACTTCCTTTTGTGGAGTGATTTCCACATAGCTCGGCACTTCCTTATACATGAGTGCCAGCTCCTTGTTCACCGCATCACTCCCAGGGGGGATTTGTTGATATATTTAGGTAGTGATGTGTGTGAACACTCTAGGACCGCCGGGGCACTTTTTTCCCTCTTTAGGAGGTTTTTTTCCCCCGGCTTGTATATACGCCTATTGCCCTAATGGGCTACTTATCTTTGTACATTCTCTAGTAATACATTCAGTCTTGTGTGTTGTGCTCCAAGCTTCTTCTTCTTCCTTGTGCTGTTCGCGTGCTTCCGCAGACGTCTAACTCCAACAAGAGTAGGAACATTTACATGTGTAAATGGAAAGAAGAGAAATTGCAGGAGGTGCAAAATTCGATGCTAATGTTTTGGTCAATTCTCCTTCCACAGTGTAAAGTTTTGAGCAAGCAAGTAGTCATTCTTTAATTTTGAAGGTAAGCTACCTATGGCTAAAAGCATTTGCATAAATGGGTTCTAGATTGAGAGAACCAAGTGTTAGAAGTTATAGGTGTTTGAATCGACTTCTCAGAAGAATAGTTTTAGACATAGGTGACCTGATGATATCATTTCTCAAGATCTACTAAGTCTTTTGAAATGATTCAGGTTGGAGAAGGTGCGCAAACTGTAGGCAACACCTTGCACAAAGTTTTATAAAAAACTTTACACATTTGGTAAGTCAATGAGAGAGTTATTTGCAGCAGACTTTCTATGTAGACATCTTCTTCACAGTTTGTTCAAATTTTGATATTGAGTATTTATCCTCCAAATTGGTGAAGGTTTTGAGTTACTCTTGATATAGAGGTGCTCTAACTTCAAGAGTAGCTTGTTCTTTTGGAGATCAACACTCTCCATCAGTGGTATCAGAGCAGGAAGCATCAAAATTGAAGAAAGGAGGACCCCGATTGCTGCAGCTATAAAGAATTCAACATCTGAAGGTTCAAAAGATGAAAGCTTGAAAGAAAAGCTTGAGAAAGAGACCAAAATTTGTCAAGAAGATCAAAAGGGAACTTCATTCAAAGTAAAGGACATCTATTACTCATAAAGTTTGAAGAATTCAATACACGTGTGAAGAAAGGATGGGAGATTCTCTTCAAATAGAGAAGTTGGATAGAGAGAACTATCCAACATGGTCAATGAGGATGGAAGCTCACCTTATGAGCAAAGACTTGATAGGTTATATTACAGGTGAAGAAGAAAAGCCTAAGTTCAGAGATCCTAGTGTTCCAACTAGGGAAGAATTATCAGATTTGAAGAATTGGATGAGGAAAGATGATCAAGCCAGGAGCCTTATCTACATGGCAGTTAATGATTACTTACTACCTCACATTAGAGGTCTTGAAAGTGCAAGTGATATATGGAATGATTTGGAGGAGCATTTCCAAAACACCACAAAGTCAAGGAAGGCATCCTGGTGGGCAGAATTTACCACATTCAAGAAGAAGGCCTCTCAATCTATCTCAGATTATGTAACAAGGATGAAGGACATTGCAGATGCACTAGGAGCAGTTGATGAAGGCATTGAGGAGGATAAATTGGTAAGGCAAATCCTTACAGGTTTGAGAGGTGATGAAAAATGGAAGCCATTCATTTTGTCTACTGAATTATCACTTAATCATTTCACTCCTGATTTAAATCAGTTGCTAGGACATATGTTAACCTTTGGGCAGGATGTTAAAGGTGAAAGTGATAAGAGTGCAGGTCAAGCAATGTATTCAAAGGATAAGAAGAAGAATAGCAAAGTGAAGCAACAAGCAAATGAAGATGAAGGTACAACTAGCCAAGCCAACTTCCTAAGAGGAAGAGGAGGTGGCAAAGGTAGAGGAAGAGGCAGGAGTAATAAAGATGGAGTCAAAGCTTGCTGGATTTGTGGTAAGACAAATCACTTAGCTAATGATTGTTGGCATAATACTCAGAATAATGGTGGATATAATCAGAATTTTAATTCAAGAGGAAGAGGTGGCAAAAATCAAAGAGGTAATTTCAAAGGTAGAGGTAGTAGAGGTTACTTTGGAAGAAATGAAGGTAGAGGATTCCAAAGTCAAAAATACAACAATACCTACTACAATTATGCTTCAGATCAAAAAGAGGATTCAACATTGATAATGAATGCAACTTCTGAAAGGCAAAATGAAGACCAAAGAGTCTTCTACATTGACTCAGGGTGTAGCAATCACCTGAGTGGCAACATAGCTTTGATGACTCATTTGGAAAATAAGGTAACTAATCATGTAGTTCAAATAGGTGACAATACAAAGCACAATGTGAACTCAATTGGATCAGTGAAGGCCAAGGATGGTAGTACTCTCTTGAGTAAAGTTTTGTATGTTCCTACAATTCCTAAGAATCTAATAAGTGTAGGCCAAATTGTTGAAAAAGGTTATGCAGTTAGGTTCACTAATGAAGGAGTGTTTGTGGAAGACCCTAGCAATGGGTATAAACAAGTTGTTTTAGAGAAGAAATAAGGAAGACTCTTCACATTGAAGATTCAAGGTAATGTTGGTCATGCCTTGTTCACCTATGGAGGACATAAGATCTCTGAGTTAGATCTTTGGCACAAAAGGCTTGGACATTTCAACGAAAGAGGTATTAAAGATATGGTTAACAATGGTTCAGTGCTTGGATTGCCTAATGTTGGAGGTCAACATATGACATACAGATGTGAAGCATGTCAATTAGGTAAAGCTCATAAGCAATTTTATTCCAAGCATGGTTTTATGTATTCAGAAAAACTTGAGTTGGTACACACAGATGTGGGGGGACCATCAAAGGATTTCAGCATCAATGGTCCAAGGTATTATGTGACTTATGTTGATGATGCTACCAGATGGATCACTATCTATGTGATCAAAGATAAGTCAGAGGTATCCAATACATTCAAACATTTATGTGTATGCAGAGAGAATTATAGGTCATAAGTTGAACAGACTAAGGTCAGATGGAGGGGGAGAGTATTTCTCTAATGAGTTCAGTGATTACTTGTGGAATGCAGGTATAAAAAGGGAAATTACTTGCAGGTATTCTCCTCAACAAAATGGTGTAGCAGAAAGGAGGAATAGAACTCTTGTTGAGTTTGCAAGATCCATGATGGAGGAGAAAAATTGCCCAAATTATTTGTGGGCTGAGGCTGTAAATATAGCTACATATTTGGTCAATAGATTACCATGTAAAGCTTTGTAGGGTATGACACCATATGAGGCATGGTGGGGTTGTTGGAGTTTATTGATCTCCAAAGTACAGCTAGAAGTAGGTGAAACCCAACAGGACCTAGTTGACTTTTTCACAAACTTGTATGCACAGACCAATTTTCTTGCATAGAAAATTGCTCTTTACTCACTTGGAATTTTCCAAAACTGTTTCACACACATAAACTAGACTCTAAGAGCTTTCCAAAAAGATATAGAACACCTCAAATGGATAAATACACAATGAGCTATGACCTCTGCAATATGCAGCTTTAATGGAGACCTTGAAACAGAGATGAACCTGAGGACACACATCACTTGCAGAGACTACTGCTCTTAACTCACAACTCCAATGACTTTGAAACTTTCCAGAATACAAGTAGACTTAAAGATCTTTCTAACAAGCCAAAGAACACATGATTTGGATACATACACAAGGAGATATGACCTCTGCAAGTTTGAGGTTTAATGGAGACCTTCAGCAGGGATAAAAAATAGAGAACACACACTACTTGCAGAGAGTATTGCTCTCAGCTCACAAATCCAATGATTATGAAAATTTACAGGACAAAAGTAGACAGTAAGAGCTTTCCAATGAGCTATCAAACATGTAATTTGGATATATAATGAGGGAGATACAAGCTCTGCAATCTCTGCATACAAAACTACAGCAGTGTAGAGATACACATATGACTTCCTTGGACATCCCACAAGATCACGACTTTTCTCCTCTTTTTTATAGCATGGGAAACTAATCTAAAACCTTCCTAATACATCTAAATTCGTGGTAGACACTTGGATGGAGGTATTACATGACTCAAGTGCTCAAATAAGCAAAGTATTGATGGACTTTGAGAACTAGCCACATCAACCTTCCACTAGGACACCACTGAAGCTCCCTTGTGACTCACTAATTTGACTCACCATGTTCTAGAACTCACGTGGTATTTTTGCTACATTTTATGAATAATATGAGCCTTCTTGAAGTATTTGAAGACTTCCCAAAGGTATTTACATAATTTGAAACTTGTACCCTACATAAAACAAATGTTCGCAACATTCTCCCCCTCAAGTTTCAAAGGGTATTTCCTTCATGCCAAGAATATAGTTGAATCTTTGAAGCTTTGGTCCATCCAAGGATTTGGTGAAGATATCTGCAACTTGATCCTTTGTTCCAACAAAAGAAACCTGCACTTCATTGTTCATGGCCTTCTCTCGAACATAATGATAGTGAACCTCTATATGCTTTGTTCTAGCATGAAAAATAGGATTTGAGGTCATATGAATGCTGCTCAAGTTATCCCCATATATCAGTGGTACATCAACCTGCACATTCAAGTCATGAAACAACTTTTTAAACCACATAACCTCAGTAGTAGCCAATGCTAAACCTCTATACTCAGCCTCTGTAGAAGATAAAGCAACTGTAGGCTGTTTCTTTGAACTCCATGTTAATGTCTTGTTTCCTGCTATTACCACATATCCACTTGTGGATCTTCTGTCATCTTTGCTTCCAGCCCAATCTGCATCACTAAAGACTTTAAGAGTTAGATCAACATCATGACTATAAAATAATCCTTCGTTCATGGTACCTTTCAAATATCTAAGCACTCTTTTCGCTGCATGCATATGAGGTACTCTAGGTTCATGCATAAACTGTGACAATACTCCCACTGCATAACATATATCAGGTCTAGTTTTTGTTGCATAAATCAAAGATCCTACCATGGATCTATATACATTCATATCATGCAACTCATCACCTTCCTTTGCGCTTAGCTTTACATTACATTCCATTGGAGTAGAAACAAATTTACATTCCTGCATACCAAACCTTTTCAGCATATCACATATATACTTTCTTTGTATCAACCACATACCTTCATCGCTATACACAATTTCAATCCCAAGAAAGTATCTGAGCAAACCAAGATCTGAAATTTTAAATTCCTTTCCCAAATTACCTTTTATCTCATCAATTGCTTTTGCATCATTCCCTGTAATCAACAAGTCATCCACATAAATGCATACATAGACACACATGCCATCTACATGTTTTACATAAAGTGAAGGATCAGCATGACTCGCTGTGTATCCTTGCAGCATAAGATACTTTACCAACCTTGCATTCCATGCCCTTGGTGCCTGCTTAAGACCATACAATGCCTTCTTTAACCTGCATACATGATTAGGACATTTTGCATCCACATAACCATCTGGTTGTGACATATACACTTCTTCATTTAACTCACCATTAAGAAAGGCATTCTTTATATCGAGTTGATATATATTCCACCTTTTACTTGCAGCTAAAGCCAACAAAGTTCTCATCGTTGCCATATTTGCTACTGGACTAAATGTTTCCTCATAGTCCACACCTTGAGTTTGATTATATCCTTTTGCTACAAGTCTAGCCTTATATCTAGACACACTACCATCACTATTTCTTTTAATCTTAAAAACCCACTTGCAACCAATTACCTTTTGCTTTGGTGTACTTGGAACTAAATTCCAAGTCTTGTTATCCTGTAGTGCTTCCATTTCTTCTCTCATTGCTTTCTCCCACTTTTCATCTCCTTTGGCCTCATCATAACATGTGGGTTCATTTTCCTGCTCAACTTTTGTCATAAAAGCATAATGAGTATTCATGAAAGATTCATAAGTATACCTTTGAGGTTGCTTACTTACTCTTGAAGTTCTTCTTACCTCCAATGTAGATGCTCTTCCTTTCTTATTAGGAACCATTGATGATTCTCCATACTCACATATATCACTAATTTCCTCTCCTTCATCATTAACTTCAACAAGTTTGAGTTTACCTTTACTTTTAACACTTGGAGGTGACTCTTGCCTTAATCTTCCATTGAAAGGTGATCCTCTTTCTTCATCTAAACCACTCCTTTCATCATTTAAACTTCCTGATGGCTGAACTATGCATTCATCTCCTTCAACCACACCTTCTTCATTTTCATCCATGACCTGCAAACAATTCTTATCTGCATACCATGAAAGTGATTCATCAAAGTTTACATCTCTTGACACAACAACCTTATTGGTATGAGGATTATAGCATCTATATCCTCTTTGAGTATCTGTATAACCAATAAATATACATTTTTCTGATTTCGCATCAAGTTTAGATCTCACCTCACTAGGTACATGTACATAACATACACAGCCAAATACTTTCAAATGACTTACACTTGGTTTCCTTCCATGCCATACCTCATATGGTGTCAAATGATGAACTCCAGCAGTCGGAACTCTATTCATAATGTAAACACTTGTGCTAACAGCTTCAGCCCAAAAATAATTAGGCAAACACATATCATTAAGCATGCTTCTAGATGCTTCTGCTATGATTCTGTTTCTTCTTTCTGCGACTCCATTTTGTTGTGGAGTATACCTGCATGTAACTTCTCTTTTGATACCTTCATCATACAAAAAATCAGTAAAAGCTTGAGAGAAATACTCTCCTCCTCCATCGGATCTTAGCTTCTTAATATACCTTCCTGTTTGCTTTTCGACATATGATTTGAACTTCTTGAAACAATCAAAGACCTCACTCTTATGTTTAATAAAATACACAAATGTCATTCTACTATGATCGTCAATGAATGATACATAGTACTTATTACCAACCAAGGATGCCTCTTTAGTAGGTCCCCACACATCTGTGTGTATGAGATCTAGCAAACCATCACTTACATAGCTTGAATGCTTGAAAGGTTGTCTACTCTGCTTACCCATTTGACATGCTTCACAAAGATGCACCATATGTTGCTTAGTAAGATCAGGTAATCCTTCAACAATCCTCTTCTTTGATAGCTCCTTTAACCTGTGTACATTCATGTGTCCAATCCTTTTGTGCCATAGATCAAGCTCTGCTATTCGATGCATACCATAAGAGAAATAGTTTGTATGATTTGGGTTTACCTTGAATGTAAACAATCTACCTTGTTTTTGACCTCTAGCAATTAACCTCCTTTGCTTTGGATCCTCAATGAAGCAACCTGCATGATTAAATCTCACTTGTAGACCTTTTTTTACCATTTGACCAACCGACATCAAATTCTTAGTGATCGTTGGCACATAAAGTACATCCTTCAAGCAATTTGTCTTGCTCTTATCCTGCATAACAACATCTCCAACCTGCATAATCTTATGTGTTGTATCATCTCCTGTTTCAACATGACCTTTACATGACGGATTATGCATATTAGAAAACCATGAAGCATCATGAGACATGTGATTAGAACAACCACTATCTACATACCATACATCGCTATTGCAATTCATCTTAGTTTCTACATTCATCATAAGAAGAGAATCATAATCATCACTTTTACCTTCAACTGCATAATTTCCTTGTTGTTTACCTCTTCTTGAATAGCCTCCTCTTCGATTACCACCTTGATTATTTTCATTTTGATAACAATCTTTGTCATAGTGTCCATACCTTCCACATATATAGCAATTGTTCTTATTATCTTCACTCCTTTGTCTTTGGTTGTAGTTGTAGTAGCCTCTCGTACCTCTAGCGCTTGATCTTCCTCTTCCTCTTGTGTTGAAGAAGCCACTTGAAGTCCTTTGATCATCGCTCCTTCTTCCTCGACCTCTATTTGAACCTCTTCCACCTCTGTTTCCACCTTTTGATGATCCTACATAAAGAGCTTGTCCTTGAGATCCTTTTTGATTTGAAGTAGAACCATTTAGATTCATCTCCTCCGTGACCATGAGGGCAATAAGTTGATCAAAATCTGGTAATTCTCCTCTGACATAAACTGAAGTAATGAAGGGTTTCCATCTCTCATCATCTTTGAGTCCGTTGAGAGTATGTGCAACCAAGTCGTCGTCCTCCACATGAGCTTGAATTGATCCTAGTTGATCTGCAATCTCTTTAACTTTCAATATGTAATCATTGACCGATGTCCTTGTATCTTTCTTTATGTTATTCAACTCATTTTTGAGTTGAATCTTCCTTGCTCTTGTACCTGTAGCATACAACCTTTCCAATGCAAGCCAAACATCTCTACTTGTGTCTAGATCTTGTATGTGTCCTACCATTGAATCTTGAATATTTTGTGATAAAATGAATATAACCCTTTTGTCTCTCTCATTCCAAAGTCTAAACTCCCTCAATTGTTGCTGATTTGGGTCCTCTGGTAATGTGGGTTTGATATCTGTGCCGTCAATCAAACCATACAAGCCTCTACCTTGCAAGTATGCTGTGATTCTAAACTTCCATGCTTGATAATTGGTCTTATCAAGCTTCTCTATTTGTGCATGTTGGTCTCCCATAATACAAATGCTAAGTTTCCTCCTTTAAGCCTCCTTTCCAATGTGTGTGATGAGAAGAAATATAATATTTACCTTGTAAATGAGGTATGTGCACCTTTCTTTGCTTGGATGTTGCTTCAGATGCCTCCTTGCAATCTTCTTCTACCTTTGTGTAGTGTTGATGATGAACTGCTTCCTTGATAGCTTCAAATTCTTCGTCAAGGTATGATAACCTTCTCCAAGCCTCCAAGTACTTGCTCTGATACCAATGTTGGAGTTTATTGATCTCCAAAGTACAGCTAGAAGTAGGTGAAACCCAACAGGACCTAGTTGACTTTTTCACAAACTTGTATGCACAGACCAATTTTCTTGCATAGAAAATTGCTCTTTACTCACTTGGAATTTTCCAAAACTGTTTCACACACATAAACTAGACTCTAAGAGCTTTCCAATAAGATATAGAACACCTCAAATGGATAAATACACAATGAGCTATGACCTCTGCAATATGCAGCTTTAATGGAGACCTTGAAACAGAGATGAACCTGAGGACACACATCACTTGCAGAGACTACTGCTCTTAACTCACAACTCCAATGACTTTGAATTTTTCCAGAATACAAGTAGACTTAAAGATCTTTCTAACAAGCCAAAGAACACATGATTTGGATACATAAGGAGATATGACCTCTGCAAGTTTGAGGTTTAATGGAGATCTTCAGCAGGGATAAAAAACAGAGAACACACACTACTTGCAGAGAGTATTGCTCTCAGCTCACAAATCCAATGATTATGAAAATTTACAGGACGAAAGTAGACAGTAAGAGCTTTCCAATGAGCTATCAAACATGTAATTTGGATATATAATGAGGGAGATACAAGCTCTGCAATCTCTGCATACAAAACTACAGCAGTGTAGAGATACACATATGACTTCCTTGGACATCCCACAAGATCACGACTTTTCTCCTCTTTTTTATAGCATGGGAAACTAATCTAAAACCTTCCTAATACATCTAAATTCGTGGTAGACACTTGGATGGAGGTATTACATGACTCAAGTGCTCAAATAAGCAAAGTATTGATGGACTTTGAGAACTAGCCACATCAACCTTCCACTAGGACACCACTGAAGCTCCCTTGTGACTCACTAATTTGACTCACCATGTTCTAGAACTCACGTGGTATTTTTGCTACATTTTATGAATAATATGAGCCTTCTTGAAGTATTTGAAGACTTCCCAAAGGTATTTACATAATTTGAAACTTGTACCCTACATAAAACAAATGTTCGCAACAGGGGTAAGAGACCTACTCAAGATCATTGCAAAGTATTTGGATTTTTGGCATATGCATATGTGCCATCTCAATTGAGGCATAAATTGGAACCCAAAGCTGAAAAATATGTGTTCATTGGATATGATGATAAGCAGATGGGATATAGGTTGTGGAGTCCATCCACAAATCAATTTCTTGTGTCTAAGGATGTTACATTTGATGAGCAAGGTACTTGGTATGCAGGTACACTTAATGTTCATGCAGGTGATGAAGAAGTTGTGAATCAAAAGAAAGGTAAATCAAAGGTTCAGATATTTGATGAAGAGGAGAACAATGAAGTACAGGTTGAAGTTGAAGAAGTGCCAAGATTTGATCCATAATGTGATGAACCAAAAACCTCAAGGAGTGGAGAACTCAGAAGGTCATCAAGACACAATGGCAACCTACAAGGTATAGCTATGATACTTCTTTTTTGGCCACCAAAGATTATGCTTATATGATAAAGGTAGATGAAGACCCTTCTACATATGAAGAGGCAAAAGGTAAGGAAAATTGGGAGAAAGCTATGCAGGCAGAGTATGATGCATTGATAGAGAATCAGACATGGGATTTGGTTCCTAAACCAAATAGTCAGAAGATCAAGATCAAGTTATGAAGCATGAAGGAAGTGCATATCCTGAAGATGAAGATTTGTATACATATGTACATTAATTTAGAGTCAGTTCATCTTATATTTTTGTATGGTCATGAGCTTGTAAATATTTGCCTATATATACAAACAAAATGTTAGGGCAAATATGAGAGAATGTATAAGAACAAGTTTTGAGGAGAATTAGATGTCATTAGACACTTTAGAAGTGAATAGGATCTCTCTCATCACTTAGATATAAATTTTCTAGAAATGAAGAAATGTTGCACCCAATCTTTCTAAGTATTCTCCTTCTGTGTTGAATCTTTTGTGAAATGCTTTTATACAAGTCTAATTCTATAGTTGATTGACCTCTGTACAAATTTTCAGCTTCTAGTTGTGATCAGGCTAAGAGAATTGAGAGTAGGAACATTTACATGTGTAAATGGAAAGAAGAGAAATTGCATGAGGTGCAAAATTTGATGCTAATGTTTTGTTCAGTTCTCCTTCCACAGTGTAAAGTTTTGAGCAAGCAACCACTCATTCTTTAAGCTGGAAGGTAAGCTACCTATGGCTAAAATCATTTGCATAAATGGGTTCTAGATTGAGAGAACCAAGTGTTATAAGTTACAGGTGTCTGAATCAACATTTTAGAAGAACAGTTTTAGACATAGGTGACTTGATGAGATCATTTCTCAAGATCTACTGAGTCTTTTGAAATAATCCAACTGGGAGAAGGTGCGCAAACTATAGAGGACACCTTATGCAAAGTTTTATAAAAAACTTTACACATTTGATAAGTCAATGAGAGAGTTATGTGCAGCAGACTTTCTGTGTAGACATTTTCTTCACAGTTTGTTCAAATTTTGATAATTGAATATTGATCCTCCAAATTGGTGAAGGTTTTGAGTTACTCTTGATATAGAGGTGCTTTAACTTCAAGAGTAGCTTGTTCTTTTGGAGATTAACACTCTCCATCATTGTCCACCTCTAAAAAGAGGCAGCAAAGTGTCATACATGTCTTTGGAGCTAACTGGTGTGTTCTTAGTACATGAAAGTAATGGCTGAATAGCATCTTCCACAAAAACAACATCACGGCTAACCAAAATGCATTTAGTGTATGGATGATACAGATGATAGCCTTTGCTTTTAGAATTGTACCCAACAAAAATACATCTCACTGCTTTATCATCCAATTTCATGCATTGTTATTCATGCATTAATGCATATGCTAGACAACCAAAAACACGTAGGTGAGCAATGGATGGCTTACAAGCATGCCAAGCCTCATATTGAGTGATATTGGACTGCAATGCTTTGGTGGGAGACCTGTTAAGTACATATGTTGCACACATAACAACCTCAAGCTAGAGACTATGTGGCAAAGCCTGACTCTTGACCATACATCTCGCCATCTCCATGAGTGACCTGTTCTTCCTTTTAGCAACTCCATTTTGTTGAGGTGTATACAACACTATACACTGATGTTTTATCTCACATTTAGCTACAAATGCATTAAAATCAAAAGACATATATTTCCCCCTTCGATCAAAATGGAGGGTGCCCATTTTACATGCTGACACATTTTCAGCCAAAACCAAAAACTGTTTGAAGCACATAAACACTTTGGACTTTTCTTTCAATGGATATACCCATGCATGCTTGAAAATCATCGATGAAAGTCACGAAGTAAAGATAGTTCCACAGACATCACTATGAACAAGCTGCAATTTTTTAGTGGCTCCTCTTTCATGAAGAAATTAAAATCATGTGACATGTATTCAGCACTACAAATTGTGCATAGAGTCAAAAGCTTGTTTGAAGAAAAATTCTCAGCCAAAGTTAAAAATGCTTTGAAGCAAGAAAATAACTCATTTTTTGCTTTCATAGGATACACCCATGTATGGCGAGTAGCATCATCAATGAAGGTAACAAAATATACATGCTTCCCAAAAGATGGAATCTTGATGGGACCATATACATCACTATGAACAAGCTGCAATTTTCTTTTAGTGTGTGTATGAATATCTTTTGGAAAAGAAGCACGATGCATTTTTCCAAGAATGCAACCTTCACATGCATGCTTTTTAATGGATTCAAGTGTTGGCAAACCAATAACCATATCCTTCTTTTGTAAGTAAAGCAAACTCCTGAAGTTCAAGTGACCAAAACGAGCATGCCAAAGCTCCATTTCCGCCATGGAAAAAGTATGATTGACCAGGGTATTTGAGGAAGCCCTCTCGTATGTATCTAAGTGATACAAACCATTACATAATATACCGGACATCACGATAATATCACCATTTTTGAAATCATGAACCATACAATCATCATCAACAAAGTGTACATGAAGTTTAGGATTGACAATCAACGGAACTTAAATTAAGTTCTTCTTGATAACAAGCACATACTATGCATTTTCTAAGAGAATCACACCTCCATTTGCAATGGTATGCTTGATTTCTCCTACTTGAATGATAGAATAAGAGTAATTAATTGCACAAACCACATGTCCTCCTTTGGGTGCATCTTTCAAAGATGCAAAAAAACTTTTTCATGAAGTTATGTGCTTTGAAGTACCAGTATCAAAGAACCAATCTGAATGAGCATCACTCCCAACCATAAATTTAGAATGCAATGGTGCATCATAATGACATGTAACAACACATGCCCAAAAAATCTTGAGTCATGTTGGCTTCAGTATTCTTTGCATTTGAAGAATTTTCAGCAATAGACATGTCGGGCCACTTTTTCCTTTCATTACGTTTAGCAAGTTTTATAAAATCATCAATAGTATGACCAGCCTTTCGGAAATATTCCCATACCTTCATCTTTTGCAAATCAGCATCATTAGAGGAATGCATGGAAGAGAAGGTTGAGGCTTTGCTTTTGATGAACCCAAAGTTGAACCATACTTGTTTTTCCCTTTTTGTTAGATAGCAAGTGCTTGTGTTCCCTTAATAAAATCACTCCTATTCTTCCAAAAGAAGAGACACAACCTCATCAAATGCATACATATTGGGATTCCCTATTGCAACCAAATAGAGCGTAATGGAAAAGCTTTGAAAAGATTCTGGTAATCCTTTCAACAATCTAGAGATGAGTGATGCATCTAGAAAAATCTCATCTATGTTTTCCAATTGCTCTTTCAAGTCCTTGATGCATGTCACGTACACATCCACAAACTCATTTTCAGCCATACATACATCCTCAAGTTCCTTTCTCAAGTATGCAACATGTTCTTCATTACACACAACATAAAAAGAAGCAAGAGTGTCCCATGACTGTGTTGATGTAAAACATGAACGAATGTGTGGAACTATATGACACTTCACAAAACGTGCAATGAATGCATGAGCTTGAGCATCTTTTTGATCCCATCTAAGTTTCTCTTGCATAGTTGGAGAAGGAGTATCACTATACTAGAAGAAGTAACTCCATCTATGATAGTAGACCATGAAGTAGAAGAACTTGCGGATCTTGATCTACATCTACCACTATGTTCCATAGTTCTTTTGCAACAAGAACATGTTTCATCATCTAAGACCACATTGGATAGTTGGTCCCATCAAGTTTATCTTTAGCTTGAAGCATGCCAAATAAGTCATTGTTGCTTGCCATTTCACTAAAGAACAAGAATGTGACAAAATCTTTATGTTGGAAATTGAACTCATAACCTCTTGATTAGGAGTGTGATGGGATAACCACTTGCCCCAAAAACCATGATGGAGGATTAGTTCCTAATCCTCTCTATTAAGGCATGGTTCAACCATCTTCTACTAGGATTATGTGACACTTAACTTCAATGAAATCTAAAATGAGTGCTAAAATTTTAGCTCACAATTTGTCACTCTGATGGCAATTTTGACTATATGAATGGATTTAGAATGGGGATAAGACCTCAATGCAACTGGTGGAAATGTTTCTTGGTTGCTAAAAATTGATGTTCTATGCTACGAAGTTGATTTGCAGTATTAAAATTGCACACACATTGCAACACAAAAAACCAAAACTTGAGAAGGAGCTGAAACTACTCTAATACCACTATTGGCTGTGTGTAGAAGTGTGGGAGACACACAAGAATCAAACACAAGGAGCACAAACATAGTAAGACACATAGAGAAGATGGATGGCTAGAATAGCTCTCTCTATTGACGATGATCAGAATTGAAGTAAGAGTTGAATAATATCCCTAAGTGCAAATTACCACCACATATGAGTGAATCATGTATGTGGTAACATGGAGAAAAAACCTCTGGCCAGAACTAGAGTAAAAAGTGCCCATGTATAGGGAAAAGGTTCATATCAAAGCTACTTGAGGAACACATAAGTGTAATAGAAAAAGTCTTTGTATGGGCTTAAACAAGCCCCTTGTTCTTGGCATGCAAGGATTGTAGATTATTTAACCTCCATTGGATTTTCTGTGTGATGGAGATCACTCATTATATGCAAGGAAGGGTGATGATGACATCAGAATTGTGGTTTTCTATTATGACAAATTGATTGTAGGTGGTAATAATGAAGAAGCATTAAAGAGGTAAAGCAACTCCTTATGTAGGAATTTGACATGAAAGATCTTGGTGTGCTACACTATTTGTTGGCCATTGCATTTATACATACAAAAACAAATCCATGGCTATCCCAAAGGCAATATGCCTTGAGTATGCTGCAAAAGTATCCTATGGCTGATTGTAAGCCAATTTCTATGCCATTAGATCAAAATTTGAAGTTGGATGCTACATCAAGTGAAGCATTGGAAAATGCTACTATGTAGAGGAAAATTGTGGGAAGTTTGATACATCTCACAAGTGCAAGGCCTTATCTAAGCTACACTATAGGAATTCAAGGTCAATTTATGCATGTTCCCAAGAAACCACATTCACATGCTTTGAGATGTACTCTACATTATGTGAGTGCTACTTTGGATTACACATTGTTTTATGAAGCTAGTGGAAAACTATAGATTAATGGATACACTAATGCAATTTTGCTGGTAGTGTTCCAGACACAAAATTGTTAGGCCACCATAAGGCAATTTTGTATAAGTTATATTTCTTTTCGGTGAAGAGTCTCGACCGAATCAATGGACTGACTTGTAACCTTTCACAATAGTAACAGAACTGATTCTCTCTCGATGTAGGGAGAGAAAAAAATACCAGACCTGTCGGATTGTTGATCTATCACACTACAGGAGAAGTGTTTCAACTATATACAAAGTCTTGTGTAATTGTATTCTCTTTTCTTCTTTCTAAACCATTTATGATTCTATTGTCGTAATCAAATTCTATATCGAACTGTGTAATGACTCTGTTTGAGAAGCTTGAAGTATTCAGTGTTTGCATCTAAGTAATTTCTAGCATAAATTGTGCAATACGATGGATAATTGTATCCAGTAGATAGAAGTTATTCACCGAATTAAGTAAGTAGTAGGCAGATTAAGGTAATTGGGGAGTTGGATAGACAGCAAGTTTGTTGTCTATCCAACTCCCCAATTACCTTAATCTGCCTACTAGTTACTCTTCTGTTCTTTCTCGACTGTTTATGATTCTACCGGTGTAATCAAATTCTGGAACTCTGTAATGACTCTGTTTGAGAAGTTTGAAGTACTCGGTTTTTGCACCTAAGTAATTTTTGGCAAAAATTGTGCAGTACGATAGATACTTGTATTCGATAGATAGAAGTTATTCATCGAATTAAGTAACTCGCGGGAAAATTAAGGTAATTGGTGAGTTGGGGAGTTATAACCTACATATCAGTAACACGATCCAACGAATCCTACCTGAAGTATAAAAGTGACAAGCATCCCATTCGAGTGAAAAATACTTTAGGAACACCGCAATGTAAATTAGGTGGTCACAATGTCCAACGAGAAGATTGTAATGAATCGCAACACCCTCCAACACTGTTCTTAGTTTTCGGTCTTTGTGACATACCTAAAACTTCTTCAGTGTTGTTCAGTGGAGCTTCAGTGTTCGGTCACCTTTTGGTGTCCGGTGGAGCAACAGAGAGTCTAGAGGATATGGTTGGGAATGAAAAGACACAGAATACTCAATCTGTGCAAAGTGAATCCCCACTAGAAGTTGTAGTAGATATCACCAAAATTTTAGAAGATCCATTGGCAAAAGCGATCAATACTGGGGATGGGTGGAAGATGCCTATAGATTGATGAATTGCAACTACTTTCCCAAGATTTTGGAGTAGCAAAAAAGCACCTCTAATAGAAGAACTAAGATCCCTCCAACAACTAGAATTGCAAATTCTAGGGCCACCTAATAAAGATCTACTGATTTTTTGTCGTTTTTTTTACAGAGAGTCACTCCTTTGTCATAGATAGACTTTTCTTTGGAAAAGAAGGGTCCTCCATCACTTGCATGCTTTTCTGGAAAGTAGCAAGACATTATACACAAAAGACCTTACAATTCATGAAAAATGTGTGGACATGGAACAAGAATACTCTTGGGCTTGAACAAAACAAAGTCTATTCTACTAGAAATGGACCTTAAAATGAAATGTACTAATAAATTCATTGTTTTTTGTGCGCATGATTGTTGGAACATTAAGCTTACACTATGCTTGAGGTGGATTTGATCTACATAAAAAACGCTATGGTTTGGATTATGCCAAAATATCCATTGAAGCATTTTTTTACCTATGCTCATTTATTGTTTTATTTTTAAGATTTTTTATGGATCATTTACCATTGTAAAAGCCTAGAGCTTTACACATGTAACAAGATAAAAAGAGAGATAAAATTCCACGAATTTGAGGTGGTTGAGTTGCAATCAATGAATCAATCAATCACCTAAAAGTAGATCAAACTAGATCTTCCCTTTTCCTAGATTGTAGGAAAGTGAATTGATTCTCTTCAACAACCTTTACTACCTTTATTTGAACTCAAAGTCCACTTGTAGAAGTCATGGAGCACTTCAAGATTCTATATAAAGACTTCAAATCACTTGTACATTCCATGGAAGCAATGTACATACACTTGTGGCCATCATTGTCTTGAACCTTCATTTTTTTGCATCATCTTTTTCAACAATAGTAAGCTTGTAGAGGCTACTTCTCTTTATAGAGCTCCAAATCAGATGACCACCCACACATTAGAAAGGTATTAGTGTCTAGTTTATGTATATAAATTTGCAAATCATTTTGTTTAGTAGATTGAGATAAATCACCATCGAAATACTTCACTAGAATCAGAGCATTTCGACGCAATTCCCTATAAGAATTGCCCCATTTCACATGCCCTTGGGAAGCCAAGTCCAATTTTATGAGAGCACCCATGGTCATGATAAGGAATGAAGACTCAGTTCTACCTAGAAATATAGAGGTACTAAAGAATACTGAAGTGTAGTGCAATCTCACCTTAGAGGAGCTACTCAAGGTTAAGCCAGAGTTGTGGAAAAATATATCAAATCAAGTGCCTAAAGTGGCTTAAACCCATTCCCAAGTAGGATCACATCAAAGATTTCCTAAAATACCCTTGGACAAGATAGGAGACATGATTGAAGGAGAAGAAGGAAACACCTATCTTCCAATCACTCATCAAGGTTACACCACCAAGGCTATTTTGGACTCAAGTGCAGGAGTGGCAATTGCTACCACTTCCTTATGGAAGCGTTGGGGCAAACTAGCACTAATGCCAACGAGAATGAAACTACAAACGGTGGATGGTCACATCGAGAGACCTTTAGGATTTCTAGAAGGGATAACTCTCACTACTTGTGGTGTACAGTTTGAGCATGCATTTGCCATATGTAACTTTAGCAAAAACTAGGCCTATGAGATGATTTTGGGAAGATTGTTCATGAGACAGTTGCAAGTAGTGCAAGATTGGGGAACCAATTCCTTGTATTTGCAACACTTAGGTGTTACAACTAAAGTCAACCTCAATGATTAATCTCATAGAGACATGCCCCCCGGAAACATAGAACACACAGAGTCAATGCATTCCATAGGATCAGGATCCTCATGGATGCATGAAGATAATCACTTATGGATGTGAAAAGTTGTAGTAGAAGAAGAGGAAAGAGAGAATGCCAAAGAGGTAGGTATGAAGGAAACTCATAGATCAATTCGAGACCTAGCTTATGCACCTGTAGTATTTTTGGATGAAGAGTTTGGACCTTATGGTTGGGCGAAAATCCTAGCAACAATGGATGTAGATATCAATGAAGAACAATGGACACCATACTGTGACAAAGATGGCTATGACATTTCAGTTTTCACTATAGAACCACTCATGTGTTATTCACTTATCAAAGAATGCGAGCCTTGTATGGAAGAATTGAACCATTGAGTGACTCAGATCTAGACTCAATTATTATGGATCCTTTTTGTGCATCAGAAGAAGAATACCTACACGAAGTAGAGTCTCACTCTCAAGATCCGGATGACTACACCAATGGGTTGAGGGTAGCTACACAAGTGACCATCAAGAGTAAAGGGAAGAAATGAAAGAAGAGAGAACTTCCATCAGAAGAGGAAGAATCTCTATTTGAGGTCCCTGAAAACTTTAAAAAGTATGAGATAGAAGATAGGAGAGTCATGATAAGGTTGCCTAAATGTGAAGTACTTAGTAGGAGAGGCCTATGATAACAAAGAAACAACAAAGAAAATCGTTGTGACCATAGAATAAGGTAAAAAACAATGCACATACATAGGACATGACTTGACTAAAGAAGTGGAGAAGGAGTTGATTGAACTGTTGAGAGGAATACAGAGATGTGTTAGATTGGAGTTATAAGGACTTAAAAGGAGTAGACCCTGACATATGCTTGCATACAATTCCCATGACCTCAGAAGCCAAATCCTCTAAGCTATTGCAGAGCTACCTAGGCCAAAGAATATCAAGGAGGTACAAGCTTTCATGGGGCATTGCGGTTATTATCGGCGTTTCATTCATATGTATGCAATCATTACAAAGTTTTGTACTCCCTTTTGACTAACTTTCAGTGGACAAATGAATGTAAAAACTCCTTTAATGAGCTTAAGAGACGATTATGTTCAACACTAATCTTGACTACACTAGATTGGAACAAGCCATTCGATGTCTATGTGGATGCATCCAATTATGTGATTGGGTGTGTACTAGTGCAACCTATTGGTGAAGGTAATATGAATCTTCCAATTGCTTATGCTAGTAGAAAATTGAATGCAGCTAAATGAAATTATACTATTGAAAGAGAAGGATTAGGCATGGTATATGTGGTCAAAAAGTTTAGATATTATTTTTGTCAAATTAGTTTAATTTTTTTGCAGACCATCAAGCACTATTATATCTAGTGAACAAACCTTGCAATACTGGTAGATTAGTAAGATGGTTCCTCTTACTAATGGAATATGACTTTGAAGTTGTGGTTAGGAAAGGTAGGACTCACCTTAGGGTGGATCACCTTTCTAGACTAATTTCAAGAGAGTCCCCTCAAGGAGTATTAGATGACCTTCTTGATGCTTATTTGTTCAATTTAGAAGTAGTGCCTGAATGGGGCAAAGATATAGTGCCTATTCTCACTTTTGGACCTAAACATCCTTTATTGAGAGCTAAAGACAAAGAAGTAGTGAGGTCCTAGAAATACCACATAATGGCAAGAAGTATGTATAAGCACACCAATCAAGGCATACTAGCTTGCTATCTAGATGCAGATGAACATGCAAAGTGGTTGCAAATAGCACATGTAGGTGCATTGCAACAACATCACTACAAACACTGAACCTTACAATAATTACAAATACTAGGTGTATACTAGCCAACAATGGAAGCAGATGTCCATAGGATGTGCAAGGAATGCCCAATCTATCGTATTAGACCACGTGTGGAACATGCTACGCTATATCAACTGTCTCTAATACCAGATTGGAGTGAACCATTGGTAAACTTCTTGAGGACGAAAACATTCCCTCAAGAAATGGCATTGGCTAGGCAATGAAGCTTAGAGCAAGAAGCACTAGATTACACACTCATAGATGACAATCTATATGAATGAGGAAGAGATAGCTATCTAAGGTTGTGTGTCCACGAGAGTGAATATCTCAAGATCTTGGAGACTTCTCAACAAGGTGTGGCTAGAGGACATTTTGGACCAGACTGTGTGATCAAGGCAATCCTATTTGCAGGTCTTTCGTGGCCAACTCTTCACATGGATGCGCATATGTATGTGAAGCGATGCGATTTTTGTCAACGAAATCAATATCCTATATGTAAAGATGAGATTCCACTAAAAAATATAATAGGCAGACATGCATTCTCTTAGTGGGGAATAGACTTTGTAGGTCCTATTAATCCCCTAGCCAAGAGTTCACATGCTGAATATATCATCATTGCCATAGATTATCTGACCAAATGGATAGAAGTAAAGGCCACAACGAAGAACGATGCTCAAACGATGGCTAAGTTGTTATTTGAGAATGTATTCACCACATATGGGTTACCACTTGAGTTAGTAAGTGATAGAGGCACAGACTTCTTGAACGAAGTCATTGAAAACCTTCTCCAAGAATTCTTGGTGGTACATAAAAAATTTGCTCCCTATCACCCACAAGCTAACGAGTATACTGAGAGCACAAATAAAATTCTATGTAATGTGTTGATGAAATTGGTGAATAATAAAACCTCTGACTCGGACAAACAACTACACCATGCAGTTTGGGCATATCGATTTGCTTATAAAATGATACTTAATGCCACACCCTTTTAGATGGTATTTGGACAGAATGCAGTACTGCCACTAGAATTCTTAATCCCCAGACTAGGAAAAGAGCATCAATAGACCGGCCATGAGCTCTCATCTAGAATCTTTGACCTAGAATGCTTAGGTGAAACAAGATTGAGAGCAGCAGTAGGAATTTATGTTGCTAAGAAAAGACAAAAGGCACACTTTGATGCCCATGTGAAAGATAACGGCTTGAAAGTGGGAGACTTAGTCTTGATATACACATTGAAACAACATGCACATGAATTGGAGAAGCGTGGCTATAGACCCATGATTATTAATAGAATATCAACAAGTGGAGCTATCCAATTAGCTACTCTAGAAGGTGATATCCTACCTAGTTATATTAGTGGATGCAGAGTCAAATTATACCAAGAACCCCTCATAGAAGAAATGCTAAACCAACTCAATAGTGCCGAGAAACATAAGGAAGAGGAAAAACACGTTTGAGAAGAAGCGTAGGCAGAAGCCTTAGAACACATACGATGAATGAAATTGAGAAGAGAGGGTAGAGATCAACCTAGGTCAGATGCTTATAAAGCTCCAAGATATCACATGGCCATGTGCAAAGAATCAGGTGTATGTTCCCATAGAATAGTTGAGCAACAACCTTTTGTGACCCTAGAGGTAGGACAAGGAGAGAGTGCAAGGACTGTAAGAGCTTTCATTGACTCTGATGCAACCACTAGTGCAGTTAGAATTTCTAACTGTCAAGAGTTGAAATTAAGTATCAATCCTATAGAAGCATATCTCATAGGGTTGGGAGGAGTGGAAGCATATCTCATAGGGTTGGGAGCATATCTCATAGGTTTGGGAGGGGTGAGATGGAACTTCCCATCTACATTTAGGATTTTCTTATGACTTCTTCAGGTCAGGGTGGATCAAAGCCACATCACAATTGAGATAGGAAATCATGCACTCAAGGAACTAGGAAAGACACCCACTCCTGGTTCTTCCAGGAGCACACATGAGGATAACAATGCTATTGGTGTCCCAAGTTCTATGGTGCAGAAGAAGGTCACTCATGTAGGAGTCGCAGAAACCAATGTGGAACTCCCTTCTTTTCCAAAGACTGTCCTAGCATGCATATGCATGTGCATTGTGTATGAATATGTATATGTGTGTGTGTGTGTATGTGTATGTGTGTCTCTATGTGTGTGCATGTATAAGTGGGTGTATGTATCTATGTGTGTGTCTCTATGTGTGTGTATGTATATGTGGGTGTATGTATCTACGTGTGTGTTTTTATGTGTATATGTGTGTAGGTTTGTGTGTATGCATGTTTATGTGTGTGTATGTGTATATCTCTATGTGTGTGTATGTGTGTGTCTCTATGTGTGTGCATGTATATGTGGGTGTATGTATCTATGTGTGTGTATCTATGTGTGTGTATGTATATGTGGGTGTATGTATCTATGTGTGCATGTGGGTGTATGTATCTAGAGTCAATTATTATGGATCTTTTTTGTGCATCAGAAGAAGAATACCTACACGAAGTAGAATCTCACTCTCAAGATCCGGATGACTACACCAATGGGTTGAGGGTAGCTACACAAGTGACTATCAAGAGTAAAGGGAAGAAATGAAAGAAGATAGAACTTCCATCAGAAGAGGAAGAATCTCTATTTGAGGTCCCTGAAAACTTTAAAAAGTATGAGATAGAAGATAGGAGAGTCATGCTAAGGTTGCCTAAATGTGAAGCACTAGTAGGAGAGGCCTATGATAACAAAGAAACAACAAAGAAAATCGTTGTGACCATAGAATAAGGTAAAAAACAATGCACATACATAGGACATGACTTGATTGAAGAAGTGGAGAAGGAGTTGATTGAACTGTTGAGAGAATACAGAGATGTGTTAGATTGGAGTTATAAGGACTTAAAAGGAGTAGACCCTGACATATGCTTGCATACAATTCCCATGACCTCAGAAGCCAAATCCTCTAAGCTATTGCAGAGCTACCTAGGCCAAAGAATATCAAGGAGGTACAAGCTTTCATGGGGCATTGCGGTTATTATCGGCGTTTCATTCATATGTATGCAATCATTACAAAGTTTTGTACTCCCTTTTGACTAACTTTGAGTGGACAAATGAATGTAAAAACTCCTTTAATGAGCTTAAGAGACAATTATGTTCAACACTAATCTTGACTACACTAGATTGGAACAAGCCATTTGATGTCTATGTGGATGCATCCAATTATGTGATTGGGTGTGTACTAGTGCAACCTATTGGTGAAGGTAATATGAATCTTCCAATTGCTTATGCTAGTAGAAAATTGAATGCGGCTAAATGAAATTATACTATTGAAAGAGAAGGATTAGGCATGGTATATGTGGTCAAAAAGTTTAGATATTATTTTTGTCAAATTAGTTTAAATTTTTTGTAGACCATCAAGCACTATTATATCTAGTGAACAAACCTTGCAATACTGGTAGATTAGTAAGATGGTTCCTCTTACTAATGGAATATGACTTTGAAGTTGTGGTTAGGAAAGGTAGGTCTCACCTTATGGTGGATCACCTTTCTAGACTAACTTCAAGAGAGTCCCCTCAAGGAGTATTAGATGACCTTCCTGATGCTTATTTGTTCAATTTAGAAGTAGTGCCTGAATGGGCCAAAGATATAGTGCCTATTCTCACTTTTGGACCTAAACATCCTTTATTGAGAGCTAAAGACAAAGAAGTAGTGAGGTCCTAGAAATATCACATAATGGCAAGAAGTATGTATAAGCACACCAATCAAGGCATACTAGCTTGCTATCTAGATGCAGATGAACATGCAAAGTGGTTGCAAATAGCACATGTAGGTGCATTGCAACAACTTCACTACAAACACTGAACCCTACAAAAATTACAAATACTAGGTGTATACTGGCCAACAATGGAAGCAGATGTCCATAGGATGTGCAAGGAATGCCCAATATATCGTATTAGACCACGTGTGGAACATGCTACACTATATCAACTGTCTCTAATACCAGATTGGAGTGAACCATTGGTAAACTTCTTGAGGACGAAAACATTCCCTCAAGAAATGGCATTGGCTAGGCAACGAAGCTTAGAGCAAGAAGCACTAGATTGCACACTCATAGATGACAATCTATATGAATGAGGAAGAGATAGCTATCAAAGGTTGTGTCCACGAGAGTGAATATCTCAAGATCTTGGAGGCTTCTCAACAAGGTGTGGCTGGAGGACATTTTGGACCAGACTATGTGATCAAGGCAATCCTATTCGCAAGTCTTTCATGGCCAACTCTTCACATGGATGCACATATGTATGTGAAGCGATGCAATTTTTGTCAGCGAAATCAATATCCTATATGTAAAGATGAGATGCCACTAAAAAATATGATAGGCAGACATGCATTCTCTTAGTGGGGAATAGACTTTGTAGGTCCTATTAATCCCCTAGCCAAGAGTTCACATGTTGGATATATCATCATTGCCATAGATTATCTGACCAAATGGATAGAAGTAAAGGCCACAACGAAGAACGATGCTCAAACGATGGCTAAGTTGTTATTTGAGAATGTATTCACCACATATGGGTTACCAATTGAGTTAGTAAGTGATAGAGGCATAGACTTCTTGAACGAAGTCATTGAAAACCTTCTCCAAGAATTCTTGGTTGTACATAAAAAATTTGCTCCCTATCACCCACAAGCTAACGAGTAGATTGAGAGCACAAATAAAATTCTATGTAATGTGTTGATGAAATTGGTGAATAATAAAACCTCTCACTCGGACAAACAACTACACCATGCTGTTTGGGCATATCGATTTGCCTATAAAATGATACTTAATGCCACAGCCTTTTAGTGGAATTTGGACAGAATGCAGTACTGCCACTAGAACTCGTAATCCCCAGACTAGGAAAAGAGCATCAATGGACCGACCATGAGCTCTCGTCTAGAATCTTTGACCTAGAATGCTTAGGTGAAACAAGATTGAGAGCAGCAGTAGGAATTTATGCAGCTAAGAAAAGACAAAAGGCATACTTTGATGCCCATGTGAAAGATAAGGGCTTGAAAGTGGGAGACTTAGTCTTGGTATACACATTGAAACAACATGCACATGAATTAGAGAAGTGTGGCTATAGACCCATGATTATTAATAGAATATCAACAAGTAGAGCTATCCAATTAGCCACTCTAGAAGGTGATATCCTACCTAGTTATATTAGTGGATGTAGAGTCAAATTATATCAAGGACCCCTCATAGAAGAAATGCTAAACCAACTCAATAGTGCCAAGAAACATAAGGAAGAGGAAAAAAAAGTTTGAGAAGACGCGTAGGCAGAAGCCTTAGAACGCATACGATGAATGAAATTGAGAAGAGAGGGTAGAGATCAACCTAGGTCAGATGCTTATAAAGCTCCAAGATATCACATGGCCATGTGCGAAGAATCAGGTGTATGTTCCCATAGAATAGTTGAGCGACAACCCTTTGTGACCCTAGAGGTAGGACAAGGAGAGAGTGCAAGGACTGTAAGAGCTTTCATTGACTCTCATGCAACCACTAGTGCAGTTAGAATTTCTAACTGTCAAGAGTTGAAATTAAGTATCAATCCTATAGAAGCATATCTCATAGGGTTGGGAGGAGTGGAAACCCCTTGCATGGGTGAGATGGCACTTCCCATCTACATTCAGGATGTTCTTATGACTTCTTCAGGTCAGGGTGGATCAAAGCCACATCACAATTGAGATAGGAAATCATGCACTCAAGGAACTAGGAAAGACACCCACTCCTGGTTCTTCCAGGAGCACACATGAGGATAACAATGCTATTGGTGTCCCAAGTTCTATGGTGCAGAAGAAGGTCACTCATGTAGGAGTCGCAGAAACCAATGTGGAACTCCCTTCTTTTCCAAAGACGGTCCTAGCATGCATATGCATGTGCATTGTGTATGAATATGTATATATATGTGTGTGTGTGTATGTGTGTATCTCTATGTGTGTGTGTATGTGTATGTGTGTCTCTATGTGTGTGCATGTATAAGTGGGTGTATGTATCTATGTGTGTGTCTCTATGTGTGTGTATGTATATGTGGGTGTATGTATCTACGTGTGTGTTTTTATGTGTATATGTGTGTAGGTTTGTGTGTATGCATGTTTATGTGTGTATATGTGTATATCTCTATGTGTGTGTGTATGTGTGTGTCTCTATGTGTGTGCATGTATATGTGGGTGTATGTATCTATGTGTGTGTCTGTGTGTGTGTATGCATATGTGGGTGTATGTATCTATGTGTGTGTCTCTATGTGTGTGTCTCTATGTGTGTGTCTCTATGTGTGTGTATGTATATCTGGATGTATGTATCTATGTGTGTGTTTTTATGTGTATATATGTGTATGTTTTTGTGTATGCATGTGCATGTGTGTGTATGCATGCATCTCTATGTGTGTGTGTATGTGTGTGTCTCTATATGTGTGCATGTATATGTGGGTGTATGTATCTATGTGTGTGTCTCTATGTGTGTGTATGTATATATGGGTGTATGTATCTATGTGTGTGTGTGTTTATGTGTATATGTGTGTACATTTGTGTGTATGCATGCGTATGTGTGCATTTGTATGTGTGTGTATGTGTATGTATCTATATGTGTATGTGTATGTGTGTGTATGCATGTGTATGCATATGTATGTATAGTGTGTGTGTATGTATACATTTGTATACATATCTATGTGTGTGTATATGTGTATGTATACATGTGTATGTGTGTGTATGCATATATATATGTAGTGAGTGTATGCGTGTTTTTATATATGTATGTGTGTACATTTGTGTGTACACATGTGTATGTGTGTGTCTCTATGTATATATGCATATGTGTGTGTATGTGTATGTGTGTACATGTATGTGTGTGTGTATGTGTGTATATATGTGTGTGTATATGTGTATATGTGTGTATGTATATGTGTGCATGTATGTGTGTGTGTATATATGTGTATGTATGTGTGTGTATATGTGTATATATGTATGTATGTGTGTGTGTATATGTGTATGTGTATATGTGTATATGAGCATGTGTGTATGTATATGTGTATATGTGTGTGTATATGAGTGTATGTGTGTATATATGTGTGTATTTTTGTATATATGTGTGTATATGTGTATATGTGTGTTTGTATCTATGTGTATATGTGTATATCTATGTATGTATGTGTGTCTGTATATGTGTGTATGTATGTGTGTTAGTATATGTGTGTATATGTGTATATATGTATGTATATGTGTGTGTGTGTATGTGTGCACATGTTTGTAAATGTGTGTGTGTATATGTGTTTATGTATGTGTGTGAGTGTATGTCTATATGTATATGTGTATATATATGTATATGTGTGTGTATATATGTGTATGTGTGTATGTATATGTGTGTATGTTTGTGTGTGTGTATATGTGTGTGTATATATGTATATGTATATGTATATGTATGTGTATATGTGTGTATGAGTGTGTATATGTGTGTATGTTTGGGTATATGTGTGTATGTATGTGTGTGTGTATGTCTGTATTAATATGTGTGTATGTATGTGTATGTATGTGCGTATATGTGTATATACGCATATGTATATGTGTGTATGCATATGTGTGTATGTATGTGTATGCATGTGTGTGTATGCATATGTGTATGTGTGTATATGTGTATATATGTGTATGTATGTGTGTGTATGCATATGTGTGCATGTGTGTATGCATATGTGTGTATGTATGTGTGTTTATGTGTGTGTACCTACCTCGAGACTCGCTTGCAAGTGGTACACTCGCTCTCACTCGCTCTTCATCTTTGTCCGCTTGCTGGATCTTGGCACAAATGTACTGGGAAAAAGCTATTTTTCTCAACTCTTGGACCATTGCTTATGCGATGCCCAAGCATCGCAGGCAGTCTTCATCGCTAGAAGCATTGCTAGGCTTTGATGCTTCAAGCAATGTTAGAGCTTAGCATCGCATAAGCGACACTCATGATTGCATATTGGACAACCTCGATTTATTTTTTGAGTTTTTTTTTCCTCAGATGTCTCTTATGTGATGCTTTTTTAAAGAACTGTCACGTAAGCGATGATACCCGCTTTTTTTTTCCAATCGAGGGCATCGCTATGCCCCCATTATTCTTGTTGGAAGAGATGCATGGATACCTCAAGGAAGTGTAGTGGTACTGCCAAAACCTGCTTAGTACCTGCCCTATTTCACTTTAGGGTTATGTAGTAGGCCCTCTTAGATTGCAAATGACACCAAATAAGCACCTATGTACTTTGGAGATGATGCTTCAAACAATAAGATCAAAACAGATAATTTTGCAAATAGCTAGTGACAAAAGACTTATTGGGGATGATCATTTGATTTGCTAAGCTTAATTCTCAGAGTACAATTGATCATTTTTAGTGAACCAACTTGTGATTGGTAGCTATATAAGTCAGTTAGATACTCCCAAAAGGAATTTGATCAATTACTAGTAGGTTGAGAGCACTGTTCATTTTACTAAGCATGTGTAGAGACCAAAATAACAAGTCTTAGCTCATAGTTGAATCTTCTACTCATCTGTTTTGATCCATTGATTAGGGGATCAAACTCCAAAGCACTTAGGTGATTATTTTTGGGGTCTATTTTACACTCCTCAACTTGTTCTTGGCTGGTGTGAAGTAGGGATTTGCAGCACCAATTCATGCCTTGAATGTATCCACCATCTCATCCAACAGTGGTATTGGAGCAACATCAAAGCAAAATGGGAGATGGATTTCCATCATTCATTGACAAATTGGATAGGGGCAATTATCTAGCATGGTCCCTAAGGGTGCAGGCTTACCTTCAAGGAAGAAGTTTGTATGGATACATCTCTAGAGATGAAGAAATGCCAATATTTAGAAGCGAACATCAACCTACAAGAGAAGAGCAAGAAAGACTAGCTACATGGTGTGCAAAGGATGCTCTAGCCAGGTCTTATATACTTAACTCAATATCTGATTTCTTATTACCTCATATTAAAAATTGCAAGACCTCCCAAGAGACTTGGGAAGTACTTTATTCATACTTCTCATCAAATACAAGGGCTAGGAAGAACCAACTTTGGATGGAGCTCACATCCTTGAAGAAGCAACCAAAGCAAAGTGCATCAAGGCTGATGACAAATGCGAGTCCTTCACCACAGCAATGGACCTATATATGGACATGTAGATACATGACCTCAACACATTAATGGGGCAACTCTTCACACATGAGACAAAGCTCAACAAGAATGGAAATAACTCTAGAGGAAATCAATCTTCTGCCCTTTACATAGATAGAAATAAAAGTAAAGATAAAGGCAAAGGTAAAAGGAATGAAGAAGAGGCAAGTACCTCTCAAGTAAACTTCACAAGTAGAGGAAGAGGTACTAAAGAAAGGGGCAAAGGAGGAAAGCAAGGTAGGGGGAGATCATACAACTCTTCACCTTGGAATATCTGTGGCTTGACCAATCATACCATAGATGAGTGCTTCAAGAAAACAAAGAATCAAAGAGGAAGAGGCTTCCACAGAGGAGGCTATGGACAATCCAGAGGTAGGTTCAATAATGGAGGAAGCAATTACCATCATAATTACAACCAAGGCTACAACAACAACTATCAAGGAGGCTTCAGAGGTAGAACAGACTACAACAACTATGCAGAAGACCAAGAGGATTATCTATTGATCATGAACACAACATCCAAGCAAGGTAAAGATGATGAGCATCTATTCTATATTAGTTTCGATTGTTCCAATCATGTGGCTGGAAATTTAGCATTGTTATCTGATCTTGAAGAACCTAAAGGGAAGCATGAAGTGTAGACAGGTGATGACACTAGGCACTCTGTTAAGAAGATTGGAAATGTTAAATCATCATATGGTAACATGAACCTCTTAAGCAAGGTATTGTATGTGCCAACCATAACAAAAAACCTAATCAGTATTGGGCAGATTGTTGAGAAGGGCTTACAAGTTAGATTCACAAGGCATGGAGCATATGTGGAGGACCCTCAACAAGGCTTCAAGAGGATTGCAAAAGGTGAGAAATTTGGTAGACTCTTTACATTTGAAGTTGAAGATTTTAGAAATATTGCTCTCTTCAATTACAAAGATCAAACCCTATCTAAATTAGAGATATGGCATAAGAGACTAGGTCATATAGGTGAAAGGACACTAAAGCTAATATGCAGGGATCAGAGTGTGCTTGACATTCCAAATGTATCCAAGCAACACATGATTTACAAATGTGGAACATGCCAATTGGGCAAATCACACAGGCAACCATTCAACAGAAAAGGATACATGTATGAAGACTGCTTGGAGCTAGTGCACACAAATGTGTGGGGTCTTAGCAGAGAAACATCAATCTCAAGATCAAGGTACTATGATTCATTCATAGATGACTATAGTAGATAGACAATACTTTACTTTATGAAGCATAAAGATGAAGTCTTCACTTGTTTCAAGAAGTACTTGGCATTAGTTGAGAATCAAATAGGTAGAAGCTTGAAGAGGCTCATATCTAATGGAGGTGGTGAGTATTTCTCACATGAGTTTGACTCCTTCTTACAGGACAGAGGCATAAAGAGAGAGGCTACAACAAGATACACTCCTAAACAGAATGGTGTGGCAGAGAGAAGAAATAGACTAATTGTAGAGGCTGCAAGATCAATGTTGAATAAAAAGAAACTTCCAAATTATTTATGGGCAGAGGTTGTTTCCACAACCACATATTTAATTAGTAGGCTTCCATCCAAGTACTTGGATGGAATGACACCTTATGAGGCATGCAATGGTAGGAGACCTTCCTTAAACATTGTAAAATATTTGGGTGCATTTCTTATGCACATATACCCTCACATATTAGAGGAAAGCTTGATCCAAAAGGTGAAAGGTGTATATTCATTGGCTATGACCAAAATCAGAAAGGATATAGGTTTTATAATCCCACTAACAAAGGTTTTACAGTTGGTTGGGATGTGGTGTTTGATGAAAATAAGTCCTGGTTTGAAGATGATTGCAGGAAAATAAAGCTACTCTATGACTTGGAAAGTGATTTTCCAACTTTGACTAAGAAGAACCACAAATATTAAAAGAAATCAACTCAAAAGATGAAGAACAAATTGATTTCAAAGCTTCAAAGTCCAAGGGCAAGACAAAATTCAAACAATTGGAAGACATTCCAGAGTCATCCAATCAAGCACTTAGAAGATCTCAAAGGGGGACTAAGAAACCCATAAGGTATGGTTATGACACATCACTATTCACCAAGCATACTATAAAACATGGCTAAAGATTCTATGCCAGAAGAGCCTTCTTCATTTGAAGAAGCCAATAAGAAGGAAGAATGGAGAGAAGGTATGCAGGAGGAAATTGAAGCACTTCAAGAGAACAATACTTGGGATTTGGTCCCCAAGAAACTAAGCATGAAGGTAATAGGATCCAGGTGGATTTACAAAGTAAAGAAGAATTCAGATGGTTCAATCAACATGTATAAAGCAAGGCTAGTAGCAAAGAGGTTTGCTCAAACCCATGGAGTGGATTATGAGGAGACCTTCTCACCTGTGGCTAAAATGCCAACAATCAGAATCTTAGTAGTTATTGCTGCTCCAAAGAATTGGAACTTGTATCAGTTAGATGTTAAAAATGCATTCCTAAATGGATGGATCTCTGAAGAGGTCTACATGGCACAACCACTAAGATATGAAGACAAGGAAAAACTAGATTATGTATGCAAATTAAGGAAAGCACTTTATGTTTTAAAATAAGCTCCTTGAGCTTGGAGCCATAGACTAGTCACATATTTGCAAGACCAAGGTTTTGTTGCTAACAAAGCAAATTCTTCTTTATTCATAAGGAGGACTAACTCAAAAGTTATTTATCTATGTGTTTATGTGGTTGACATTCTCATTATAGGGAATAATGCCAATGGCATCAAGCAAATCAAAGCTCAGATGATGGAAGAGTTTAAAATCAGTGACCTTGGTTTGTTGACATACTTTCTTGGATTAGAACTTTTATATTCAAATTTTGGTGTCTTTATTATTCATATGAAGTACATTCATGATATGTTGGTTAAATTCAAGATGGAGAACACTAAAGTTGCAAGTACACCTATGGAACTCAATCACAAACTTAGTTCTCATGAGGGAGAACTACTTGAAGATATTACAGGTTATCAAAGGCTTGTTGGAAGTCTCAATTATGCAACCCTTACAAGAGTGGACATATGCTATGGAGTAAGTACATTAAGTCAATTTATGCATACACCAAGAAAACCTCAGATGGAAGCTGCCAAGAGGATCTTAAAGTATCTAAAGGGTACGATAAATGAAGGGCTATTTTATCCATTCACATCTGACTTGGATATCAAGATATGTTTTGATGCAGATTGGGCTGGCTCAAAATATGATCAAAGGAGCACTTTTGGCTACTTATCTTTTGCACGTTCAAAGTTGATTTCATGGTCATCAAAGAAATAACCAATTGTGGCATTATCATCAACTAAAGCTGAATATAGACGCCTAGAAAATGCAACACAAGAAGCAATGTGGTTAAAGCTACTCTACTCAGAATTGGGAATCCATACCTACATTCCAATGACCTTTGGAGATAACACTAGATCACTTCATTTGGATGCTAATCTTGTATATCATGCAAGAACTAAGCACATTGAAGTGCACTATCATTATGTGAGAGAGAAGCTACTTAGCAAGGACATCAAATTGTCCTATGTATCAACCAATTTGCAATGTGCAGATATGCTAACCAAATCTTTGGATGGAACTAAGATAAACAGATTCAAGATGATGATTGGATTACAAGAAATGAAGGAGAAATGAAGACCAAGCATGTTAGGTTTGAGGGGGAGTTGTTGGTGCAAATGAGTCCAATCCTACATACTTGGACAATTAGTATTCACTTCATATAGTCTTTCTAAGTCACATATGACTACTCTCTTGTAAAAGGCATTTACTTTTATCCTTGTAAAAGTGCATAGCACTTACTCTCATGTGAAGTTAGGAGGAATCAAATAAGAAATCATTTGGTAGGCATTTGATGAGAAAGCAAGTCGTAAAGTTTAGGATTCACTTTATGGTAAGAGTATGAATTTGAATTCAAACAATGACTCCAACTCTAAGCTATAAAAATGGATCAAAATCTTGCATGATGTAGAGCCCAATTTGGAGATCATTTGAGAGGGATCTTTAGTGTTTAGTGAGCTCATTCTATAGCTCATCACTACCCTCACATTCTGCAATTAAACATTGCCAATGTCTTTGTAACTCTATGTGATTTTATACATATACATTGATCACATCTCTACTTCATTTCTCTGTTATGTTCATCTCAGAATAGTGAGCTTCTCTGACTTATTTCTCAGTGCATGCTTGATCATTCGATGTGACTTAAAGTGGAATAGATTCAGCATATTCTCTATCTTGTTGCTAAAAATTTTCATTGTCATTGTGTCAGTCAATCTCGAGATATCTTCAAAACTCTACTCACTGGTTTGCATACTATTGAAGCCCAAAAATATCACGATGACCATTTGATTTGCTAAGCTTAATTCCTAGAGTACACGATCATTTTTAGTGAAACAACTTCTGATTGGTATCTATTTAAAAGGAATTTGATCAATTGCTAGCAGGTTGAGAGCACTGATCATTTTATTGAGCATGTGTAGAGACCAAAATAGCAAGTCTTAGCTCATAGTTGAATTTTCTACTCATCTATTTTGATCTATTGATTAGGGAATCAAACTCCAAAGCACTTAGGTGATTATTTGTGGTTCCTGGGAAGCTCAAGGGGTCTACTTTACACTTCTCAACTTCTTCTTGGTTGGTGTGAAGCAGGGATTTGCAACACCAATTCATCTCTGGAAGCTATCCACCATCTCATCCAACACCTTGTGGATATGATTCCATTTTAGGCATAAGGGAGGAACACATAAAGAGCACAACCCACAAAAAAATTTTGAATTTGGATCTCTAAAAGTACAAGTATTGTGACTGGTCGAGTTTAGGTATCGCGATACTAGAATTCCCGTGTGTCGCGATACTTGGCAGATATCATGTATCATCAATACCTCTGACTCCCCATGTATCATGGTACCTCACAAGTATCGTGTATCATCATGTTGAGTATCATGTATCACAAGAGGTCCAATATCTTCTATCATGTATTCAGAGTATCGTGTATCATGAGAAGATTGAATATCATAGAAAATTGATATCGTGTATCATTGGAATCTTGTATCGTGTATCATGAAAGGAAGTGTTGTGTAACGTCCTACTTGAACAATCATGTATCATTTCTACCCATTAAGTATCATCTATTGTGACAAATGCAAGTATCGTATCGTTAAAGATTGGGGATCGTGTATTGTTACAAGGGTCAACAGAAAAGAAAGCCAAAGAAAGAAATTAGAAGAAGCAAGGAGATGGAACCATGATGTAGATCTAGCAAAGAAGAGGCATAATCATCTTTTTTTCATAACTTATTTTCAACCAAAAGTGATTTTCATCACTACACCAACATTCTAAATATCTTTTTTGGTAGATTAGACTCCATTTTGTTCAAACCAAGGAGTCCCTTAGCTTGAGGAGTGTTGAAGTACCTAGATATCAATTTTCATAATTTTTAGACTCTGTTTGAGCCCTCAAATAAGCCCCGGAACCTAATGTTTAACTAGGTTGGACACTAGATCTTGACAGGGCCAAAAGTTAGTCAAAAACTATAAAAAGAGCTAGAGAGCTCATTTTTGAGGTTATCTGGTTAGAGAATAGAGCTTTTGTAAAAGAGATCTTTGATAATTAAAAGCACTCCATTGTTCCTTTCTTTGTTCTTGCCTTGTGTGCATGTGCATGTGTATGTGTGTGCATGCTTGTGTGCTTCTCACTCACGTTGCCTTCACTTGCTCATGGTCCTCATACCAGTCCTCACATCTCCATGGATTGAAATTTATGAGGTGGATTTCCTCACGTTGGTACTTGCCATTATGCTAGAGTGATACCAAATTTGGCTCAGTTGCCGGGGAGAGAGCTTCGAGGACGAGCGTCTGATGGTAAGATGTAGAGTTGGGACATTCGAGTCATAGGTAATTTCCTTAATTTTCATTATTATTTTCTTACTTTCTTCATCATCATCATTGTCACCATCATCATCCTCACCATCTCCCCACCTCCACCTCCATCTTCATTGAATTTTTTATTTTTTGGTCATGTTCCCTTCCCCACCTCATTCCCCTCATTTCACTTGTGAGAGAGAGCGAGAGAGAGCTATTGTGCATTCTGTTTTCGTGTGTTTTTTAGCATTTCCTACAAGTTTCAGTTGTATCATCATCTGTAGTAGCTTTTGCACGTACAATAGACCTCTACAAAGGTCTCGATACGACGATATCCATTTTTCAGATAAGGTAACTTGAAGTTGACTCTTAGGTAGGATTGGGAAACCAAGGGAGATCTAGAGAATTTTTCATCAATACAAAGGGGGGAAAAGGGGTCTATAATAATAATCTGAATCAAATTGTCTGGCATTTGAAGTTGAAGGATTGAGCTAAACTTGGAACTTTTACAGGACCATTAAGAGCTCTTGGAGAGACCAAAACAAGGTGCTAGTGTGTGCAAGCTTGGGAGCATGCATCCTCAACATACAAGGGCAAAAAAGGAGAAGCGACTTGAGATTGGAAGATCTCTCAACCCCCTTAGTCAATTCTTAGCATAGGCTAAGTGTGAATAGTGGTTTTGATTGACTAAGGGCATGATAGGAACACTCAAGTTCTAAGCCTTTAAATTCTCAAGTTTAAGAATAGGTTAATTGCAGTCAAGGGACAACTTAAAGGCAAAGAACTTAATCTAATTGGATGAAGAACATCAACTATGACAAACCTAAGTGCTCCTAATGATTCATATTTTAAGACAAGGAAATACATCTTAAATAAATTTAAAGGAACAAGTGATTGATATCAAGGAATCAACAACGTGGTTGTACAAGGGTCATTGGGCTAATCAATAGGGCATATGAACCCTAGGTGAGGAAGACACCTAGGGAGAGATCGAGGAAGTGTTAGATCATCTGAGGCTAGTGTCAACCATACAACTAGGTCATGGGCCCAGTAGCTTAGTGATTATCCCTACGTATGCAATTCGGACACAAGTGATTAAGAGATGTCCTATAACATAGAACGATCGATAGGTAGTGCAAGAAGAGCCTATTTATAGACCCCAGAAGGTCCCTATAAGATAGAGTTGGAATATGTTAGGACCAACTGATTAGATGCACACATCTATGAGGATGGTCTAAGATGATCAGTTATCCAACTCAAAAATCTGGATCAACCCTTCAAACTTGATCACTCAGTGGTCAAATTCGAAGAGGGTTCATATATTGATAAGCAAGGAACCATGTACGTGGTTACCAGCTTACGAGATAGGAGAGATGAGTTCAGAAATGTCATTCTCAAGAAAGAGATAGGAGACCTAGAGCAAGGAGACCTAGGACGAGAACCCAAGACTCCTCGAGGCAAGTCTATCTTGATAAGATTGATTACTCTAGAATGGGTTCCCCAAAACAACAAAAGCATAGAACTATTCTTGAATAGAGAAATAGAGGAAGCTTTTTGGGGATTCAAGACAAATCAACTTAGCAAAATAGGTGGAGTCACCATCTACAATTTCAAAGATCTAGAAATACCAAGCAAAGTTGTCTATCTAGATAACATGTATGAGAGAATGTTTTTGGTAATAGAGCATGGTAGGTATGTATACATTTGGAAGGGCGAATTGAATTTCCCTCCTCCAAGATCTAATGTTTCCATCGGCACCAAGGAGCACAATCCTCCTAGACTCATGAAATCCAGAGGGAAAGATCTAGAGAGAGACCTAAAGTGAGATTTGCAAACCCCTTAGGAAGAGAGCATTCAAGATTAGATGTAGAAAGAACTGATCAAGAGAGACAAGTTAGACTAGTAGGAAGACAATTTAGACAATATCTAGAGAGATGTCCTGTGCCAAAGTTACCCACACAAACCAAACAAGTGGCATTGTTCCCAGATTGATTGTTGAGTGCTAAATTGTGGTCCTATGTGTATCTAAAGAAACCAAGAATCATAGAGCAATGCGTATGCATATGCATAGACATTGATGATAATATGGGTGATGAATTAGAGCTTTAAAAAATCTATAAAGGTTCAGATAGCTCCACGATCCTCCACTTCCAAACCATCTACATTTATTGAGGAACTGGCAGAGAAGGTAGCTCAGAAGTTAGGAGTCTCTAGCAAGTAGACATGTAGATTTGCTCCAGTGAAATGATGTTATACCTATGGAGGAGACCATATGGCTAATGTGTTCCTTGTCATGACTCAACCCCAAGTGAACCCTAACAACCAATATTGCATAATAGAAAGGAGTTATACTAACCACACCACACAAGATTTCCCATATAATAAGCAAGTGGTTAAGCAAAATTATCCACAACCTCATCCACAATAGGGGAGATACCACAACTAGTACCCACCACAGTAGTATGGTAGACCCCAGCAACCCTACCAACCACCCTATCAAGCTCAACAAAGGCCTCAACCAATGTTAGTTCAACCACCTCCACCTCTAGCCAATGTGATCCCATGAAGTATGCAGTTGCTCAAGATGATTTGCACAGAGCCTTAGTACCAGCATCACCATTGATCTCAAAAAATGACCCGAACAATCACAATTTTTACTCGGCTCACATCGATAGTCCGTTGGCCTATTATATGGAGTCACCAAATCATAACGAGATTTACCCTTAAGTAAATCCGAGTGAATCTAATTGGAAGCCAAAATATGCTAATGTCATGTATAGAAATCCTAACTCTAGGCCCCAACCTAGAGAGATAAGACCCCCAACACCTAGAGTGTTGAGATATCAAGCTCAACATGTGATGATCCAAGATGACACATATCATTTTTTAATTTTGTTGATATGTATAGTGGTCACACTGGTATATGTCAAGGACACTTCATTGAGCTTTATAAGATTTATCTACTGAGAGTGATGTCACATTTGTTTCTTGCCAGCTCACTCATCCCCGGACATTAGGATTTTCCTTATGTATTGTTCTTCATTTATTTCACTTGTATTCTTTTTTTAGGTCATTCTTGTACATTCCTTTTTATGTAATAGAAGAAGAAGAAGAAGAAGAAGATCATTCTTCCTTGCCTCAATCTATGTGTATGCTCCTCTTTGAGTGTGAGAGTGTGTGTGTGTGTGAGCTCTCTTCCTTATCTCCTTCTTCGTGACATGGTATCAGAGCTAGTGTGGCTATAGAGAGCTCGTGGAGAAGGCTGATGGTGAAGAGTACATGAGAAGGCATGGAGAAAGCGTGATTCACAAACGACCTCAAATTGCTACAAAAATTGGTGTGAAGGTAGAAGGCCTCAAAACATTTTCGTGAGTTAGCCCTTTAGGGTCACTCGTTTTTGTCAGATCAAAGTTTCAAGCCACCTCAGCCTCTGTTTTGAGCCTATAAGGTGGGGACCACAAAAATCTAGGTCAGTTTACAAAACTATAACTTGCATCTTGTTCAATAAACCCATACATTCGAGATCTAGAATTTCAAGCCATTCTGTGTACTGTTGATACACAAAAACTATCTTTTTCTAAGATCCAGCTGTCACATCGTAGTGCAACAGTGTTCAAGCAGAGCAACTACTTGTAGTGTTTTGCAGTGTTATGAATTGCTGCAAAAATGGCAAACGCAGATAGAATGAGTCAGCTTATGAGTGGTAAGCTGGAAACGAACAACTTCCATGCTTGGAGATTCCATATGAAAAATTTCCTGATGGGAAAAGGTTATTGGAAGTACATCGAAGGAGAGAACAAAAACGTTGTGCAGTTACCAGAGAGGAATCGGACTACAAACCAGTTAAGAGCATATGAGGAATGGAATCAAGGATCACGAAAGGTAATGTATTGGCTATCCATTAGCATACAGGGTAGCATGATTGGGCACATACATGATGCCAAGACTCTGAAAGAGGCATGGAATAGTTTGGTCACATTGTATGAGACCAATACAAAGGCACAAAATTGCAACTCAAGAACGAGTTGCATACATTGGAAAAGAAGGGCATGTCGGTAAGTGACTACACTCTGAAAATCAAAAGCATATGTGAGTCACTTGCATCTATTGGCATGAATGTAGATGATGATGATAAGGTGGAAGTGCACCTTGGTGGTTTAGGAGCTGCATATAAGCAGTTCAAAACTTCTATACACACCAGGGAAAATATGCCAAATTTTGTTGATCTGGTATCCATGCTGATTATTGAAGAAAAGAATCTTGGTGATGATTCAAAATCCCAAGGGAAACCTAGTTCTAAGCAGGTATTCTACTCTAGTAGAGGAAGAGGTAGAGGTAGACGCTTCGAAAGTGGAAGAGGACATGATAACCAAGATCAAGGACAACAACAAAATCATGCAAGAGGTAGAGGACATTTTCAAGGCAGGGGAGCCAAAGAGGTCACATAAATTTCCAAAGAAATGATTTAGGTAATGAGAGTAAAGGATGCTAGAATTGTGGTAAACCTAGACACTTTGAACATGATTGTAGGTTAAAGAATTAAAATAACAGAAGGCAGCAAAACAACTTTGCATCCATAAGTGTGGATGACTATGAGAAGTTGTTCATGGTTCAACATCATATGATGAATACGATGTTTGTTGATGTTTCAAAATCAAATGGTAATGTCTAGTATATTGATTCAGGTCTGTTGAAGCTCAAAGTCAAGGACAAAGCATGGAAGCACATCAAAGGTGGACACACAAGGAAAGGGAGCAAGTAGGGAGCTCCAAGAAGTGTATGTCAAATTTTCAGAAGAATCCCCTACAAAAATAGTGATTTTCATCACTAAAAACCATTGTAAATACCATTATCTATTTTTATAACTCCATTTTGTTCAAGCCGAGGAGTCCTTGGGCTTGAGGAGTATTAGAACTATCATCCTACCAATTTTCATAATTTTTAGACTCCGTTTGAGCCCTCAAATAAGCCTTGGAACCTAATTTTTAACTAGGTCGGACACTAGGTCTGGACAGGGCCAAAACTAGTCAAAAAACTATAAAAAGAGCTAGAGAGCTCATTTTTGAGGTTAGCTGGTTAGAGAATAGAGCTTTTGTAAGAGAACTCTTTTGCAATCAAAGCTTTCCATTGTTCCTCTCTTTGATCTTACCTTGTGCGTGTGTGTGTGTATGTGTGTGCATGTTTGTGTGCTTTCACTCACGCACTTGTGCCTCCACTTGCTCGTGGTCTTCATACCGGTCCTCACGTCTCCGCGGATTGACAAGTAAAGGAGGTGATGCTTACGCTTGAGCTACACCAAATTTTGGCGCCGTTGCCGGGGAGAGAGCTTCGAGGACGAGCGTTGTAATGGTAAGATCGTAGATTTGCGACATTGGAAGGTAAAAAAACTGTCATTTCAGTTCATTTTTTGTTTTTTTTATCTTCATCTTCATCATCATCATCATCTCCACCTTCTCCCATCTTCTTCTTCATAGAAATTTCTTGTTTGTTAGTGCATTTTCACCATTTTCATACCATTTTTCATGCATTATTGTGTGGGAAGGAGTTAGGAGGTGCAAGGGAGAGCAAGCGCTGTGTTTTTTCATGATTTTCTGCTCATACGGAGCTCGCCATTGCCGGCGCTCAGAAATTTGAATTTCCCGCCAAAAAACGTGATTCTGTGATGAAAATCACGATTCTGTGAAAATTCAAAATTTTTTGAAAAATCACGATTTTCTGTTTTCCCGCTTAAAAGTTGGCTGGCTGAAAGAATCACGATTCTGTGGTCATTCTCAGAATCACGATTCTGTGATTGTGCTCAAAATCGCGATTCTCACAAATCACGATTTTCAGTAAAAACACGATTTTGTGAAAAAGGCGATTCTGTGAAAACACGAATTTTTGCTCAAAATCACGATTTTCAAAAACACGATTCTGTGCTCAAAATCGCGATTTTCAAAAACACGATTTTGTGCTCAAAATCGCGATTTTCAAAAACATGATTCTGTGCTTAAAATCGTGATTTTCAAAAACACGATTCTCTACTCAAAATCGCGATTCTCACAAATCACGATTTTGAGCCAAAAACACGATTCTGTGAAAACACGATTTTTTGTTGGCAATCGCGATTTTCATGTCAAAAACAGGATTCTGAGAAAACACGATTCTGTGGTTGTGCTCAAAATCGCGATTCTCACAAATCACGATTTTCAACCAAAAACACGATGGTGTGAGAACACGATTCTCTAAAACACGATTTTGTGAATTACGATTCTCTGAGACAACATCGCGATTTTCAAAAACACAATTTTGTGCTCAACATCGCGATTTTCAAAAACACGATTTTGTGCTCAACATCGCGATTTTCAAAAACACGATTTTGTGCTCAACATCGCGATTTTCAAAAACACGATTTTGTGCTCAACATTGCGATTCTTTGACTTCACAGCATCGCGATTCTCTGAAAGTTTACAAAATCGCGATTCTCTGAAAGTTCACAAAATCGCGATTCTCTTGAAAGTTCACAAAATCGCGATTCTCTTGAAGTTCACAAAATCGCGATTCTCTTGAATTTCACAAAATCGCGAATCGCGATTCTCTTGAAGTTCACAAAATCGCGATTCTCTTGAAGTTCATAAAATCGCGATTCTCTTGATTTCACAAAATCGCGATTTTTTCCAAAAGGTCCTGTTTGCCTGTTTTGACCCCCAGGAGCCTGATTTGACATAACTTTTTCATCCAAAGTCCATTTTTTGAGCTCTATAGCTCATTGGAAAGCTCGTTTCGAATCCTACACGGCCTCAACTATTTTTTATAAGAATAACACGTTGATTTTCAGATAGGATAATTTGAAGTTGACCTTCAAGTGGGACTTGGAACCCAAGGGGACTCCAAAGGATTTTTGAACCATACCAAGGGGAAATTTTGGACTCTTAGCCAAAGCTTATGAACTTGAGATCTGGTAGACACCTAGGCAAGGATATACAAAGCATTAGATCTTCTCAGTCCAGTGTCAACCATACAGCTAAGTCTTGGGCACAACAACTAAGTGGTCATCCTTATGGACTAAGTTCAGACACAAGTGACTCAGAAATGTCTTTTAGCATGGGGAAACCTGCAGGTGGCTCAGGGACTGCCCATCTACAAACACCAGAAGGTCCCTATAAGACACAGTTGGAATATATTCGGACCAACCGATTAGGTGCTCGCATCTATGAGGATGGCCTGAGGCGATCAGTGGTCCAACTCAAAAATCCAGATCAATCCTTTGGACTTGAACACCCGGTGGTCAAGTTCGAAGAGGGTTCATACATTGATAAGGAAGGAACCATGTATGTGGTTACCAACCAACCAGATAGGACCGATGAGTTTGGAAATATCATTCATGAGAATGAGATAGGAGACCTAGAACAAGGAAATGTAGGCCAAGGACCCCAGACTCCTAGAGGCAAGTCAGTTTTGACCAGAGTGATCACTCCAGACTGGATCCCTCAAGACAACAAAAGCATAGAACTCTTCTTGAATAGAGAAATAGAGGAAGCCTTTTGGAGATTCAAGCCAGATCAACCTAGCCAATTGGGCATAGTCATCATCTATGAATTCAAAGATCCGGAGATACCAGGCAAAGTTGTCTACCTGGATAACACATCAGAGAAGATATTCTTGGTAACAGAATATGATAGACATGCATATACTTGGAAGAGTGAATTGATTTTCCCTCCACCAAGATCCAATGTTTCCCATGGCCTCCAAGGAGTAGGATCATCCCACCCTCATGAAGCCCAGAGAGAAAGAACTAGAGAGAGACCTGAGGTAAGTTTTGCACACACCGTGGGCAGGAATAGGTCAGGATTTGAAAATCAAAGACCTGAAAGAGAGAGATATCAAGCACATAGGCAACAAAGAGAGGAACAGGATTTTCCATTGCCTAGACCCCGAGAGCACCCAAGAACCCTTAGACCCACTCAAGTGATCAAGGCAATGAAGAATTATTTTGACGGGTCAGGAGATCCTTATGATCATGTGGCCGAGTTCAAATAAGTGTTACAAGCTGAACAGGTTGAGGATTTGTTCACCCAGTACGAGGCATTTGGTCTGACTCTTAAGGGCACTACCTTAGCTTGGTTTCAACCACTGAGTAGTCGCAACTATCGCGATATAGGTCAATTGCTAGATGAATTCATTGTAGAAATTTCCAAGAGTGGTATCAGGCATAACACTTCATCTTTGATCCACAGCTTCAAGCAGACACCCCAAGAAACAGTGCGACTAGCAGGTAGAAGGTTTAGACAGTACCTAGAAAGATGCCCTGCTCCAGAGCTACCCACACCAGCCAAACAAGTGGCTTTGTTCTTAGATGGCTTACTGAGCACAAAGTTAAGATCATATGTCTACTTGAAAGAGCCTAGATCCATAGAAGAGTGCGTGCAGACATGCATTGACATAGAAGATAACTTGGGTGAGGAGTTAGGATTATCCAAACTCTATAAGGATTCAGATAGTTCTACTAGTCATACTTCAAAAATCTCCACGGAAATAGAGGAGATAGCTGAGCAAGTTGCCAAGAAGCTGGGAGTCCAAAATAAACAAACACAGAGAGTCACTCCAGTGAATCGGTGTTATACTTGCGGAGGCGACCACATGGCTAATGTATGCCCATTGCACAACCAGAACATGAGACAAAGGAATGCTCCATATTGCACTATTGAGAGAAAATATACGAACCACACGGCTCAAGATTGTCCCTATAATAGGCAGGCTGTTAGACATAATTATCAACAACCTTACCAACCACGTAAGTATCAAAACCAACACCAACAGCCATATTATAGACCACAACAGCAATATCAGGCACAATATAGGCCACAACCAGTCTTGGGAAACGAACCACCAGCTCCTGCCAACGTGATTCCAGTCAAATATGCTGTGGGAGAGGAAAATCCAAATAGAGCATTGGTGCCACTAACCCCATTGATACCAGATAATGACTCTCATGCTCATAGTTCAGACTACTCCCATGAAGGTAGTCCACATGCTTATTACACAGAGTCACCTGAACATAGTGAGATTTACTCGTATCAATATGAGGCACCACCTATGGAACAAAATTGGGAGCCAGAATACTCCAATGTCATGTACACAAATCCTAACCCTAGGCCCCAGTTGAGACAAATGAGACCACAAGCCCCTAGAGGATCTTGTTTCAGATGTCAAGGTGACCATTTCATTCGTGATTGTCCCCACCCACCATCTCCGAGTCAAGGACAGGCTATCACAATACAGGCTTTTTGTTCTGATTGTGGCAAAGACCATCTCCCCAGAGATTGTCCAAGAAACCCTCCAGTGCACCCCAAGATTACACCCATTAATGTGGTAGGCTTAGTGGCAGATTCAAGTTCAAGTAGTAGCAATGTGGCTCCTATACAAGCTGTCACTAGGGCACAAGCCTTAAAACAGGATAAACCAGCAGAACAATCAGAGTCGAGTGAATCAGGAGAGCCTAGTAAGAGGAAAACAAGAACATGGAAGGATACTAGAGAGAAGGCCAATCGCAAGTGGAATAAAAAGTTATCGGAACTAGAAGAAAGCTTAAAAGAAGCGAAAACAAAAATAGAAGACATTGCATCTCAAAGCCCCTCGCATGCCGAAACTCCATCCACTCCACCTCATCCCACCCCACCACCCATTGTAAATAGACCGCAACCAAGGTCTGTTCTTGCAGATCCAACCCCAGAAGGCTTGGACATGATGTTCAAGGCCTACCAGGCTCGACTTCAAGAAGGGCCTACAGCTGCAAACCAAATATGTAGAAAAACATATTACACAAGGAGCACAAACACAAAATTCTTCGGTGTTACAAATGCGGTCGAACTTACAGTATGTGACTGACCAAGCCACTTTATGTTTTATTAAAGAACATAAACAAAGAAGTTTCTGGTGGCCATTTCGCCTTTCACATGGACACTAACGATAACAAATGCCACTTATTTGGCTGGTGTTGGTAACTTTGGCACAGGGCATCTCTCCAAATATTGCCTAAATCTTTTCCCTATGAGTCTCACTATCTCTTGAGGTGTTTGTTTAAAGTTATGGATCAGTGATGAAGTGTTGTGCCTGATGCCACTTTTGGAGAATTCAGTAATAAATGCTTTTAGCAACTGGTCTATATTTCTAAATTGACCTTGGTGTAGTGGTTGAAACCACGTTAAAGCAGTGTTCTTGAGAGTTAGACCGAATGCATTATACTGAGTGAACAAGCCCTCAACTTTTTCAGTTCTCAAAGCTTGTATAAACTCTTCTGCATGATCGTATGGATCTCCATTGCCATCGAAGTAATTCTTCATGGATTTAACCTAGGCAAGGGGAATTCATCCATGCCTCTTTGATGTCTTGGATTTCTGTGTCTCTCCTAACCTATCCTTTTTGCATCTAATCCTGACCACTCTCTTCCTAAGGGGCTTGCAAAGCTCACTTCAGGTCTCTCTCTAGCTCTTTCCCTCTGAGTTTCATGAGTCTGGGATGATCCTGCTCCTTGGTGCCCATGGCAAACATTAGATCTTGGAGGAGGGAAAATCAATTCGCCCTTCCAAGTGTATGCATACCTACCATGATCTGTTACCAAGAACATTCTCTCTGATGTGTTATCCAAATAGAGAAGTTTGCCTAGAATCTCTAGATCTTTGAACTCATAGATGGTGACTTCGCCTATTTCACTAAGTTGATCTCTCTTGAATCTCCAAAAAGCTTCCTCCATTTCTCTATTCAAGAATAGTTCTATACTTTTGTTGTCTTGGGAGACCCACTCTAGAGTAATCACTCTGGTCAATACACACTTGCCTTGAGGAGTCTTGGGTCCTCGTCCTAGGTCCCCTTGCTCTAGATCTCCTATCTCATTCTCGGGAATGACATTTTTGAACTTATATGTCATGTGTGGTAAGCTTGTAACCACATACATGGTTCCTTGCTTATCAATATACGAACCCTCTTGGACAATTGATCGCCTCAGACCATCCTCATAGATGCATGCACCTAATCAGTTAGTCATAATATACTCCAACTATGTCTTATAGGGACCTGGTGTCTATAAATAGGTTGTGCTTACACTGCCTACCGGTCCTTCCATATTAAAGGACATCTCTGAATCACTCGTTTTTGAGCTGAGTATGTAGGGATAATCACTAAGCTATTGGGTCCTCGACCTAGTTTTATGGTTGACACTAGCCTCCGATGATCTAATACTTTGTCGGTCTCCCTAAGTGTGTGCCTGATCTAAGGTTCATGTGCCCAATTGATTAGCCTAATGACCCTTATACAATCACGTTGCTGATTCCTTGATATTAATTACTTGTTCCTTTTAATTTCTTTAGGATGTATTTCCTTGTCTTTAAATATGCGTCATCAGGTTGTCATAATTGATGTTCTTCGTCCAATCAAATTAACTTCTTTGCCCTTAAGTTGTCCCTTGACTGCAATTAATCTATTCTTAAACTTGAGAATTTAAAAGCTCATAGAACTTGAGTGTTCCTAATCAACCAAAACCACTATTTGCACTTCACCTATGCTAGGAATTGACTGAGGGGGTTGAGAGATCTTCCAACCTCAATTCGCTCTCCTTGGTTACCCTTGTATGCCTAGGAAGCACATTCCCAAGCCTACACACACTAGCATCTTGCTTTGGTCTCTCCACCAAAAAGGTCAATTTTTCTGTCTATTGTGATTGACATATCTCAATGCCCCAAGACCTGTTCAGAGATTTTCTGTACCTACTAGAGTTGTTGTAACTGCTGTGGATTATCATACCTACAAGAACGCTCAAGAAACATGCAAAAACAAAGCGCAAAAATTTGCTCTCTCTCTCATGCTCACTAGTGACATGAGGAAATGGAAATGGAATATGCGGATATGACTGAAATGGTGAAGATGATGATGGAGGGAGATGGAGAGTAGAGATGATGGTGATGATGATGTACGTAGAAGAGTAAAAAGTAAGAAAGTACCTATGATTCCAACATCACGTCTCTACATCTTACCAGCATACACTCGTCATCAAAGCTTGATCTCTAACAACGGTGCCAAATTTGGTGTCACTCTAGCACAATGGCAAGTACCAAGGTGAGAAGATCCACTCACAATTGTCAATTCGGGAAGACGTGAGGAGGGTATGATGATCGTGAGCAAGAGAGATGCACAAGTGTGCTCACGTCAAACTCTCACTTTTTTTTGTCATATCAGCCCGGATTCACATCATAGAACGTTTTTTCAAGATCATATCAAGCGTTGTATCAATTCAGCACTATGATTTTACATGTTCAACATGCAATCAATTTATATCAGCTCCAGCCATGCCCTTCTCTCCATACATACACATCGATTCTAGCCATGTCCTTCTCTCCATGTAATCGATTTAGATCAATTCTAGCCATGTCCTTCTCTCCATGTAAGATTAGATGAGGGAAAAGCTCAAGATAAGATGGGGGGAAAAACTTTCTTTTTCTAATTTGTACCCCATATTGAGGTAGTGAGACCTACTCAAAAGTATAATACCTTGGCAAATGAATTTTGTGCATATTATGTGAGTAGAGCCATATTTTGTGATCTAATATCATTAAAAAATATGAATCCAGTGACATGTCAATGAAAGTTGTAGACTAGTTATTAGTTAAAGCATGAAGATATCATATCAAAGCTTCATCCATAAGAGTCTATTTGATATTTCTCTTATCCAAATCATATTGGATTTATATTGCATTCCAAGACTACTAGAAATAAAATTAAGGCCAAAAATATTACCAAAAACAAAAGAGACTCACCTTTACCCATTTTTTGATTAATCAATGTGTAGGTTCATTGTTAATTACATGACAAAGGGGATATCTTTTCTTTTCTTCTCTCTTTTTTTAGAAAAACCATTTACTCTTCCATCATGCCTAAAATTTGAAAGAACTTGTTAGGTTGTCACCGATGTGGATATTTTGTAATTTTCCAACATTCGCAATTTATATATTTTGTAAAAAGGTTGACTAAACTTCTGGTGAATTCAACAGACATACCATGTAACGGGAATGCCTCATTCATATGACTATTGGAATCCCACAGGGAGGAGAGATCAAGTACGGGAGATACAGAGTGAACCACGGAGATATTGGAACTATGTGTACAGGAAATTGTATTCTCAAGCCATAATACAAAGATCACTTTGATGCCATTTATGTACATTGTTGCTAAGTATGTAATCTATCTATTGTTTGTATTGACTTCACTGATTGTTAAGATTGTATTGTGTATGGGAATAGAAACGAACTAGAATTATCCGATAATCCCCATTGGCCAAACCTATTGTTGTCTACAGAAGTATTTTACAGATTCTAGAGCATCCAAACATTTGGCGACCACAATGGGCTGGGGTGCAAGGTAATGGCGTACAATTGGCAGTAGCGGAAATTTCGAAAGATGAAGCACTGATACTACTTACAACACTCATTTCGATGGAGAGGGAGTATGCCAACACGATCGGGTAAGCATTTTTCAAAATACTCAGATATGAAGGTGACTAAGAATATGACAACATCATGAACGACTAAACGCAAAGGTGAGATTTCAATTAGTAATCATATATCAGTGCAATTAAGATATTTGGTGGAACGATACATGGGTTGGTATCCATTGTTGCATCAATTGCTTGAGGTACAGGCAGCCTTCGAAGCGACGAAGTTGCAAACAGACGAAGTGGAAGGATGATGGGCTAAGGACGAATTCGAAAGGGAGTTAGCCGAAAGACCCTAGGATTTAAGACGTCGAGCCTACTCGATTCTATTTGGACAAAGTAGCTTGCATAAGAGTAGTGTGTGTTACAAAGGAAATTTCGAGCAAAAGGCAAGACAGAGTTTTCACATGCAGTCAAGATAGAGGAAGAAGGAACTTCATTGGTATCCACAGACGAGGAGTGGAAGCTTTGGCAGGTTCCATTCACTATGGAAGCTCCTATATAGCAAATTAGCAGGGTGTAATTTAACCGATTTAGTGGAAGAATTGCTGACAACCTAGATGTACATGTCAGACTCTTTGATACACAGTATGTCTCACTGGAAGGAAATCCAGATGATGCACGGAAATGTCAATTTTTTCAAGCCACTTTAGGAGGAGAGGTGGTAAGATGGTTAAGAAAACTTGCGCCTAATCATTTTTCACATATGATGCCCTCAAGAATGCATTTTTAAGAAGATTCTAGAAGGCAAAGACAACTGGGCAATTATTCATTATGTTATAGTACATGGTGCAATAGCCCACTCAGGCATTGGCGGACTATGCATCCTTATTCATGAGCACCTTGTGGCGAGTTCTAGAATTGGAGCAACCTCTTAAGGATGTAGTAAGAGGTTAGTTTATAGATGGATTGAACTCAATATTGAAAGAAAAAATGTGTTTATTTGCATTAGTTGGCACTACATCTCTGGACCAAATTATTGATGCAACCAAGCAATTGGAATGCAACCTCTAAGTGGTGAATCCAGCTTGGAAATGCTCTTTCAATGTAGTAAATATGTTAAATCCAAATCCTTTCACTATAATTGATCCGTATAACCAAATGTTTTGTACTAAGTGCGAAAATCCAAGGCATTCCATGTCAAGTTGTGCCTTAAATCAAATGCACTATGCAATATTTAACATGATGAACCACAACACCGATCAATGCAGATATAACAATAGGAATCATATCACCTCAACTAATCATATGCAGCTAGAACCTCGAGCCAATAGTGAATGGTACTCTAATCCTGTTGTGCATAACGTACAAGTAAATTATTTTGGTAGTTCCCGAGTTGCACCAAATTCAAATTTTTCAAGTAATTGGGATAAAATAGTCCAAATTATTCAATGGACTTACATTTTGGTTCAGACAGGCCTCTTGAAACAGTCTCTAAGGAAGCACGCTAGAACCAAGTGGAAACAAGTAAAAGTGGCATAGACCCCTGGCAAACATTTTGCAAGTGGACGATCCAATTACTGTTGGGGGGTTTATTAAATTTAGTTCCTACATTTCAAGATACACTAATGAAAATGGTGCAGAATCTTGATTTAGTAGAGCATGTATCCGAACAAGCTCAGGGAAAGATGGTGGAAACCAGGCAGAAGGCATTAGTGGATTATGCAATTCCACTTATTTCGGTATGGTTTAAAAAGACCCAAATTTTTAAGATATTGTTCTTGCATTAATATTGCCACTATGCCAATCTGTCAACAACTTGGTTGGACCGAAATACAATCTATCCCATTTTATATTTGAATGGTTGACCAATCCAAAGTCCAGCCGATTGGTCTCATTAAGGATATCACAATGCAAATTCAAAATATCCCTTTCAAAGTGACTTTTGTGCTCATAGAATTAATCGGTAAAAATAATTATTATAATCTTTGGTTGGGACGCCCTTGGCTAACAAGCTTGAGTACAATAGGACTAGGGGTCTCAAGCGATCACTTTTTGTAGAGGGCATAAGAAATACTCTATTCCACTAGAGGATCGACAACAGTACTTAAATGCTCAGATACCATCTATTGCATAACCTCCCCACGTGATCGATGGATTAGAGGAGGATGAGGAATTGAAATTTTTAGAAACCAATCGGGATCTTTGTTCAGCGGGACTAATAGATATTCTGGAGGCACTGGCTAAAATGTAACAAGATCTTGTGGTGGCTACTATGCAACCAGAGGAGATGGCTATTTCTAAGGATGAAGATATATCATGGCTGGCGAAGGATGATGTCCTCACTCAAACCAATGTACATATTTAGTAGGATCAAATAGAACATGTAAATCTTGGAATTGAATGTTCACCAAGATGGTAAAGATCGGTGCTAAGTTAGTTAGTCCATTTCATCAAGCCTTACTTCAACTATTAACTACGTTTAAGGATGTATTCACCTGGGATTATTTCGATATGAAGGGGTTAGATCCTCGATTTTATCAGCAGAAGATTGTACTCAAACATGATGCTTTCTCGGTGGTTCAATAGCATTACAAAATGAATCCGAATTTTGCAAAAAAGGTAAACTGGATCAATTGTTAAAAGTGGGATTCATAATTCTGACTGAGTATCCAGAATGGATATCCCCTATTGTAATTGTGCCTAAGAAGAATAAACGATTGAGGATTTGTGTGGACTACAAAAAGCTAAATGTTGCTACAATACTAAACCCTTTTCCGCTACCACTTTTGAACACCATGTTAGATAAAGGTGCAAGTAGGGAAATGTACTCTTTCCTTGATGGGTTCAATGGATATAACCAAGTTAGGATGTTGGAAGCTCGTATCCCTAAAATGGCATTCATTATAAATTGGGATGTGTATGCTTGTACTGTAATGTGGTTTGGATTACAGAATGCACCCACTACATTCCAACGTTATATGTAGCAGATTTTTGCCCCTACTTTGACAAGTTCTATGTGTGTATTTCTAGATAATTTTTTAGTTTCTAGATATCAAGTAGCTCATTTAGAGCAGTTACGTCTTTGTTTTGTGAAGTGCCACGAAGTTCCATTGAGGCTAAATCCGGCTTAATCAATCTTTGGTATTAAATGCGGAAAGTTGTTAGGGCGTATCATTTCCCGTCAAGTAATTGTACTCGATCCAGACAAGGTCAAAGTTGTTTTATAAGTAACCCCACCACATACTCCAAAAGAAGTCCTATGTTTTTTAGGCTAGATTCGGTGGCATGGATGTCATTTATGATATTTGGCTCATATTGTGATGCCATTGAATGCTCTAGCCCACGTCAAGCCTTTTGAATTTTAGTGGACTCCAGAGAGTGATATGGCATTTTGTTGATTAAAAACTTTAATCATGCAAGCACCTGTTCTACAAGCTCCTGATTGATCACAACCATTCCATGTATTTGTCGATACTTTGTATATTGATATTGGAGGTATTTGGCTACACTGTGTGCCATTGCACGAAGTTCGAGCGCTTATTTCATAAGCTCATTCCAATGTGTCAGGTGGTCATCTGAGATAGGACTTAACGGTCATAAAATTTTACATAGTGGAATATGGTGGCCTACTATGCATAAGGATGTCCGTGCTCATTACATTGTGATCCTTGTTAGCAAACAGGTGAACCACACGATATTCATCGATTCCCCTTGTAACCCATCTTACCTCTAGAGCCTTTCCAGAAATGGGGTCTGGATTTTATTGGTCCAATCCACCCTCCAACTACTTCTGATAAAACCTTTATTTTGACTTGCACAGATTATTGTACATGATGGGCCAAAGCCTAGTGTTTGCGTCATTCAACTGTGCATAGTGTTGCTACAGTGTTAATTACGAAATTATTTCCTCGATATGGTCTTCCGTTGGAGCTAGTTTCGGATCAGGGCACTCATTTCCTCAACCAGCTTATAAATTCAATCACTGATTATTTTTTAATTGAGCATAAATTTGTTCTCCATATTATCCTCATACCAATGGATTGGCAAAAAACACCAATAAATTTTTATTAACTATGTTGCAAAAGTTCCTTCTGGAATGTGCGACTAAATAGAAAGAATGTTTATCTTCGGTTTTGTGGGCTTACCGCGCTTTATATAAGGTGCCTACAGGTTTCACGCCCTTTAAACTTGTTTACTATTTGGAAGCTATCATACCTATGGAAATTATTGTTCCCAATTTACGGATTGTAGCTCAAAAAAAAACCTTTTACCAGAGGATTCGTTAATTTTTCTTATAGATACATTGCCACAACTCGAAGAAAATCACTATAATAGTTTTTTGTTGATGCAAACGGTTCAAAATAGGCAAAGTCGTTGGCATGATAGACAAGCCATTTAGTCCTATTCTTTGACTACGGACTCCTATTTTTTGATCAAGCCATTTAGTCCTATTCTTCAATTCAAAAAATGAAGACAAGAAAATTCGGAATAAATTCAAAAATTACACTTGCAATTTAGAGGGTCAAATGATGTTTGATAAGCAAGTACACAGTTGGAAAGATCTTTTTAAGTACTTCAAGACTATATGAATTGCTCTTTTGACTATTGTTGATCAAGTTTTGACCAAATCTTGTACATGACTTTGTTTGAATTTTTTACCTTATCATAATCTAACAAAATTGTTAGTGAATACTATAATCATTAATGTAGAGAGTCCTAAGAATGTCAAAAATCCAACAATTCTTCCGTAAATCATAATTTGAAATAAAGAACTACAAAACATTTCATAAATTCTTCTTTTATGTATCTTCTCTTTCTCACAAACTTGTGATGTGGAATGAATCTTTTCACTGGAAGATACCTCAATATTACTTGAAATTTAAGTTTTCTTCTATGATTGAAAATCCAAGTATCTACAATATTAAACTATTGTTCCGAATATCCTGATGCATGAAATCCTATCTTTCCCCTTACCAAGATTGATCAAAGTTGACCAAAGATTGACTACAATTAACCACCTCCAAATAAGTCTAGTGTAAAAGAAAGTGGGAGAGAAAATTAAAACAAATGGAGCGTTAAAATATGGCTATAAGCTAAAAAATCAACCTCAATTGACCAAATTTAAACAAAATTGACTCGACAAAAACTCATCTCCTTGAAGTCAATTGGCACCTACATGCTAGCAAATCTAGCTAATCTAGCCCTAATACCAAATAGAAAAATAATCTATTAGCCCAAATAGAAAAATAATTACATGAGAGAATATACATACATGGACTCAAGAGAGTACACAAAGTGAAGCTAATCTAGCTAATCTAAGCCCACATAGAAAAATAATAACATGCATGAGAGACACAAGAGAGTACATAAAGTGAAGCCAAAAATTCATATGCTCCAATTATGGAAGCATGTCTACAAGATGATATGCTCTAAATCAAACTACAAGGAAACACAAGAAATACAAATAATCAATACCACAAAGGGTAAGAGAATGCATGAAAATGATGGCACAAGACCTATAAAGCAACCTCCAACAAGAATACGAGAGACCTTCCAAGCGTATGAGCATACAATACATCACCACATTAAGAGTGAGCACCTCGTCCAAAGCCCTCCAAGCTCCAAAACACCTCCAAAGAGTGATAAAAGCCGAATTCCAAAAGAAAGATTTTCTACAAAAATATCACAAAAAAAAGCTAAAATTGTCGACTATATTTTTGTGCAAACCTTATTTTGAACTTTTAACTTTTTACATTAGTAGTTACAAAATTTAATGTCCAACTTTTGATGTGACACGTGTAAATAATACAGTCACTGGATCATAATGTTACGAGTGTAAATAATGTTACGAGTGTAATTAATCACAGCCATTGGATCATAATGTTACAAGTTTAATAGGGCTTTGACATGTGGCACGTAAAAAGCATTTGCTTTTGGGATAGATTCAATAATTAACATTTGTCAATTCGGAGGGTCAAATAATATCTGGTACTGAATATATATCGTTAGAAAGTTCTCCTTCAATACTGAATATGTGAGTAAGTCATTTGACCATTTTTTACCAAGTTTGACTAAATCTTGGATTTGAGTTCGCCTTGTTTGACTTTTTTACCATATCCTAATCTAACAAAGTTGTTCTTGAATATGTACAATGATTGATGTAAAAGGTCCTAAAATATGTACAAATTAGAATTTCAATGTAGGCAAAATGATAAAAACCCAACATGCAAGTGCAATCGACATGGAAGCCTAATCAAAATATGCACTTAGCAACATGAACAATGTAACTTAGCATTTGTCTCATCCATCGAGAAGAAAAATGAAGGCCTCCAGATTGAGCGATCTTCACATCCTTCTATTTACATGTTCAAGGGAAAAGGGGATGCATGTTCTTGTATTCTTTGTAGTGAACAGAGATACACACACTAAAAGAGATCTTCATCTGCTATACCTCCAATTCAAGGTACAGAAATAGAAAAACAACTTGTTTCTGCAAGATGAAACTAAAAATTGGTTCCATTTATGCACACATCAGTTCCTTAAGAGGACAGCAGGTTCTAATGCTCTGACCT